>VZSU01000695.1:159086-187759 GCA_013398715.1 Nesospiza acunhae | reverse complement strand
AGGAATTGTGTTTGTGTAACAAACAGCTTTAAAACCCTGTTAAGAAACATTGTCTGATCTGCAGCATGGGACTCGTTTGTTTGGTTGTTGTCATTTTTTACTGAAAAGGGAAAAAAAAAAAAAAAAGTGAACTAGAAGTGGCTCCAAAATTCTGGAGGGCACTTTGGAATGTCTTTAAAAAAAAAATTTAAAAAAACCCCAAAACCAAGCAACAAAGAGCATGACAGATTGGGTAAGAGCTCCATGCCCTCCTCCTGGAAGGCGGATTTGGATGTGCAGGAGAATGTTTGTTGTGTCTCCTGGACACTGCTGTCCCTGCACTGCCTGCTGTGTGAATTGCACAAGGGTTTCAACACCGTCCCCACCGTGGCACGGTCTGAAATCTGCATTTCAGCCTGCACAGCCCTGCCCTGCTGCTCTTTGGGAGCCCTTGTGGAGCCAGAGCTCGGGAATGGCACAGCCAGAGAGGCAGGGAGGGAAGGGACAGGGACAGGGACAGGGGCAGGGGCAGGGACAGGGGCAGGGGCAGGGGGACAGGGACACAGGGACAGGGACACAGGGACACAGGGACACAGGGACAGGGACAGGGCTCCATCGCTGCCCTGGCACCTCCTGAGGCTGCTCCTCTGTGCCAGAGCTGCCTCAGGAGGATCAGGGGCAGGGAATCGCCTGCAATGAGCACAACAGGGTGAACAGTGCTGTGCTGTAGGGTCTGAGGCCGTATCTCATGTTGTAAATTGTAGGATAGATCATGATAGGAACAGTGCAAAGGGGAAGAAGGTAAGGGAATAGAAGTCTATTTTTAGGCTGATGGGGATTTGGAAGTTTATAATGAATTTTCATTGTCAGAAGGAGGTGAGGCTTTCTGTTCCGGAGTGGATGTAGATTGTTACTGGGATGAGGCTGATCAAGAAGGAGGTTTTGCGTTTGTAATTGTGCTGGGGGTGTTCTTGAGGCTGTTGGATAGAAGTGGAAACCGCCCCAGTGCTGGGGCTCAAAATCAGAGCCTGTCGGAGCTCCCCCAGGGCTTTTCCTGCTGCAGCCATGGGAGTTTGGAGCCTGCTTTGTGCCCCGGAGCAGACTGCAGCCTCCCTGTGCTGTGCTGGATCTCCTGGGCAGGAGGGCTCTGGGAGATCCCAGCTGCCTCCCTCCCTCCCCGGGCTCTGGAGAAGGTTCTGCTCCTGCCGGAGCTGCCCGGACGCTCCTCCCGAGGTGCCCAGGGTGGCTGGGCAGGGCAGGAGCAGCTCCCTGCCCTGGCACCACGGGCTGGGGCAGGAAATCTGCTCTCATTGTGCCCTCGGCCCCTCGGCTGCAAACCAGAGCTGGGAGCAGGACAGGACTGGCAGCCAGCAAGGGACAGGAGCTGGGCACAATGGGAGAGTCTGGGGGGCAGCAGGAGCCCAGGCTGGCCCTGCCTGGCCCTGGCACTGCTCCTTGTGCAGGACCCGAGCCAGCCCAGCAGGCAGACACACCTTGGGGCCACAGCAGCTCCCCTGCCCTCCTGCTTCAGTAGTGCCCACAGCTGAGTGGCAGTGCTCCTGCAAGGCAGCTCTGAGGATTCTGAGCGCACAGAAAGAAATTTCTCAGCCACTGGAGTTGAGTGAGGCTTGAGCCCAGCCCAGGATCAGTGCAGGATTCACACTGTGCTCATGGCAATCCCTTGTCACTGTTTTTAATGCCTGATTTATTCTTCAGATCACTTTGCCTTTACCGTTCTTCAGCCATCCCGTCTGTGTTTTTGGGGCAGGCATCCCCAGTGTTCCATTTAGGATCCAATCCCGCTCCCTTTGGGCACCCAAACCCCTCCTCCCTGGCAACACAAACCCCATTTGTGCCTCATCCCATGGAGGCCAATCCTACAAACCCTGCCTCAAAGGCTTCTCCTGGAAACCTTCTCTGATTGAGAGTGGGCAGAACCCACACCACGGACCCGAGTGGTGCCACTTGGAGCACAAATGGGATTTTTCTCCAAACATGAGCAGCTCCCCCATTCTAGGCTGACCCCAGATTTGAGGCTCTGCCCCTGCACTGGGCAGTTTCTAGTGAAGCTCTGGGTTAATTGTGTGCCAGCCCTGGTGCTGGTTCAGCACAGCTGTGTTGTGTACCAAAGGAAGTGCAGAGCAAACAGGGAGGAGACATTATATATAAAATTCATAACTGGGTGCTTCACAGCCCACCGGGGCCTCCCTCACAACACATCCCTGCCCACAGCAGGGCATCTGGAGATGGATGTTCCCAAAAGTCCCTTCCAATCCAGCCCAGCCCAGCCCAACCCTTCCTATGACAATATCTGGGTTAAGTTGTGTCATTTCCAGCATTGACTCTTTCTTGTGGTGCCACTCATGAACACCTCACAATCCAAGGAGCAAATGAAAAGTGATGCCTTTGGGAACCAGCAATAGCTGCCATCAGAAGATCCCCTCTTTGTGACACAGAACTTTCACTGCTGGGTGCTGCCAGTGCCCTCCTCAGCACCCAGCCCTCCGGGTAACTCCTACAAGCCACCCTTGCAACTTTGTCATGTTTTAAAAATCCATTTCTTGGCAGGGCTTCATCCCTGTCACTCCACGTGGGTGTGATGCCATTGCCTGCAGGGCCATTTGAGCACTGCAATGACACTTGCAGGCAGACTCTGCACCTTGGAATTGCAGTGGCAAATGCAGAGTCCTTAGTGCAGAGTCCTCCCAGAAAAGAAGGCGAAGAACTCCCAGTTAAATTTCCACCACCTTCATTTATTTTTATTTTTTGTCAATAACAACTACAAAGTAAAAAAAAAAAAAAAAAACACCTACTAATTTACTATTAATTTAGTTTTATTTTTAATATTTAGAACAAAGCTGTCTCGGGTAGTCATTTCTCATTGTCCTTTTCCACAGAACTGCAAGTGCAAGCTTAACAGGAGAGCTCAGGGAATTTCATTCCATAAATTGATCTTGCAAAGTCAAAGCACTGTGGAAATCCCATCTTCTTTGATTCTGGCTTCATTACCCCTGTTTATATTTTATTGCAATAATGCATGGACTAAAAATATCAAATATTTTACTGAAGCTGTTCAGGCAGAGTCCAGGTGCAGAGGAACCTGCACATCCCTGTGCCTTTCCTACCAATCTAGAATGAATCATATTAATCCACATTAAAATGTGAAAATTGAAGAGAAAGGGAATATAAAAGAAGAAATATTCAGCTGGGAAATATTCAGCTAAAAAGCTCCTGGATCTTTTGATTAGAGTTCAGCAAAGAGACAGCGAGTTTAACATAATCTGGATTCCAACACACAGCAACCAACCCATTCCTTTGGATTGTACATCTTAATTTACTTCTGACTGCAGGGCTCTGATCATTCCTTTCCTTTCATTTATTCTGCTTTGAGGCTGAGCTGGGATGGGATTTTGGG
Source organism: Nesospiza acunhae (assembly GCA_013398715.1). Classification (NCBI taxonomy): domain Eukaryota; kingdom Metazoa; phylum Chordata; class Aves; order Passeriformes; family Thraupidae; genus Nesospiza; species Nesospiza acunhae. The sequence continues at coordinate 184,365 of VZSU01000695.1, read as the reverse complement.
AGTGTGCATTGTTCCCAAAAGGATCTCCCTGAGCACAAGGACCCAGCTGGAGCTGTGACCATGAGCAGCACTGGATTTGTGTCCCTGCCCAAACCTTAGGGTTCTGCTGGGGGTCAGTGCTCAGCTTTGGGTTCTGTGCCACGGAGGGAAACCCAGCAACCAAAGTCCTCCGGGAGCAGCTGATTCGAGGGGATCTCATTGATCAGTCCCTGATATCATCCTGTTACCAATGGAGACCCAAATCCATTTTTGAAGGTCTAGAACCCAAAGCTTGCCCTTGTTCCAGGAGCCACCTCCTCCCCTCTGCTGAGATTTTTCATTTATTGCAGCAGGCAGAAGACAGATCTCCCCTGCCAGCAAGCAGATGTTCACCAAGAAGGTTTTGCTAACTGATCAATTGCAAAATCCCTCACTGCAATCCTTTAGAAAATCAGATGCCCTCTGTCCTTCCTCCCACTCCAGCTTAGTTGCCAAAACTTACATACAAAATTATTACTGTAATGTTTTATAGTCACTGGGAAAAAAATTTAAAAAGTCCATTTGGTCTTACAGAATGATGTGAAATGAATCTGTGGCCTCAAAAGGAAAAAAAAAAGTCTATTAAAAGTAGCTCTTTTTCCTCCCTCCTCCCTCTCCCAGGCCCCTTTTACTCCCCTCCCCCAACAATAAAGGATGTTTTGGAACAGCCTTTTCAGGAAACATTTCCACAGCAAAATGCAGCATCATTTATAATATTTAAAGCTACATTTTTGTTGAGATGGCTTGGCAGGCTCTGCTTGCAAATCTGGCAGGATATGGCCAGCTGAGAGTTAGCACTAACAGGCTGAGGATATGCTGACACAACAGAATGCTTTAATCACCGCTGCAGCAGCAGGACAGGATCCTCTCCTGCACTGCCAGCTCTTCCCAGTGTGAGAACCAATGGTGCTGCGTGCTCCTCCTTCCCTCCCTGCCTCTGGAGACTCCAGCTCTCCCTTCTGTCTCCACTGAGCTGAAAAAGCCTCCTTGGGTAACAGCACAGAGCAGAATGAGCTATGGATATTCCTCTTGGCCAACGCTCTGCTGAAAATGCTCCCCATTTCCAGCACGACGAGGGAGCTTAATAATTAAAAAGAAAGCCCTTAACCAGTTTGTGTCCCAATAGAAGGGCTATTTTCACTGGCAGCTGAAGCTCTTTTTTGGCTTTACCCTTTTCTGAAGCAGGGCTGAGAGCCACGTTCAGTTTGCAAAATCCCAACTGGAAACTTGTCCTGTTTGAGAGCTGGGAGCTGATCTCAGCCCCTCGCAAAGAGCTCTCAAAGCAAATTAATGTCACATTTCAAAGGAGTCCTGAAGCATTTAACCCCAAAAATCTGAGAGCTGCTGCCTTGACTAATGCTTGCCCAGAGCAAGACTTGCCCAGAGAATTCCTGCTACAGGATCCAGCCAAGCTACAGACTTGCAACGCTTTAATATTCACCACATTAAGCAATAGAGATGCAGTGAAAGAGATTGTGATTTGAGGAAAGCTTTCCTATTTTGGGAGTGTATAAATTTAGAGGTGCTGTTTACTGGCTTTGGTGCACTGAAACTTCTTGCAAACACCAAATCCATGGGGCATTTGGCTCTTTAGGAAAAAATAAAGGTAAAATCCTGCACACACACACACACACACACACACACACACACATCCAACCCTGCTCCACTGCATCCAAAGCTGTGGAATCATTTCCTCTTTTCTTCCTTTGCTGAGTCAGTCTTTGCCTTCTGAGTGTTTACCTCAGGCCAGTGAAGAGGTGCTGCCTCATTTCCTCTGCATCCTCTGCGTGTCCAAACGAAAATCCAGAAGTTCAGGAATTGTTTTTCCTGCACCCACCATTTCCAGGGCTGAGAAGAGTGGAGGTACATTCCTTTTATCCATGGGGTTGGGATTCAGCCCTGTGCAGCTGATTTTTAACCACTGGTTTTCCGACCAGCCCCTTGGAATAGGATTTATGATGAGACCCATAATTTTTTTCCAGCGCTTGAATGAGAACCTGAGCTGTCTGACAGGTGTGGGACTGAGCTCCTGATCCGGGAGGGGTTTGCTGGGCTTGTTCCCCCTCAGTTTTGTTTTCCTTCTATAAATTTCTAGCTGAAGGCACATCCCTTAAATGGATGTCACACCAACTTTGCAAACACAAGCACAAAATTGCTTGTGTTTGCAAAGTTGGTGTGACATCCATTTAAGGGATATCACCTCTTATTTGAAAGGAAAAAAGTCCCATTGAAATGCACTCAACCTCAAGGCAGAGTTTACAACTACAAATCAAACATTAAATGCTGATCCCTCAGAGCTTGTCTGTGCCCACAGTGGCTGGACCTGTGGTGTGTTAGCTGGGGAAGGGGCTCAGCAGCTCTTGGCAAGCCCATTTCCCATTTCCCATTTCCCATGTCCCATTTCCCATTTCCCATGTCCCATTTCCCATATCCCATTTCCCATATCCCATTTCCCATTTCCCATATCCCATTTCCCATGTCCCATGTCCCATTTCCCATTTCCCATGTTTTGGAGTGCTGGGGGAAGGTTCTGTCAGGGAGGGCTGAAGGGAGGTAAAACACCTGCACCAGGGGCACAAAAGGGTTTTCCTTGGTTTTATGGAAACTGTGACTAAAATGGTCTGGGCTGCAGCAATGGGGATGTTGGAAATGCTTTTTGTCCTCTCAATTTCCATTCCAGGCCCTCACAGCAACATTTGCTGGAGAAATGGTCACCAATGTTGCCTGAAGAAGGAAATTTGCTCTGTTGAACAGGAAGGAATGCTCCTCCAAGGAATGTTCTGCTGCCTGACAGGGCCAGGGGAAGGGGCTGGATGTGAAGGGACACCCAATGACTTTCCCTGGGCTCCATTTACCTGCAGGTTTTCCACAGAAAAAGCAGATCAGTGCGAAACACAAGGCAGAATGACAGCCCAGAAGTCTCAAAGCCTGTGGGAATGCCCGGGATCCCACACCATCCCTGAGGATTTCACAGAGGACTGAGGGGCAGCACAACACCAGCAAAATGAAGCTCTTCAAAGGCAGGCATGGACCAGCTGACTGCTTCTATTTTCGAGTTGTTAAATGTTTTTAGTAGCACTGAAGATCAAAACCCAAATTGTTCATTTATGGCGTGGCCCATTCTACCCAAAACTCCAGAGAGTCTGAAAGTATTACAACCTACTGATGAACTCCCATTAAAAGTTTGTGTTTTTAATAAATAAAGTCCCATAGAAACAGAAAGTATTTACAATTAGATCAAAATTCTGAATATAATTCACAAGAGAAAATGCTATTTTTTGAGAAGATGTTTTCATATCCTCATAACAGTCATTTGTTCTAAATTAGTACATAGCAATTGTCCATTAAATGAACATTTTTCCCTTAAGACCTATTCTTGTAGAAAAGTATTTCAGGCAAAACTTCTTAACCATGATGTAACCGCTCAGAATCAGAACATGTCAGTGATTAGTAACTCAGAGAAAATATTAACACTTTGCATGGCTTGAGGAAAACATGGTGAATAACATCAATATGTGAGAGCAGACAGGGTGTGGGGACAACAACAGATTTTATCAGAGCAGCTGATACAGTTGAAAGAAAAGTTGAGGCTTTTGGGCACTCAGTGCCTTCATCCTCATAAAGGATAACACCCATTCCTGCAAAACTCTTCTGATTCTGACTCCATCACCACTCTCAAAATGTAGGGATTTTGGACTGAGTGGCTTAGGCACTGTCACTGCTGAATGGACAGTTTCAGAAATATCACCCCTTGCAGGAGTGGGATGAAGCTCTTTGGTTAATGTGCTGCTGGGTTACACAGATTTTTTTTTCTCAGTGCTTCACCAAAGTACTGAACTCGATTTCCCTATCAGAGAATCTCTGCCACTTATTTTCAAATAATTTGGAATATTACTTCTGTAAGGACATGCCCTAAAACTCCTTTTTGTTTGAAGCTGCTTCTGGACTTCCATCTCAAGGGAAGCCAGCGGGAAATGGGATTGTTTAAGACATGCAGGCTCAGATTCACGGTTCTTGCTGGGTGCTGCTGTGACAGGAATTCAGAGCTGGAGCTGGGGCCCATCCCAGGGGAGGGGCAGCTCTGGGAATTCTCCCACCGAGGGAGGGAAGTCAACGCTTCAAATGAGCGGTGGGAAACTACTTCAGCCAGAGGGAGAACGTTCCCTTTGCGCTGCGACAGCCTTGGGAGCGTGGATGAGCTCCTGCCAGGGCCACGCTCAGCTGGAACCACCTGAGATGTGCAGCAAGGCTGCAGGGCTGAGCATGAGCTGCATGAGCTGCATGAACTGCAATGAAATGCATGAGCTGCACGAGCTGCATGAGCTGCATTGAACTGCACGGGCTGCATGAGCTGCATGAGCTGCAGTGAACTGCATGAGCTGCATGAACTGCATTCAACTGCTTGGGCTGCAATGAGCTGCATTAACTGCATGAGCTACATGAGCTGCAACTAACTGCATTAACTGCATGAGCTGCATGAGCTGCATGGGCTGCAATGAACTGCATGAGCTGCATGAACGGCATGAGCCACATGAACCGCAATGGGCTGCATGAACTGCATGAATGGCATGAGCTGCATGAGCTGCAATGAGCTGCATGAACTGCAAGGAAATGCATGAGCTGCATGAACTGCAACGAGCTGCAATGAGCTGCAATGAGCTGCATGAGCTGCATGAGCTGCATGAGCTGCAGTGCTCTGTGTGCTCCAGGGCCATCCCTCCTGAGCCGCCTGAGATGACCTCCCTGCAAGCCTGGCAGGATCAGAGCTGCTCTCTGCAGCCTGGCAGTGACTTCATCTCAGTGCAATTCCAACCCTGGGCTCCACACCTGGAGGTGAATGATCCAATTCCCCAAATTTCCTGGTGGGAACAGCGCTCACTGCTGACCTCAGGCCCAGAGGTTACCTGAAATCTGCAGCAGGAAACCTTTCCAGGTGCAGCAGGCATGAGCTGAAGGATTAATTTTAATATTTACCTCTCTCAGCTCCTTTATTGCATAATTTGCATTGGCTTAAGAGTTTCAAGGCCTGCATTAGGAGCAAAGCCAATTTCTACTCCCTGAAGATCCTGCTCACATCTACATCACCTCTTTGTCCATTCGGGAATCACCACTCCCCTTGTGTCAGTTTAAGGCACATTTTTTGCTACATAAATAAAATATAGACGTGGGGAGGAAACCAAGGCTATTGGGCGCCTCTCCTTATTTTGATTTATAAGTTACAATAGTGGCTTTTTCCCCCAGTAGTCCCTCTCTGGGTCCACCACTGTGGGTCCCCCCTGCTCGATGTAGTCACGGGCCACATTCACAAACTATCAAAGGCGGGCAGGTGAAATGTGAATCTCTCACCTCAGTACCAAGAATACCCCAAATTGACATTGTTAGGAAATCTACCTTCTGTTTAATTTGTTCACTCTGCTGTGCTCTGCTCCCTGTGGAACTCTGAGGGGACAATACAGGGCAACACATGCAAGAAAGCCAACAACCTCAACAGCAGGCACTCCTGGATGAACACCTAGAGCTCGAGTTGAACCCAGGGTGCAGAGTCTCCATCACAGCTCTATCTTTGCACAAGAATTAATCTAAACCTTGCTTTTGCTTTGGAGTTAATTTGTCACAGCATTGCAATTTTCCATGATATTTTGACTGCTGTTCAATGGCAGTTTATCAAATAACTGGGGAAGGTTTTGGGCCAAGAGGTTTGTACCAACCCATTCCAGCTCAGCCCTGGCTGCTGTGGGGTGGGAGTTGGAGTAGCTGCTGCTCCACCTGCCTCACACTGGCACGAGCAGAGGAATCAAAAGGTCTCTGTTTCCCAGGAGTGCTGAGCAGTGCATATTCCTCCCTTAATGAGCTCTTGAAATGGCATCTGATTTCTCAGTTTGCCCCCAAAGGAGTGGCCTGATCTCTCCTTACACCCCTTTGCAGAGCTCTGCCAGCGTCCAACCTTGTTATGGAAGGCACGAACATTTTCAGACCTGACACTTCTCCCTTTGGCATCGCAGGCTCTCCTGGGGAGTTGCACCAATCTGGGACTGAATTTTACTGTGCTGCTGCCTCAGGAGCACAAAATGGAACGTTAATGCTTCAAACATTTCCCTGGGAATGCTCAAGGAGAAAGGTTTTTATTGAGTTGAAAATTTAAGTGCATGCTTGAGCGAAGCATCGATCAGACTCGGACAAGCGATTGTAAGAAATAACGTAGTTAAAAAAATTAATTCTGAAAATACTGCCAACAATTTCATTATATAGATACTTTTAATATTAAAAGTAAATTGTAAATGTGTCTTTATAAACAATATGCATAAAATAGATCTACTATACTAAGCTCTCTCTTTTTAAATGCTGTTTCACAGTAATCTCTTAGGTACGCCAAGTTTTTCCCTCATAGAAATAGTGCAATCTGAAGAACATACATCATGTCAGGGCATTAATAGCTGCTCTGCTCATTAATACAGGTCCTTGTAGATCTCCTGTAGCAGAGGATGGAGGCTCATGTCCGTCTCGGTTTTCTTGATGACCTGCAGGAGCTGCACGTGCTCCGTGACGATCTGCCTCAGGTCCGTCATTTTCTGCAGCAGCTTTGCAAACAGCTGAGAGGACTCGGGGTGGTTCAGCTTCAGCTGCAGCTCCAGGGCTTGCAAAAGGTTGTCCTGAATGTCTTCAATGGGCTTCACATTTAGCAACCCCGGGCGGTCTGGGGGAAAAAAGGTTGGGAGCTTATCAGCACCATAACATTGATTTTCTGCATTAATTTCTTACGTGTTTATCAGCAAATTCAGATGGCATTGCTTGGGAGCTGTTTGGACATCAGGTACTTTGTAAGGTTTCCCTGAGATCTGCTCAAATGAGTTTTAGGATTAGTCTTGGAAACATTTCCCCTAGGTGGTCTGGGGAAAAAAAGGGTTGGGAGTTTATCAGCACCGTAACATGGATTTTCTGCATTAATTTCTTATGTGATTCTTAGCAAATTCAGATGGCATTGCCTGGGAGCTCTCTGGCCATCAGGTATTTTATAAGGCTTCCCTGAGATCTGCTCAAAGGAGTTTTAGGATTTAGATTTAGATTCCAATTTTAGAATTGGAAACATTTCCCCTAGGTAGTCTGGGGAAAAAAAGGGTTGGGAGTTTATCAGCACCGTAACATGGATTTTCTGAGTTAATTTCTTATGTGATTCTTAGCTTAGAAAGGTACTTCGTAAGGGATCTGCTTACAAAGGGTACTTTCCCTGGGGTCTGCTCAAAGGAGTTTTAGGACTTAGATTTAGATTTAGATTCCAAGTTTAGAATTGGAAACATTTCCTCTAGCTGGTCTGGGGAAAAAAGGGTTGGGAGTTTATCAGCACCACAGCATCAGTGCCATGCATAAATTTCTTACACATTTCTTAGCAAATGAAGCCTTTACAGGTGGCATTTCCTGAGTGCTGTCTGACCATCAGGTAGTTTGTAAGATTTCACTGGGATTTGCTCAGAGAGGTTTTAGAACTAGTTTTATACTCTAGAACTAGGTTTATAGACACTGACACTTCTCTAGGCTTAATCTACTGCAGTGGATTAAATGAGAGGATTTTCCACAGTAAACTGGGAGTGTGTGTGGGAAAAAAAAGAGGGAGATAGCTGGGGGATAAACAATCTGTATCAGGTAATTCACTTCTGGAAAATCAATGTGTACTGATGGTTTTTCATGTAGCTGCTCTCACTAGAAATGTTTCCTGCTAAGGTGTATGTGAACCCATCAAAATTAAAAAACAAAACAAAACAAAACAAAACAAAAAAGAAAAAATAAAAAAAAAGGCATAAACTCAACTTCTGCAGATTATTTGATTCTCCAGCACTGAAAGTTAATGAAATCTTGAATGTCTAAGCAATGAAAGATGCTTAACTTTGTTAAATTTTCACATATGACAATGACCACCATGAATTTGTTATTGCTAAAATACTTAATACTGGGTAACACATCCCAAATATCATCATAAATCATGAAAAGAGTCAATAATTTAAATACAATTTGCTGTGTAGCTATGAAATTATTTTCATAGCTTGATCAATGAAAAGCAGCGCCTACTGCAAGCCTTAAATCACTTCCCTGAGGCAATAATTCCATTTCAGCAAGGAGGAGAGGCTGATCTCCATTAAAAACATAAAAAATAAGCTGTTATTTCCTGTGATCTTGGTAACCTTTCTGAGCAGAGAGTTCTCCTAACTCAGCTCAAGTTGTGCTGGCAGAAAGGCTGGGAGAAAACAAAGCTCTTTATAAATACATGGCTTTACCTCATGGGGGAAAAACTGCAGTGTAAACTAAAAGGCAAAGCTGGCAGGAAAGCCAAAGAGGGAGCCATGAAAACGAAGGTCACTGACCAGGAAAGGATACTCAGCTCTCCAGGAGGGGAGGTTTAGGCAGAGTTTTTTCAAAAACAGGAATAAAAGTAATTTTGAGTGTGAACCTGGATATTTGTATGTCAGCGTGCTCATCTTGCAGACATAGTTTATTTATCCCATCCAACTGATAACACCACAAAATCGGGTTCAGAAAGTCTGGAGTAAATATAAAAAAGGTTCCTTTTTACGAATTTTGAGCAGTTTTTTAAGGACACCTAAAGAATTGTTGATAAATATTAGATATTTATTTTTCAATTGCCTGAATGCATTGCATGGGCTGCAGAATCAAGTTGAAGTCTTTCTGAAAATTGCCAAATTTCAGCCTTTCAAAGCTGGTAATAATTTGGGGTTGTGATAGCTTTAAATTCTCCTTGTGTGCTGCAGCTGAACTCTGAGCTAGCTGGGCATGACTCAGTGTGCAGGGACAGAAAAACTCAGAGAGCACAAAGACGTGGCCTCGGTTTCCCCCGAGATCCAGCTCCCTCTGCCCCCTGCTCCTTTGGGGTGGGAAGCTTTTGGGGCGTGAGTTTTTCAGGAGCCAGTCCCAATTCAAATATTGGGCTTCAGAGTCCAGGAGGAAACTCCACCGGCTCTGGAATTTATCAGGAGCCCCCTGAATTTGGGTGTCTGGGACTGCAGTGGCTAAAATCCTGAAAAACCCCTTGAAAAACTCCAATCTGATGATTTTTTTAACGACCCAGTGGGACCAGAGGCAGAAAAGATGACTCTGACAAAAGCCTAGGAGATCATCAGATGTTATTTTTATATAAGCCAATTCAAGAGGAAGGAAAATTCCCATTGAAGGCAAAAGAGATTTTTCATGAATGAGAACTTCAGGATATGGGCAGTGTTTTTAGGGTGTTGACAGTTTGCTTTACTTTCTCAGTAAAAACCTCTTACAGAGCGAAATGCTGCTTCTGTTCCAAGAAACTTATCTAAAGCAGGAAAAAAAGGAAATAAGAGGCAAAAGCTTAAACATCCAGCTATTATGGTATATTTCAAGCTGTTAAAATGCTCTTAAATATAGATCTGCTCCAGACCAATTTGGTTTTGTACCAAAAGGTGAATTTTGTGCAGTGAGGAGCTGCAGAGGGATGGGGCTTGCAGGAAAAAGAGCACCACGGTTCCCTGCTATTTATTATGTTTCTTTATTCACATTTTCTTTATGTTTTCATTCATTGTCCCACAGCTGCTTCAATTGGTTTGAAAACTGTTCTCAAAAATGTTCACAGTGACTGGGAAAGGCCAATAACCCCAAGTTCTGAGAGCAAGCAGTACCACTTTGTGTAAATTGATATGCTACACTGGCTCAGGGGAAAATACTTTATTTGTTTGTTCACTTACTTATTTGGATGCCTCTTTCATGTCCCTAGCAATAATTACAATCTTTTTTACCTGGTCCTCACATATGAAATTGCCACCTGCATGTCTTTACATTTTATTATCTTTGAATAAATGCATTTTGCTTTTAAATGCCCATTTTAAAATCTCAATGAGCAAACAGGCAAAGATCTGGCTGAGTGAACACATGTGCTCCTTCTTTTTTCTTTTGCTGAGGCAGATGTGACTCAGCACTTTGAGGTTTGTCTTCTGAGACTGTCACATGTGTTGGAGTCACCAGGAGTTTGTCAGAACAAAGAAATGCTTTGTAATCAGAGCAAGAGCTGCAGATCATCACTGGAGGCATTGAACCAGAGCGCAGGATTTGTGTGGCACTGAAATAGGAGCTACTTCTTGGTAATAGTCAGGGATAAAACTTCAAATTTTGCTGAGCTGAGAATGCAGCAAAATTATTGAATACAGTGTTTGCATCAGGAGCAGGGACTTGTGGCTTAAAATTTAAGGTAAAAACACACACAGAAAACAGAAAATGTGACTTTAGAAACATTCCTGGATTTAAATACCAGTTCGACAGCACATGGCCTGGCAGGGTGTGGGTCTTTACAGGGATACTCTGCCCTAAACACTGCTGGACCCAAATATTCCTGCATCCCAACATTCCTGTATCCTAAAATTCCTGTATCTAAACATTCCTGTATCCAAACATTCCTGTATCCAAACATTCCTGTATCCAAACATTCCTATATCCCAAAATTCCTGTATCCCAAAATTGCTGTATCCAAGCAGTCCTGTATCCTAAAATTCCTGTATCCAAACACTGCTGTATCCAAACATTCCTGCATCCAAACATTTCTGTATCCCAAAATTCCTGTATCCAAACGTTCCTTCTCTATCCAGCCACTGTAGATGATAACACACAAAAATTCGAGTCCATCCACATGGCAAAATTCTCTTTTCAGCTTTTTCTTTTTGTTTGTCAACAGCCTGCTTGAGTGAGTTTGCCCAGCTCCCAAATGTGAATTATTCCCATAAGGTTTGCAGCATTATCTTTCCTGCCCAAGCTGAGCCATCCAGCTCGCTCTCCCGAAACCTTCTTGTGGCAGAGTTCATTTGCAGCTCCGGTGGATGTGATATTTTAAAGATGCTTCAGTTTTTTTCCATGTATAGCAGAGCACTCACTACTGATTGAGGGTGAGTTCAGTGGCACAGAAGAAGAAAATCTCCTAAAAGAATCTTTCCAAATCTCATTTAACCAAAGTGTGTCTTTTAAAGCCACCCCAGCTGGAAGGATGTTGTAAGGAGGGTTTGCTGCCGCTGATGGCCAAAAGCATTTTTGTTGTACAAACCAGGTGAAATCCTATGCTCACACACAGGCTCTCTGTCTGACCAGCATTAAATTCAGAATACAAGACTTTGTTTTTCACTGACTTTGTTTTACAGCACCAACAGTAAGAGCAGATCTGCAGAAATGAGTTCAGAGAAACATTTGGAGTAGTTGAGGCACAGAGAGGCTGCACTGAGCAGCTCAGGAACAGTAAAATCCACTGTGGGAGTATTTTCCATCTGTTGCTATTACAGTTAATTTGTCAGCTCCTTATTGCTGTGATTTGGGCTTTTTGCCTTTTGAGATAACATGCACAAGCAGCTGTTAATGGTTATCAAAAGGCTAAAGAGTTTTATAGGATTTGTGGCAAATTCCAAACACTTCCCAAGGAAAAGCTTTCCATGTGTGATGTTCCAGCTGGAATTATCTTTCCCTTTCCCTTCTCCCCTTCTGTCAGAGCTGCAAAAGAGCCAGCCCCCCTGGAGCCAGCAGAATTAGCATAATTTCACCAGGTAATCCCAGATTCACTGACATTCAGAGCCCCTGGCTGGGATCTTTTTGGGTTTCACAAAGGGGTTCTGTGTTAGAGATGTTTGTACACAGGATTTCATGAATGATTTAAGCATTGCAGGGTTCCTGCAGCAAGTCAAGTCCTCGAGGTGCCCTGCTTTTGAAATCCTGTTCTCAGTGAAATCACCCTGCTGTATTCAAATAGTTCTTACACAAATACAATTTTGCAAGGGTGTAGCTCTTACAGAAATGTCTGAGACAGCTGAGAAATAGGACCCAGTTTTATATCACACAAGATATTTTAATCCCACAGAATGCACCCAGTTCAATAGATATCATATCTGGCTGTAAATTCCATGATAAAAGCTTTCTTTAATTGGCAACAAAGGTTAATTGTTTTCAAAACATAAACTTTTTTTTTTTTTCAAGCAGCTGTCATGTTTTTTGGAAAAAAAAAGTTCTGCAAAAAGATAGGGAGATCTTTGTTGAAATTAAAGGACCTTCCTAGAAAGGACTGATTTATATTTAAATGGATTTATATGTCTCTACAGATTTGTTTCAGAGTTTTGCTACAGTGACTTGATTCAAATTCATCAGTTCTTTACAAGTCTCTGTTTACAAATTATTCTGGAAAAAAAAAAAAAAGAGACATGCTGATAAATCTGGTTCAACAGTTAATTATTGTGTGTGAATCACTGTCCTCCTGCAATCTAAAACCTGAGATTGGTTACATCATTCCTATTTCCTCTGGTGGAAACCAAACCCTGCTGAGGACAGGGCTCTGCTGAACACAAGTTCCCTTTTTGCAGTGAGGAGTGAATTTTAAGAGGCCTCTGCTCATCTGTCACATTTCATTATCCCAAACCCACAAAATATTGGCATGTTCTGAGTAGTGCCCTGAGAGGCTTGTGCCATTTCTCCTCTCCCATGAAAACCAACCAAAAATACCCCAGCAAGGTGTTTTCCTTCCTGAACGAATGCAGAGCCCTGGGGGATCACAGTGCCCAAGGTTTGCACAAGGAAATTTCTGGGAGGAATTCTTGTGGGGAGCGGAATCAGCAGCACAAATTCTACTGTGACCCCACATTTTTCCTGAATGAAACCCAGTGCCAGGAGGAACTGGAGGTGAATTTAAATGCAGATATACCTCAGAGCGCCCTCCCAGCAGCGGGGCCGCTTTTAGAACGATAGCACGAGGTTGTGTCTGATTGCTGAAATGTAATTTAATAACAAAATCCTCGGCTGCTCTGCGGAGGAGCTGAATCCAGAGCATTCAGCACATTCCTGCCATGGATGTGTGCAGCTCCACCTTGGGCCAAAATACACACAAATCAGAAGGGCAAGATTTTATTTGTGCAACATCACTGCCTTGGGAGTGTTGGCCAAAGGAACAGAGCTTCGATGTGTCTGGAATAAATCTGGAGGTGTCTAAGTGAAATAAATCCTGGTAGGCACCACTAATTCCCAAACCAGAGCAGTGACATCACCTCAGGAGCGCAGAGCACACTGGCTGGCTGCAGAAAAGATGAAATTGAGAGTTTTTTCAGTTGAATGTGGATAGTCTGATGCCTGGGATTTCAGGTTCATGCTTTGCTCAAATTGTGATGTATGAAGATACAGCTGAGGAAAGCTGAACAAGCACACAATGCCTGGATTGTTTTTTGGTTTTTTTTAGGGGACCATAATTCTCCTGAAAAATGCATTTCCCCCTCCTTTTAAAAGCAAACAATACCTTGCACATGAAGAACAATGAAAAGCACCATAACCCTGTAAGCCCGATACCACCTATGCTTTGGAATTGTTCTGGAGTAAAAGCTGTTTTGTGGTCAATTAACAAGGCACACAAGCTATTTGAGGGTTTAAAAACCAAAAAATCTCCTGCAGAATTTTAGCTCCTGGCAGCGAAATTCCACCCTTCCTGTTTTCCAAACGATAGCCCTGATTTTGTTTTGTGCCTAAATGAACTGATGACTCAGCAGGCATTTCCAGCTCCATCAATAATATTGGGGTATTTCCATTTTCAGTTTCTGTCTGGAACTGAATGAAAGGTGAACAACAAAAAGAGATATGAAAATGACCAAAAAGGCTCTGTGTAAATGCACTCACTCCCAGCCTGCAGTGCTGAGCACTTTGCTGTTTGGGCGGGAGTTAAAGGTGTCAATCCCATAAAATCCCACATAAATTCTCTAAAATCCCACATAAACAAGAGAGCACTTACCTCCACTTAGGATAATGACAGCTATAAATATTGCCAGGTCACTGTCATCTAATTCCAGTGCATTGAACTTCACAGCAAACTCAAACTTGGGCTCCATAAAGTCACAAAAAGGTTTCCTCAGGCTCTTCAGGAACTCCCGCGTCATGAACCCTTGTCCATCGGATATGAGAACCCCATCTTTATTCATCAGGGAGGCCAGCAGGGTGTAGATGATCTCGTGGACCCCATATTTCAGCAGAGTCACTTGGTCGTTGAGGTCGAGGTTGACAAAGCCCGGGATGTTCTTGGCGAACTCGGTGATCTCCTGCACGGCCTCCACGGAGCGGAACTGGCAGCGCTGGAAGATGCGGATGGCCACCTCCTTGTTCTCCTCCTGCAGGGGGGACACGTGCTTGCACTTGATCTGGTCTTCCCCCATCATCAAAGAGTTCATGTCATAAATAACGAAGGGCTAGAAAGAAAGGGAAATTCCAGTTACTCCCAAACGTCCTCCCCGAGAGCGCCGGACTCTGGAGGAACCCCAAGAGAACTCAGCAACAACCCCTCAGACATCTCTGAGGAACCCATCAAGGGTTCCCAAAGAGTTTAATTGTCCTGAGAAACCTAAAGGGTTCCCTAAACAGTTAAATTGTCCTGAGGAACCCATCCGGGGTTCCCCAAATTGTCCTGAGAAACCCAAAAGGTTCCCCAAATAGGCAGATTGCCCTGATGAACCCATCAAGGGTTTCCAAATAGTTAAATTGACCTGAGGAACCTAAAGGGTTTCCCAAATAGGTAAATTGTCCTGAAAAACCTATCAAGGGCTCCCCAAATAGTTAAATTGTCCTGAGGAACCTAAAAGATCCCCAAATAGTTAAATAGTCCTGAGGAACCCATCAAGGGTTCCTCAAATAGTTTGTCCTGAAAAACCTGTCAAGGGCTCCCCAAAGAGTTAAATTGTCCTGAAAAACCTAAAGGGCTCCCCAAATGGTTAAATTGTCCTAAGGAACCTATCAATGGTTCCCAGATAGTTAAATTGTCCTGAGGAACCTGTCAAGGGTTCCCCAAATTGTCCTGAGGAACCTAAAGGGTTCCCCAAAGAGTCAAATTGTCCTGAGGAACCCATCAAGGGCTCCCCAAAGAGTTAAATTGTCCTAAACCTATAAAAACAAATATCCTACAATGTTAAAATGATTTACAGAAAGGCCAAGTAAAGGGGGGGAAGGAGCACTATTTTAAAGCATACAGAGTTTTGCCTTTTCTTTTGTTTGTTTGCTTTTTGCTTTATAGAATGTTCTGTAATTCCAGAATTGAAAGTTTGGAATGTTGAACAAAAGGTTAAAATGATACTACTTTTACCTGAATTATAACAGCTTCTATAAAAGAGAATCTAATGAGTGGAAAGGAACCTTCTTTTTTTTAGTAGAAAGACAGAGAAAATTCTCATTTTGATTCCTTTATTTACTTTCATGTTCCTTTCATGTTCTATCCTAGGAAACACTGCAAGTAATATCAACTTTATAGTATTGATTAACAGATAAATGAGACCTTTTGCTGTTAACTCCTGTAAAAATAACAACATTAGGATATGTTTAAACCTACTTAGCTTGTCTTTGGGAAAGCAAAAACAAATACCATGCTACAAACCACAATTCAGGACACAAAAATGAGGCTGACTGTGAAATAAACTCAACTGGAACAAATCAATTTTGAAAGCAGCTTAGCAAAAGTGGTGCCAGAATACTTGCATTAGGATCTGGAAACAATCTTTTCTAGAATATGCAAAAGAAGTTCCTGGGTTTAAAGAAGTGGTTATGTGAGGATTTCTCAAATTCATTTGAAGAATCTTTCCCTCGAGAAGATTAATGACTGAATAGGTCATTGCTGCACTGAACAAATCTCACTGATAAGAATAGGTTTGTTAGCATACTTGACTAATTAATTAAAATACAAGGGATTATACTCCAACAATCAGACTAAAGAAATTTTTTTTTTTAAATGGAAGGCCATTTATGATTGCAGATTGTAATAGGGATGCTGATTCTCATGGTTTTATGTTTACAGCTCCAGACCATGACATTCCAGGAGGGACTAAATTATTTTCCCACTTGCACTGAGGATTTTCAGTGTGAAACTGAAACAACAAACACACTGCACTGAGAAAAGCCAGGAGAGCAGGAATTGTTCAGGTAATGACATTTTGGCAGCAGCAGAGCCATTAAATACATCTCTGCACATATGGAATATTGGAGTAACAGGACTGCAGCAGATGCTTTCAAAATGCATATTTTGGTTCTAGTGGGTAATTGCTTCCTGTTCTTTCTAGTGGGAGCACAAAGTACAAGAGAAAGTCATTATTAGTCCATGCCCATGTGCTTTAGAAAGCTGATATTGCACCACTGGCCTATCCAAGATGAAAATGAAGAAAGAGTTCAAAACAGCCAAAGATTTTTAAATATAAGGATTCAGATGAACTTGAGAGTAGAATCTTATGTCAAATGAGCTCTGTATGCCCCAGGAGATGATGAATAACTCATTCTAGTTTTGATACACTCACTCGCATATCCAAACATTTAAAATTAATTCAGATCATACAGCAACTAAAAAATACTATGAATTTAAACTATGCCCATAACAAACATTTTGATGCTCCAGAGCACCAAATCCATTGATAAAAACATGAAAGTTGTAACCATTAAATCCTGACTGTCACTCTTGCAGTGGTATCTTCAAGAAAGTCTTGAAAGTTGGCAGCACTGAAAAGCTGGATTCTGTCTACTGCCTTATTGCTGTTTCTAATGTGCCAAAGTTTAAAAACTCCCAAGAAAAAAAGGAGAATTAATTGATGCAGTTATACATTTACTGGGTGAGAATTGCAGTGGTGGAACTTTCAGGCACGAGCAGGTTGCACATAATTTTCTGCAGAATAAATAAACTTAGCGAATTCAAACTTTGCTGAAAAGTTACTCACATTGCTAGTGCCCACCACATCTTTTATGTGAGATGTCAGCCAATTTCTGGACAACATTAAAATTATTATTTTAATTGCCTTTAAGGAAAGGAAGAAATACCTTTTTGGAGCCTGAAGTACCTCTGAGTTCTTTGCTGTCTTTGAAATTATTAAGGAAAATAAAATACACTCTCTGTTGTTTAATAAAATTTCTGCCAATGATTCTAGAACATACATCAAGCTAAGAGTTGTAAGTTGTGGAAAACTATTTTGTTCTTTAGGTATTAAAATACTGTTACCAACATGATCAGGTGTTATTTATGCTCCTCTCACTGACAGAGAAGATTATTATGCATTGCAAATGAAGTTTCCAAGGCAACCCACAAATCCACTTATCACTATTCCTTACTTTTCCAAGATTTTCCTGTCCATTCTCCTAAAATTCCAACTGCACCAACACAGGGCACTGATGTGACCTGAGATAACCCAGAGAAAAGCAGGAATTCATCAGAGCTTCATAAGAACGAGCATCACATAAGAATGTGCTGGGGCTGGAATAATTTGCCACTTAGGAAAAGGGATATTCCTCAGGGAGCAGCAATTCCTGACAGCTGGAGAGCCACCTTAAACAGATAGTGTGGGAGATAACCTCTGGGCAAGGAGAGGGAAAACGGGAAGAGAGGATCAGGGAATACAAAAAGGTTAAGGTGACCTTCAAATTCTTGTCCTGGTTTCAAGTATTTTATTAGGTGAACTTGGAGTTTTTTCAAATAATGTTTACTTATCCTATCTAAAAACATTTCCTGTGTTTCAGAGACAGCTTGAAATGTGTAACTGCCAACAGCAAAGTGGGGTTTTTTGGTGTGTTTTTTTTAGGTTCGGTGTTTTGTGTTTTGGCTTTTTTTAAGAGCTGTGTTGTCAGCTTGGCGAATCATTTACTCGGAAAAAAGGAAGAAACAGAAAGAAGAGGGAACTGACTGATTTGTCTGTCGTCTTTCCTGTCAGGATGGCCCTCGCCTTGGCTTTGGTCAGAGGGAAGGACTTGATGTAGGAGTCGTAGAGGTGCTTGGCCAGCGCGCGCAGGTCGGCGGACTCGGGGTTCAGCTGCTCGATGTCGCTGGAGATCTCCGCCAGCAGCTTCTCCTTCTCCGCCTGGGGCATCCGCCCGAACCTGATGGCTGAGAGCACCACAAGAGTTACAAAAACCCACACTTGAGGGGCTTTCCTGCCACCTTTCTGCACCTGCACTTGCATCTCAAGAAGCACATCTGAGTTTTTGTCGCCTTTCGGCGCTGAAGTTTGTGCTGAACAGGGTTAGGCAAGCAAGGAAAGAGAATTGTCTGCATTTAGTCAAAACAGCTGGAGAGCTTTAAAGAAATGTAAACAAACAAATAATCTCTGTGCCCATTATCATACCTTGCTTAGAAATGCAAACCCCCTGGTTCTACCTCCAATCTACATAAAATGCAAAGAATATTTAAGATATTAAAGTTCTGTTGGCTCAGGGTAGGAACCACCATTGAGCCTTGTATTGTTCTGGGCAAATCACCACATGGATCTGAGGTTCTTCATTTGTTTAGAAACAAAACCCTCACATGCCTTGCAGGAAGGAATTCCTAAACAGTTCAGCAGAATTTAACGTAGCAAGTGCTGTAAATTGTTAACATCAGAATGAAGGAATGGGGAAGGAGGTTGTACAGGCAATAAAAAGCTGGAAAAGGCTGAGTTGTTTGTGGGACCTCTATGTATCTGCAGTATTGAAAAATGAGGAAATGGTTCTACCTCATCAGATGAGCTTGAAATTGCTAAAATCTCCTCTGCACCTCCTACTTTTCCATCATGTACTTCCTAAGCAAGACTATTTATCCATGTGGGGACTGACTGGAGAATGTTCCAAATGAGCCATCAAAATCAAGACTGATTTATCACATGATATTTCAGTAAACAGAATTTATTTTGTTTTATGGAAACAAAACAGAACAAAAGAGCATCCAAACAAGAAATCGAAGGAAGAAATTAAGGTTTGCATTTTGGCCCTAGGGGGAAATAGAAATATTATGAATATTTTTTCAGTGATTAGTGTGTTCCTTGGATAAAGGATAAGTGCTAAGATCATATAGAGATGATTTTAATGGAGATGTTTATTTTGGAAACAAGCAGCCACTTTTCTATGAGTTTGCTGCAATGTGTTGATGGGCAAACAGGACATTTTTTTCCAAGAATAAATAATTATGTCAGAACACATCAACCCCTCTCCATTTTTCCTATATTATATTTATTGATCAGCTGTCTTATTTCATGGCTGTAGAAACAAAGTTGTTTATTTTTATGACTGAAGTCCTCTTTCAGCAACCTGGGAGTGAGACCTGCTGGATATTTCAGAATTACTTGCGTGTCCTTGATATTAAATGATACTGAACACCAGCAGGAAATGATTCTGTTGTGGGCCCACTCCTGAGAGCTGAGGTTTGCAAAAGCAGATTCATAATCTGGAATCTCACTGGCCATTCCATCAAAAGAAAAGGTGATCAGGACTCAAATGTATTTTAAATACAACATTTCATTATAAAATATATTTTAAATATAATAATTTGTTAATAACAAGGAGGGTTGGGAATCAAGAAATCCTATCTTACAATTTCATAGACATAGGATTTATTTTTCCATAGAATAAATTATTCTAAATGTATTTGGAATGTATTTTATTGGTGAGATATCAGATGCAGCAGATTCTGTTCAATGTTTATTAGCATTGCAGGCAAAATCTGGGGCAAAATCAATTTTGTGGGACTAGCCTAGCAGTTTCCTTTTGTAAAAATCCTTGTCACTGTCATTTTCAGGGGGCTGAGACAAAAACCAGGGAGAGCTCAGGCAGCGAGAGGTTGATGGGAGGAATTGGGAAAGGAGGATTTTGGATGGGAGGAGAAGTAGGAGCTGATGATGATGCCACTGCCTAAGGTCAGGCTGGGAAAGGAGAGCCTGGGGAGGGATCAGTAGGGCTGGGAAAAGCCTGGGAGAGCTCTGGAACCCGGCTGGCTGAGAGGATTCTCTCCCAGCAATCCCAGACTCTGCAGGTCTGGGCAGAACCTGCAGCTGGAGCATGGATTTCTCTCTTTCCTTGGGCAGTCCCTCCTTTTCCTTGAATTCCAGCATTCCCCAAATGTCAGGAGCACAAAGCCAACAGTGAACACAGTCAGTCCCTCGTGCTGCATTCTGTCCTTTCTGTGGAAGAACTACAATATTCATCCTCAGCCCAGATTTTACTGCTTGGAGAAGTTAAATATAAAAAAAGATGATTGTTTATAGACTCTTCTGTAGGGCACTGCTCTTCTGATGATCTGGATTATTTCTGGGCATAAAGGAGACCCCAAATAGCCCATCAATGCAGTTTGTTACATTAGAAAACACAAGGTAAATCCAGGCTGGATACCTGTCTGATTTTGGTGGAGATGTGCCCAGATTGAGCAATCCCCTGCTCCCAGAACTGATGACAAAGACATTGCCATGTGTTCTTTTTTCCCATTCCAGTAGCTGAGCTAATAGCAGCAGCACTTTCAGCAGAATAGAACAAAATAAATGACATTTCAACACAAAAAGAACCAAGCTGCTTCTCAGTGGCACTTGAGAACCCAGTCTGCACCACTCAGGGTTAAGGCCAGAGCAGCACCGTGGCTAGAGAAGGAAAGGAAAACAATATTCCAAGCATGAGAACACCACTGTCTTTTTTAACCTTTAGCCAAGTGGTATGGAGCATTTCTACGTGAAAAAATGTGGCTGTAGCTGCTGAGTGTCTCCTTGCAGTCCCCCTTTTGTCCCGATCCTTTTGCAATAATACATCCACACAAGACTGGAACCCTCAGGCACAAATAACCCACATTCTGCCTCAAAGCATTTAAAATTCTGGTAATTTCCCTACCCAAGTGGCTGAAGTGGAATCTGGAGATGCAACATTAAAATGTGTCTCAGTGTCATTGGTGAAATCCCCTGGTTCCACCTCCAGGCTACATAAAATGTAAAGAATATTTAAGATATTAAAGTTCTCTTGGCTGGGGGTAGGAACCTGGGTAGGAACACATCCAGTGTTGCATTTCTTTATGCTTCTGAGTCCTCAAAAGTGAAATTCAGCTTTTTTTTATAAATTAGTTTATAAATTATGAAGGAATGAGGGCGTTTTGTGCAAGGCAATGTACCCAGAGCAGGCAAAATAAAAAAAGCAAGTGTAGAAGGCAATGTTTGAATAAAACCACTGAGTCCTTGTTGGGAGAACTCCTGGTTGGAGCAAAGCAAAATGTTCCTTGGAGCCCTGGGGCAAATGGCTTTGCCCTTTTCCTGCCTCCTCTGAATCCTAGAACTTTCTGGTGCCACAGCTTCTGCCTGAGCAGTGGCTAAAGAGGGAAAAATGCAGGTGAAATGTGACTTTTAAAGCTGTTCTAGGTGTTGCAGGGCAGAGAGAATGGTCTGGGCCATCCCTTGCTGATGGAGCTGCCCATGGGTCCCACGGACACCCCTGGGAGCTGTGCTGCCAGGCCAGGGGAGAATTTGGCCTGCACCTTGAAAATAATAATGAAAACCCCTCCTGAATTACTATAAAAATACCCACAGTAGCATTTCAAAATTAGATTTATTTTTAAGTGTTACTGTTGCATCCCAGGAATTTGAAAACCATATTTTCTATTAGCAAAACATTTCCCAGACCAATTTACATTCAGTGCATGTATTAACTTTGCAAACCACAATCCAGCTTTCCTCTTGGGGACAGCACACTCATTTTTTATATTGAAAATAATGAAAGTTCTAAAAAAACCACAGAGAAATTATTTTCCCAGTCATGTTTGCAATTCTTTACCCTTAGAATTACATAAGTCTCTATGTTATGACATTTAATTCCTGTTTTTACTCAGCTTTGCCAAAGCAAGGCAACAAAGAATCTTCATTATGTCCTTCTGCCCAAACATTCATAAGTATTTCCACATGAATTGGTAATTTTAAAGTTCAGAGGGATTTTCTCCTAGAGCAGGATTGTGATATTCTTCCTGCCATTACTTATGGTAAAGGAGGCAACCACAGATGGGGGTGCCCTAGGAAGGAGGAGAAGGAGGATGGGGATTTTTAAAACTGTGCAGTTCATGAAAATGAATATTTTCATTTCAATTTGTTTTTTAGTATGAGAAGTGCTAACTCAGTGATGCCAACAGCCCTTGGTAAGTGAGCGACCTGTGCAGCAAATTCAAGTTGCTGTTATTCACAAGGCTTCAGATTCTCTAATCCGTATTTCCTAATTAAGTTTTTGCCTTCCAGGAAAAGCATCTTGAGCTCCAGCAGGAAAAAGGGTCTGGTCAGAAAATGAGACAGTGAAGTGAAAAATAGGAATTACACAAGGGATATATTCAGGAGGAGCTACCAATTAGCAGGAGTGATGGAGAGTAAAACCAACTCATGTTACACTATGTGTTAAAGCAAGAAAAGCAAATCTCCACCTATCTGATTTTGATGTGAGAGCAATTTTAAATCAGAAAGAGGCTCCTCCATCAGGGCAATCTCTCTCTAAACTGAAGGTGTTGGCAGACCAGCAGCACTTTCAGCAGCTGTGTTATGTCCCAGGCTCTTTTCCAGAGGAAGCACTGCTGGTTCAGAGTCGCCATCACTCACCATTGTGTGACATCCCAACAGCCAGGCACTTCTGGAACCTGCAGTACTGACATTTGTTCCTGCTCTTCTTGTGGATGCGGCAGTTCAGGTCACACCTGTCGTAAATCAGCTTCAACCGGATGGTCCTCCGGAAAAAACCCTGCAGGGATGGGAAAACAGGGAAAAGGATGGGACCAGGAAACAGGGAAAAAACCCTGCAGGGACAGGGAACAAGGAAAGGGATGGGACCAGGGAAAGGGATGGGACCAGGAGCAGGGAAAAGGATGGGACCAGGAAAACAGGGAAAAGGATGGAACCAGGGAACAGGGAAACAGGAAAAAAACCCTGCAGGGACAGGGAACAGGGAAAGGGATGGAACAGGGAAACAGGAAAAAAAAAACTGCAGGGAGAGGAAACAGGGAAAAGGATGGGATCAGGGAAACAGGGAAAAGGATGGAACCAGGAACCAGGGAAAGGATGGAACCAGGGGAAAGGATGGAACCAGGGAACTGCCAGCGCATCCTGGCCCTGCTCCACCCACCCAGGACACCTGAGAGATGGATTTCCAAAGGAAGCACAGCTATTGTCACCATCCTCTCTGCTCCTGTTGATCCTCTGATCTGGTGTTTCTAACCCCAATCAATAGAGGGATAAAATTCCCAAAAAGCTGGAGAAGCTTTAGGGAATCAGTGGGGTTTAAAGGACATTAGGGATGGCATTTAAGGGCACAACTCCAAAGGAAGCAAAACTCTGTTTGTCCCACTGCTTGTGGGAAAATTATTACAAACCAAATGGGACATTTTCAAAATATAAAGTTCACTACCAGTGTAGAAAATTAGTTGAAAACAATGACAAACAAAAAATTCTGCTAACAGCAGTTCAATTTCTGGTAAATGAAAATGGCTCTGGCTTATTTCTCTTTCTACAGTTTAAAGATTTTTTTTTTGGATCAGTCATAATTAATTAATAAAGTTTATCCAGAGTAATCTCCCTTTTTTTCCTTGTAAAAATTATTTTTTCCTCACAGGGAATAATAACAGTACAAAGATGATGCCAACTTTTATTTATATAATTAACTGTAATTTAAGTAATGTTCTTTGTGCTTATTGCTTTATGTGTGTTCTTAATTCATGGCTAAGAATCTTATTTAAGCTCTGGATTGGTTCTTTCCTTTTAGTTATTTTCCTCAAGATACTGAAAATAGAGAGGATGGGAATTTCACATTAGAATCTAATGTTTTTCTTTGAATTCAATGAAATATTAATAATTTAATTCTCTGACTTTTCTTCCCTCATTCCTGAGGACTGCAAATTTTACACCATTCATTTGTCCTTTACATATTATAAACACTAAGTATCACTGACATAAAAAAATCTGTGGGGTTTTAAAGCAGCAAGCACATTCCTCAATATCATCAGACTTCTCTGTAGTCACCTAAAATGTGTAAAATGGGTAAAAAAACTCGAATTAATCAGAATAACAGAGCCTGAATTTTAATTGTTCAAGGCTTTGGAGTTGGGCATAAGTTTGGTTCATTCTAAGAATTCAGACTTTCTGCAAGGAAAAGGGAATGAAATATGCTTGCATGACTGAAAGAAGGGGAGAAAAACACACAAAAAATTTGAATAGATCAATACCACCAACAAGAAAAAACCAAGCTTTTAAAAAACAAGCAAGGTTTTAAAAAAACAAGGGTTTAAAAAAACCAAGGTTTTAAGAAACTCCTGCTTATTAACCCATAAATTATACACAGGAAAATTGACGCAAAGATGTAATTTATTATTATTTTTTTTTAAAAAAGCACAAAGGTGTGATTTTCCCAAGTGATTATTGAGATGAACACAGTATCAGATGGTAGTCCAGGTGCTTTTTGGAGCTCACCTTGCAGCCCTCGCAGGCGTGCACGCCGTAGTGGAAGCCGGAGGCTTTGTCGCCGCACACGCGGCACTCGATGGCCATCAGCGAGTTGGACGCCTCCTCGTGAGCTTTGTTGTACAGCTGGACCTTCTCTGAGAAATACGGGGGGGAAGGAGGCTCCAGCTTGATGGCACCTGTGCACAGGGGAGAGGTGAGTGTTAAATTCCAGCTGAATTCATGCAGGGAGTGATGCCTTGAGAAGGCTGACCTAGAACAGGGGCTGGACGGAGTTAAAGAATAAAACAGGGATTTATTCAAAGGATCTCCTCAATGGATGCACCTTGGGCAGCACAAGAGCCCAGCCAGGGCTGCACCCAAGATGAACCAAAATGGTCCCAAAATAGACATAGCCCCAAAATGCACGAGCGCTCCCGGGGTCTCTCCCTGGGATCAGTTCTGCTCCATTTGCACCTTGCAGTTCATTGTCCCATTGCAGCTTTAGCCCCTGCAGTCCCACCCTGCTTGTTTTTCTCTCTGCAGCCCACGTTGTTTGTGCTCTTGGGGCTGAGATTTGGATCATTTGTCCTTGGTGCCCAGCTGGAGCAGGAATTGTTTTGTCTCCCTGCTCTGTGCACAGAGCTCGCCATCCCATAATACGAAGCCCAGACCCACACACTAAAGCAGCACAGAGTCTGAAAATATAAAAGCCAAAACCTGAGGCAGCAGAAACAGTGAGGAATAAGCACAAAATATCCCAGGGATGCTGGGCTGGGATGGCCAGGTCTGCTCCACAGCAAAGCCAGCAGCAGACCAGGGCTGCAGAAGGAGCTGGAGCTGCATCGCAGTGGCTGCAAAAGCTGGAAGGGGCAGGTTCTGCTGGACAAAGGGTGTTACAGATCCAGCTTTCAGCTCTCGACTGTGCAAGGGTTTCAAGATGGATACTAAAAATTAATGTATGGAGAACTCAGGCTTTACTCGGTCTCCACCTGGTTTATTCCTTCAAGGTGCTGAAAACTCCTAAAGGGAGATGGGCTGGAGTGTATAATCTAGTTTAAAACATAGTCAAGTGTCTAATAGAG
>VZSU01000695.1:139450-159035 GCA_013398715.1 Nesospiza acunhae | reverse complement strand
AATAATATATCATTCATATATATATATATATATATATAAAATAAAATAATATCAGATATTTCCAGAAATTTATCTCTCTCCTGGGGAAAACAGTTCAGCTTTGTGTGCAGTTTAGAGATAAATTTTCTCTTCTGAAAGTTTCTAATTAAGAGAGCAATTTCTAATATTGAATGGTCTCAAACAAGTAAGTAATGATGTCTTTAAATCAATCATCACTGGTTATAGAAGAGAGCTGTGACCTTTGAAAGTTACGTTACATCAGGGGTGATGTAACAGAGTATTAAAGAAGGTGAATATTTTTATTTTTCCTGCTTGGCTATACTATACAAACTAGAAAGATTTATTCCTGTATAAACTGGGAAGAAATTATCTAAGTAAAGATGATAAGGATTTATGCCATCTAAACTCTGCTGCACTCCTTAAAAGTACTTGGAATTAAAGTGTTATGAATACTTCTAATTAAACAAAAGAAAAATAAATGACTGGTGGAACTATGTTCATTAATTTATTACAGCAGTAGTGCAGAGACACACAGCTCCTGCTTCACTGTACCACCCAAATTAAACACCACCATTTCCCCAGCAAGAATTCCCTGAAAGAGTTCTTGTACTGATGGCTACAAATTAAAGTGAGGTCAGATCTGAGCAGAAGCGGATCCTCAAAAGAGTTCCAGGCACAGCACCCTCACATTGCTACTCTGAGCAGGAATACAGTGATGATTTATTTAGGAATAGGTCACTTCCTTTCTTAAAAGAAGGATTGAATGTGCTTTTCAGTGTAAATTGTGGGAGAGCAGCATGTTTCACAGCAGGTAAATCATCCAGGAGCTGTGATGGAGCTGGAACAATGCTGTGCCTCAGATGTAGCCAATATTTCTACTCCATCCCTTTCTGCACATATTAATAATTCAGATTATGCTCTGTATGCTGGGTATTCTTCAACATCGAGGGAGTTTATTCTGCACTGTGTGCACTGAGTTCAAAGGAAAAGCTGCACATGAGGTGCAGGAGTAGGAGACAACAGAGGGGCTCATGTGTCTACTAAAATGTCATTTTGGATACTTTATGGTACCTCTCGTAAGCTCCAGCTGCTGCTCTGGCAGGGTGAAGGTCTGCTATGAGCCTTTTCCCTTTTCTATCTGCCCTCAAGAACATCTCTGCTGACCCAGGAGATCTGAATTCCAAATCCCTTTGCTGCTAGCACACGTTCCAGAGAATGAAGGAAACACGGACACGAGGGAAACACTTCAAAAAAAGGCAGAGCTTACTTTGGCAATCCTGGAGCTTGATATCATATTTGTAATCCAGGCCTGACTGGTCAGCTCTGGCAAGGGGGAGATCTTCATAGTGAGGGGAGGAAATGCTGGAGAAGTCAACGGTGGTGAAGGGCTTGATGTCAAAGGAATGCGTGTGATCATCCATGGCTGACAGATCCACGGGGCTGATTCCAAAATTCAGGGGCCAAAACGGCATTTCTGTGTCAACCATTGTAAACCCTGCAAACACCAAGAAGAAAATGACATTTTAGGATGTTTATCTCCAATCTGTTCAGCCCCAAGCGGAGCTCCAAGTGTCCCACATTCACAGCCTTGAGATGAAAACTTTAACTGCATCTGTCCATAGCGTGCATATTAATAAAATTAGAAATAATTTTCCACAAATAATTCTAATTTTTGCAAATTCCAAGCACCATTCTTCCCAAGTGCCTGAAAATCTCAATGGTTTTTATATTAAGAAAAAGCCCCAAAGTAGCTGGTATTAAATAGTGGTGGTTTTCCTCCAAATAACCAGAAATATTTGAAAACTGTGCTCATTCGAGTTAGCCAAAAGTTTAATCCCAGTCTTGAACCCAAGGATCAAGGAAATGTAAGTTAGGACTTTTCAAATTCCATATATATTTATGCAAATCTTGAAAGCAGAACACAAATAAGAAACTGCAAAAAATAAGAATCTGCAAAAATCTTCTGCAAGTTGACTTAGTTTGAGATATGAAATGTTTCTCCAAGTGCTCTTTTGACAAATAGCTGAACCAAAATCCTTGATTTAGATATATTTCAACTCTGAAAAAGTTTGTAAGTTACAGCAAGTGAACCAAAATCCTTGATTTAGATACATTTCAACTATGAAAAAGTCTGTAAGTTACAGCAAGTGCAAAGGCTATTTTATAACCAGTGTCTGTGTTTAATTTTCCACTATTTATAAAAAGAACATTCTACCCTAAAAATAGAAGAGATGTTTCAGAACTAAAATAGCTTGGTCACTTTGGCTGTTTAATTTGGACTTTAAACCCAATCAAGTGAGTGGCCTTTAACCTCCAGATAACAGAAACTTTGATTTGATCTGCTTTGAATCAAAACTGCTCTGTCACACAGCCAGGAGCGCTGCTGCAAAATAAAGATACTGGAACAGGGGGGCTCCAGATTTTGGAGCTCACCTGTTCTTGACAGGTAAGTGAGGCTGTGCCTGCCCTCCCCATCAGCTCTGCTGAATGCCAGTGCCCAGAAATGGTGGCACTTTGCCTTCCCTCAGGAATGGCACCAGCATTCCTCCCACTTCTAGGACTCCCAGCACAACCCTGCAGTTGTTCTGCCTTGACCTTGACAAGGGATCTTCTAAATTCTTAAATCTGAGCAGAGAGATTCTCACTGCAGTGGGAACAGAGAGGGGCTGCTGCACCCCAGCCACCCCCAGTCCCACTGGATGGGATATCAGGGACGTTATCCTTAATGAAAGGAGGGAAACAACAGGATGTAAAATTGCCACAAATCCTTGGGAAAATCCATGACAGCTTGTCAGGGTACCTTGGTGTTGGGTGTTATCTCCCAAATGGTCAAGTTTCAAGTGCAGGGCTCAAACCATGAGCTCTGCCCAGGCTCCCCAGGGAATGGTGACATTCCCAAGGCTGCCAGAGCTCCAGGAGCCCCCAGGGCAGCCCAGGGTGGGATTGTTGGGGTGGCTGGGCAGGTGGCTCACCCACCACCCCAACAATCCCACCCTGGGCAGGACCAGGAGCTGCACTGGATGATCCTTGGGGGTCCCTTCAGCTCAGGAGATTCTCTGATTCGATGACATTTTCTGTGAGCACAAACTGAAATCCCTGGCCACGAGCACTGGGAAATGTCTTCCCACAACAGATTTCCCAATGAAACAATAAACCAGGACAGACTCCTTTTTAAGAGCCCATTTCTTGTAATGGCCAGACTCATCTTTAAAAAATACAGAAACCAAGAGATATTTTAAATTGGTTTGTGTTTCTCTAGACAAGAGACACCAAGGGTTATTACTTTCTGCTGGAGCTCTGCCTCAAGGGTGAAGGATGGCTACAGGCACAGCCCAGGTTCATCCCAGGGATCATCCCAGGGATCAGTGCTGCCCTCAGCTCCCAGGTTGCTGTGTGGACAAATCATCAAAAGGCAGGAGGACCCACAGCCAAAGCTGCCCCTGCACAGACACCTCCCTGCTCTCAGGCAGCTCCTGGAGAGGTTCAGCACCTGCTGAAAGGCAAGGACAAGCTGGGGCCACTCTCTGAGGAGAGGTGAACTCCATCACCTGCCCCTGATCCCACTGAAAAATGAACAGTTTTACTGCACTCTCCATCAAACATCTGAAAAACATCCTCACAACCTGAGACCTCATCACTTGTCGTTTCAAGTTAAAAAGCTCCAGTTTGAAACTCCCGTGGGCTGAACAGCGATTTAGAGCTGAGCTGGTTTTCACTTCACTCAGCCCTTGGCTGGGATGTTCTGGAGAAGGCCATGATGTGTAACATGAGTAATTTTGTGACACTCCTGCATCATTACAACCCAGAGAGTGCAGGAATTTCCCTGGGTACAGATATCTCACAACTTAGACAAACTCAGATAAGCAGGTGAGTCCAGAGGTCTGGCTTGGCACACACAAGCTCCTAAATCTAAGGGCTTGTAGTAATTCCTTATCAGAAATCTCATTTCCCAGTCAGCACAGCCAAATCATTTCAGCAAAGTCGACCAAAAAATGACAGAGTGGTTTTTGTGGTAAAAGTATCTCTAGCCTAAAAGTGTAATGGCTTAGATTTTTGTTATGTTTTAGAAGGAACAAAATAAAATTAAATAATTAATGAGTAATCTGTTGAAGCATCACTGAAGAGAAGGGATTTGGCTTCATGTTTTTCCCCTGCCAGTTGTTTTTATCTCTGTGTCTGTCCAAATCACACACATGCTCTGTATGCTGGGAACAGAGGAAACACAAATGCAAAGATCACCCTGAAGAGAAAACCAGGGAATTGTGGCTGCACCCATCAGATACTGCAGGCCACGGAGTAATTCTGCTTTATCCCACTCCTGTTTCTGCTGCAAGGTAATAAAATCTGGAGCCAGCAGCCATTTACAAATCTTTAGTCAAAAGCCTGTAAACTCCACCCCTTCCAGAGGTTAACATCCCATGACTCTCAAGATCCCACAGTAATATTGCTCACAAGCATTTCTGAATGATGACAACTTCCAGGTTTGCTCAGGTTTTGGGTACAAAACACAAAGCATCTTGTTACAGTTTTAAAGTTCCAATCTTCACATATGATTTAAGCAAATTATGGGTATCTTGTTCAATTTAACAAAATTTTCCATGACAAAGGAAACAATGCATTTTTATTTTCAGATGAATTTATATTAGAGATACTCAAATGAAGGAAACATCTTCTGTGCTATTTTTATTCTTGCATTATTCAAAACTCAAATGTGAAGACTGTTCCTATGTTTAATGGTCATTTTACAAATACTTCTATTTTGCATGTAGCTTTACTTAATTTTTGCTGTGTACTTTGTCTTTTTTTCCTCCCCAGGAAAGAGGAATGACAACATTTCCCTCTGGAAAGGGGCAAATCAACTAATTGTAGTCTTCTCATCACTTTAAAAGACCCAAAAATCAACGACCAAGATTAAAAATCCAATGGACAAGTGCAATGAACAGACTAGAGAGTGCTTTTATAACTCACAGCTGCTTGTGTGACATCTAGGTAATAGATCTGTAAGTATTTCTCTGATTTAGAAGATTTTCATGTACAAAAATCCTCCTCAGCCAGCAAGAGGCTGTGCAGAACAGCAGCAGAGATGTTATTTGGGAAGTCAGATGGAGGAGCTTGGACAATGAATCCTCCAAAAGAGCAGGACTGAAAGAGATAATGCTGCTAAGATTTAATTCTGAGATACGGAGCTTGCTGAGTGCCTTCACCCTGTTTGATTCCTGTGGAGCTGCTCAGGGTCATGTGCAGGGAACCAGAGGCACTGAGTTCACCTGGCACAGCCAGCCCTGGTCATTCTGCTGCTGATAGGCAGAAATCTCATCTCATCATCACCTCATCCCCTGATTGATCTGCTCTCCAGCTCCTCAGACAGTTACTCCCTGCATTTCTCCTGCCAGGAGAACATAAAATCTACCAGAGGAGATTGCCATGGTATGAAAAACATCCTGGATCACGAGCTGCTCCTTACCATAAACACTACCTGTGCTCAGGTAACCTGAAGGGCCTGTTGTGCTGCATTCTAGACACGCTCTTTCCAGACAAAACTACCAAAATATGACCCTACAGGTATTTAATGAAGCAACCAGAACATCCCAACTGACGGGAGTTACAGAAAATAAAAAGACAAAAATAAATAGGTAAAGCCTCTCAGCTTTGAAACATTATTAAAATCAAGGTAGGTATAATGGCATGACATGGACAGGAATAAATACGGACAAATTGATACATGAAATAAATAATGCTATTTCTATATAAATACTGATTTATGGATCTGAAATACTCACGGGCTGGTAGGTCAGATTTAAAAGGAAAAACACTTCAAAATCATGTTTTTCAAAATCTGTGGGTTTTTCTTAATGAAGACAAATGTCCTGGAAGAGATTGGATTTCCTCTCATGTATAAATGTGTCAGAGTTTGTCAAGTAAACTCATATACAAGGCCGGCAGAGCTTAATGGGACTTTTTCCAATTAATTTAATTAAGGCAGCTCAGACCCTCTATGAATAATATCTACAAAAGTTGGTTAAGATCACACAATCATCCTCAGCTTTTAGGGAAGATTTAGAGATGGTGAAGGGGCAGCTTGATACCCCACAGATCCAATTTATTGATCTGTTTGGAAGAATAACAACACAATTTATGTGTGCCTTGCAAAACCACATCTCCCCTAAGTGATGGCACCACAGGCACTGAGTTAAAGACCTGAACTGATCTCTCAGAGGAGAAGGGCTCTGAAAAGGGAGCAGAAAGTCTTGTGATACCCCTCTGCATTCCCCTCCCAATAACTGAGTCCTCTCATTGCCTCTGACACAGAAATTCTGTGTGGCAATGCTCGAGCAGCTCAGTTCTGCCTTTTATCAGTGCTGCCCTCAGCTCCCAGATGTGAGGGACTGTGAACTTCAGGTTATTGAGAGAGAAATCACATCTTACTGCATTTGCTTTGTCCTGGCCAAAACCCCTCAGATTCTTGCCTCTGTTCTCTGCTTTCCCAGTGAGAGACCTTCCCTCCCTACCCTCCATTCTCAGTGCTGTCCATAAAACATCTCTCCTCTCCTGCAGGTGTGGGATTGCTACACAGATTTTTAATATTCCTGGCTATGCCAGAGTACAGTGGAGCTCTAAGCTTTAAATTTTTAGGAGACACCTTCCTCAATAATGAAAATTATATATTTTTCACTAATAGCAACTGCCACTATAATGGACTGTATCTAATAGACAACGTTTGTATCAAGCAGAGATAATTTTGTTTCGGATTTACCAAACTCTGTGAATTTTTTTGTGTCCCAAACGATGACTCAAAGCTGTTGCCCATTGCTGTTTCACACATTCCCGGCCGGCAGATTCCCTATTTTCCCCCATTTCCCGGCACAGGACCCGAACCTCTCCGTGTCCTGTTGCTGCAGAGTCAGCAGAGGGAGCACAACGTAACTAAAAAAAACAAAACACCTCTTTCCAAGAACTCTGCTGGCACAGCCAGCGATGCTCCTAAACAAACAAACAAGCACAAAAAGGGTGGAGAAAGAGCCTCGGTGGCTGATGCCCCCAATTCTGAGTTTGGCAAAATCAGTGTTTTGCCAACTGCAGCAGGAAAAGCAAAGGAACAGAAAAAAAAAAAAAAAAAAAAAAAAAAAAAAAACCCCAAAAAACCACGAAACCTATAAAGCCTTGCTTTAAAAAGCCCACTACAGAATTTTTATTGTTTAAAAGATTTTTTGGGGGTTTCTTATCCATGCACACACTCAATATATTCTTAGAATGAAACAAAAAATGTTTCAATGATGTGATGATGAACAAACACACTGAACAGCAATATTGATAGGATTAAAATAGTTATCCAAAGCAGTAATTTCCCAAAGAAACCACACATTAGAAACCACTATGGATGTGGGAAAAGGGCCCAGGCTACTGAGAGGATAAGTGCTGTTAAATTTTTGATTTAAATTCAAGGGGTTATTGAAGCCACAGTGTTGCCCCCTGCACCCAGCCCGGAGCCAGGCACACTCCTGGGGCACCACGGCCTCACCAGACCTGGGAATTTCCTTTTCAAGCATGAATTTATCAAAAACACTCACAGGAATGAAAACTGACCTCACTATGGGACAGAAGAAGCAAATTTTTATGGGTTTGTTTCAAATAAAGAACTGCAAATGAAAGTTCCCTGCCCTAATTTAGCTATGAAAACAAAGAAAATAGCAGGGTCTCTAGCAAATGCTGGGCGTCAAAACAGCTCCATAATAAAAAGTAACTTACTGAAAAATGAGTTCACAAATGACCAACAGTGGCATTTTTTGACATAGATGACTTTAAAAGCACTGCTGACTCCAAGAACATGAAATGACATTTTCCTCTCCATTCCTCAGGTCCAGCTCTGAAGCCATCTAAAAATGGCCCCAAAAAATTGACACGTCCACCTGAAAACCCCCAAAAGAAACCACACAGAGAATGCACTTTGGAAAGGAGGGAATAAACACTCTGTGTTTGTAATCAATAAAACCAGAGGAGGGTTCTGGAGCTTTGTCAGCCCAGGGCACACCTCAAGGGTTAATTACTGAGTAGGAGGGACAGGAGCTGAGGAAAGAAAGGCTCCTCTCCCACCCACTGTCCAACCTGCAGAACCAGCACAGGGCCCAAACTCTGAGAGCAAAAGGAAAAGCAGCGACCTGGGGCTGAGAGGAATGTTCAAGGTGTGCCAGCAAACCCAGAAACACCTGCAATCACTGCTGGGGATGCTCATTGCTGCCCCACCTCCCCTCTGACCAGTGCTGGATGGTTCAGAAAAAAACCAAACACTGCTGGGGATGCTCATTGCTGCCCCATCTCCCAGTCTGACCAGTGCTGGGAGGCTCAGAAAACAAAAACACTGCTGGGGATGCTCATTGCTGTCTATCTCCCCTCTGACCAGTGTTGGATGGTCCAGAAAATAAACAAACAAATAAACACTGCTGGGGATGCTCATTGATGCCCAATCTCCCAGTCTGACCAGTGCTGGATGGTCCAGAAATCAAACAAGCAAACAAACACTGCTGGGATGCTCATTACTGCCCCATCTCCCCTCTGACCAGGGCTGGGTGCCTCAGAAAACAAAAACACTGCTGGGGATGCTCAGTTCTGCCCCATCTACCAGTCTGACCATGCTGGGAGGCTCAGAAATCAAACACTGCTGGGGATGCTCAATTCTGTCCCATCTCCCATCTGACCAGTGCTGGATGGTCCAGAAAACAAAACCACTGCTGGGAATGCTCATTGCAGACCCATCTCCCCTCTGACCAGTGCTGGGAGGCTCAGAAAACACAAACACTGCTGGGGATGTTCATTGCTGCCCCATCTCCCAGTGTGACCACTGCTGGGTGCCTCAGAAATCCCAGTGGTTCAAGGGCTACAGAGCCCTGTGGCAGCCACATCCTTCAAAAAAGCAAATAAAAGGTAAAAGGGGAGGTAATCCATTCATCCTCTCAGCAAGGCTGCACAGTAAAACACCAGGAGAAACTGTATAAATCCAAACACTTGGAAAGGCCAAAAGAAAGCAACTCATAAATCAGTGGGAAATGTATTTTATTCCTATAGCTGAATTATAACTACAAGCTGTGCTCACTAAAAGCACAGTCCATAAAATTTACCACAATGTTTAAGAGGCAGTTGTTAATGGAAACAAGGAAGAAAAGCCCATTCAGGGAATAATAGAGCTGTTTAGTGTTAAATAAATTTTCTATTCCATGGAATTCACACAAAATGGCCTGGGTTACTTGGAACAGCAGCATTTTATACCCTTGCAGCAACACAAACCCTTGTAAATATAATTGCAAATGAGAAACAAGTTCAACAATGCCACAGGCTACTCAGATATGCTACAAATTCTCCCATCCTATTTTAATTTGTTAATGTAGGGTTTGTTGCATTCTGATACTGGATAGAGAGCCACAAAACTTCAGGTTATTCCAGGATATGAAAGAAATTGATTGCAAGGCTGTGCTCAAGGAGCTTCAATAGAAATTGAGAATATTGGACAATGGGAAATTTCTGTATAAGAAATACTGATTTATGGATCTGAAAACTCACGTAGGCAGGTCAGATTTAACAGGAAAAGCTCTTCAAAATAATGGAGAACTTTAAAAATTTCTGGAAGTGACAGAGTTGAGCTCCTGGTGCTAAAATCTGACAAGAGAAACAAAATGCTCTACTGCAGTCACAGCACTGGCAGAACAGGGAGATGAGGAGATAATTTCTGTTAAATCAGATTCAAAGTTTGTGGGAAAGGATCCTCAGACTGTTCTTAGAAATCCCTGAGCAGAGAAACTGCACTTTCCTAGTTCCAGTCATGTTTTGTGAAGCACCATGTGTGATTCTGAAGAAAGGCTTCTCTTCCAATGCCTTTTGTTTGAAAATGTCTTCAAAATCTCTCCCACTCTTCAAAATAGAGATGATTATTTATTTTCTTTGGGGAAAAAAAAAAATAAAAAGTACACTACCAGGAGCATAAAAATCCGAAAAATAAGGTATTATCTGGTTGGTAATATAAAATCAGAATAAACCTCTGTAGGATTCTGAGGGGCAAAGACCATAAATTGGCATTTACAATGCACCTCAGCAGAACTGAAATGTGGCTCCTGTTGGTTTTGAGGGATTGGAAGAAAGCAGGAACAAGCAGCATGTCCCTGCCTTGCGCTGGCAGTATTGTAAAAGTGCCTCATTATATAAAATGTGGGCGTTGCTCTCTATGAATCATTGTGATTTAAAATAGGATCCTGATAGACAGGCAATGAATCACTTTGGATTTTGTAATCAGCAAGGGCTGACTTCTTGGGAGAGCCCTTTGCCCCCTTTGGCAAGCAGCTGAGGCAAGGTCTGCTCCAGCCCTGGAGGTGCCTCCCCAGGCTGAAGGAAGTCATTGATTCTAAAATATCCCCAAAAACGCCGTGTGGGACACAAGATAGCAGGGCTTTGTCAGCTGGAACAGCAGCACACAATTCAATTGATAAGAGTGTTAACATTCTCAGGCCTGTGCTTGGCTCCAAGGCTCGACTTACTTTAATAATTTGCATTTATTTCTACTGGGCAGGCTTCGTATTGCTGGTTCTAGCAAAAGTTTTACCAACTACAAGGAATTAATAGAATTCCAAAATATCATATTTGACATTAAAAGTATTTTAAGAGCAAGTGACCCATCTAGAAGGCTCATCTGCACGAGTTGTGACTGTGCTTTCAAGCGTCAAATGTGCTTCGAACTCAACAGAAAGTTTCCCAGTTTTGACAGAAATTCAGTTTTTGGCTCAAAATTGAGCACAACGCTCATTGTGAATATTGCGTTGGTGCTAATGGCATCCAAACACCTGCCTAGAGTTAAACTCTTTTAAAACCACAGTTTTTTTGGCTAAGAAAGGACTTCTTTGGCCAAGATACATGATTAAATTACATCTCCTACACACAGATAAATCAATGTGTGTCGTAACACACATCCATAAGAAATTAAGGGTTCATAAAATGCTCCATTTCCTGTGTAAAACGACTGCTCCAGTGGCAAGGCTGTGCCCAGAGTTAATAAAACAAACTCCCAGCACCACAGAGTCCCAGTGGCACTGTCAGCCAGCAGCCTGCTGATGTTTCAGTAGGGAGCAGCTCTGTCTGAAGCCTTCAAAAGCAGCACAAAAACATTCATTGAGTTTATCCTGTGCTCACACACACGGTGTGTTGTATGAAAATGTGATTTTCCAGGATTTCAGGTGGTGTGGCAGAGCACAAACCCATGTGAGCACCACAGCTATTGACAGGACAATCTGCTGCTCCACTGATTATCTGCTTTCATTAGGTCATTATCAACGTGTCTCTTAATGCAGTT
This sequence comes from Nesospiza acunhae, assembly GCA_013398715.1. NCBI lineage: Eukaryota > Metazoa > Chordata > Aves > Passeriformes > Thraupidae > Nesospiza > Nesospiza acunhae. The sequence continues at coordinate 147,706 of VZSU01000695.1, read as the reverse complement.
TAATAAATTAATAATAGACTCCATTCTCTGGAAATGGTGTTTGGCCAATAATTAACAGCTGAGGTATCAATTTAGCATGGAATTTTAAATGGTTGTAGTCCATTATGGAATTCAGAACACAAAGTTTGCATTTGTTTTTGAAACGTTAATAACTTTCATAGTAAATGTTATGTGCACCATATCCAGTTAATCTTCTCTTAAAACACTGTAGATGTGATGAATTTGATACTAACCCTGAAGAATTTTTATAATTTTAATACTGAACTAACCACATCAAGTTTTCTCAATCCATGTTGTAGTAATAGGGAATTTAGGGATGCAGAATTCTATTGGGAAGAAGCCTGGGATTATTTTCTCTCCTCAGACTCTGTCATGTCAGTGCTTTTTAATGTTCACAAGACAGTAAACTTCAGTATCGTTTCCAAGAGATGAGCTAATAAGGCACACAACTGGACTGGGGTGAAATACACTCATTAATATCCTAAATGTAGTTCCCTGCCATGGCAGAATACTGAATACTCCCACAGGAAGAGGAGGAGGAGGAGGAGGAGGAGGAGGAGGAGGAAAAAAATGCCACATGAATTTAAACTCATTCCTTGAATTAAATCCCAATTTTAAAGTTTTCCCTGGAAGTCAAACACACTGCAAATAATCCATAAAAATGCATCTCTCTGATTGGGACGAGTCGTTTCAATCACATTCTCATCTTCCCAACACTAAAAATGCAAAATTATTTGAATGCAGCAAGACTGGAGGGAGGGCCCACATGATTTGACTGAGTGCTGGGTTTTGGCAAAATATTTAATCTGTTGGACAATCACCAAGTTGTAAAAGTGAAAAAGAACCATGTTGCAAAACTCATTCATGAACGTAAACATGCTGAGCATTTCTGCATTAAATACAGGGAGCTCAGAGAAACAGCAAATACACTTTCCTCTATAGAATTCTATAGAATTTCTGTACATCCAGTGTAAAATAATGCTCTGTGTGCGTCTGCAGCCACTGGGATGGCAAAGATAATTCCAACACAGCAAATCCTGAGAAAGCAGATAAATAGCACCAAAGAGGGCTGAGCATTCACCATTCTCCTCTTTTAACTGCCCCCAAATTCATCATCTCACACACAAATCACAAACCATACACTACAATTTTGCCCACAGACTCTGAGATATTTGATAACTGGATTGGTTTATTTTTAATTTATTTGGGATCATCAGATTTTGGTTTTTACACTCAGTTATTGAAGAGTATTTTCATGAGGGGCTCAAATTCTTCAAGCACACTTTCCTAAGCTTGGAAGGGAAGCACAGGTGACATCCCAACATTATTCTGACAAGATAAACTAAAAAGGACCCCTAAAACTGACTATATCCAACATCAGGCTTTCTGCCCTACACTGAGTAGAGTTAAATAATGTAATAATAATTACACATGATAAATAATGTAATAATTCATGACAATTAAATAATGTAATAATAAACACACATGGACTTTTGCACACCTATCATCTGTTGCACAAATGGATCCCTTTCATCTTTTAAATTAGAAAAAAAAAAATTAACCTTCTCAACTGTACAAACTGCAAAGCATCCAACCTGCTCAGCCACTTTCCAGCACCAGAGCAATCCCTTGTCACCTGACTCCTGTACTTTTGACCCTCCAAAAATTTCCCAGCTGAAGCATGTTGACATGTTTTCACATGTGATCCAAGTGATTGCTCTCAATAGTGCTGGATGCTTATCACAGGTTGAGATCAATGTTCTTTGCCTCCCATGTGCTCTCTCTTTCTGAGCTGTAATTTTTCCAGGCAGCTTTCAGGCTCTCCTGAAGTCAAGGTGGCTTCAGGCTGGGACTGTGGGCTCGGGGCACAGGGAGGGTGAGCTGCTGTAACTGCAATTGCAACACTCGGAGGAGTATTTCATGAGCACCAGGAAATTAATGTGCAGTTCTGCTCCAGATTTAAGTTACCTTGAACAGTTTTCACTTGGGAGTCTTCTGCTGGACTACAAGGTTCAAGAGAATCTTCCCCATTCTTTTTTTTTAGGGGAGTCAGTATAAAATACAACATTAAGTAATGTCGTGCTGAGTGTTTTATTCCAGAAAAAAAAGAGGTGGGGAATTTCTGAAGGAAATTAGGCACTGAGAATTGTTATTAAAAATATTAAATTTAAAGCCTGTTTTTGACTAAATAATAGCAAACTGGGAGAAAGAATGCTAAAGCATCCACTATAAAAACTGGGAATTGAGTTAGCACCAAACAACCTCCTTTTGTATTTCTAACTTTCAGCAAAAAAGAGAGGAATTTCATTAGGATTTTTCTGTTTTACATACTTCAGAAAAGCTTTGCGAAACTGGTACCTGAAACTATAGTAACTACTGAGCAGCAGAAAAAAAAACCCAAACAGCCTCAGATCCAGCACCCAGGTTCTGAATTTCTGTGAAGTAATGATAACAGAAAGCCCCAGAACAGAACTGCTTCATCTTGAGCTCTAAACGAAATAATTATAATTAATGTTATAATATTAATACTGTAATTTTATCATTTATAATATTGTTTAATATTGTAAGTTTATAGCCAGCAGCTTCCCTACCAAACTCCAAGTAGTCCTGGATATCACTTTATACACTGGGCAAATCAAATTATTTTCAGTGATGTGATTTTCATTCTGAAATTGATAAACTCAACACCCTTTACCAGTCAAAAAGAAAATGCCACAATCCATGGCTCAGACAGGGGATTATCAGTTCACTTTAGGTGATAATTAAAGAAGGGGACCTGAATCCTCCTGCCACCCCCCCCCACGGTTTTCTGAGAAAAGCCCCCCTGCAACACAGCCCAGAACTGATGGAAATATTGAATTATTTTCCAGATATTGAATACTTTTCCAAATGTACTTTCCAAGGGAAAAAAACCTCAAGACACCATTCTCTTCAGAACACAGGAGGAACTTACTGAAAACACAATGGGGAAGTGCTGTCTGAACCTGAACTAAGAGATGAATATTCCCCCTGCAGCCCTTTTATAACAATAAAAAAGACAAACTATTTGCGGGGAAAGAACACGATTTCATCTTTTATTTAATTTCAAAATCGTTAATGCACTTCAAGCAGAACTTAAATATAACCTGCATAATGATACATTAATGGGAAAATCTACAAAGTCCTGACTTAGTTACAGTTTTAAAAACCTGCTGTATTTTCTAATAAAGTATCTGGCATAGTTTGGATTTTATAATGTGTCGGAAAAGTAAAAGGAAGAAATTTCTTTGATCTTATTTTCTGTTGGGTTATTCTTCCTCTGTGTTATTAACATCCTAAGAGTATGTCTGGTGTGATTTGTTCCTACTTTTGTCAACCTGTCTATTTGGAAGCAAAATTTTTCCAATACCCCCATGGGAATGGGAATGGGAATGGGAATGGGAATGGGAATCGGAAGGAAGGAAGGAAGTGGCGGAAGTGGCGGAAGTGGCGGGAGTGGCAGAAGGAAGGAAGGAAGGAAGGAAGGAAGGAAGGAACATTTTCACCTGCCAAGGTGTGGAAAATGATTCCACACTCATGAGCTGCCTGTCACTCCTGTGAGTGTCCCTCATCCCCAAAGCAGGGACATATTTGTTTCAATATGTGCTTAAAAATGTGTTTAAATAAATAAAATAAATATCTATAAATAAATATATTTCTTCACAAATAAATGAATATAAAATAATACCTATAATAAGTAAGTAAATGAAACATTTGTGTCTGCCAAACAGAATTCCATGGCTTTTGCTACTGTTCTTTGCCTCTGCACTAAACCAAACATTTTAAAAACTGTGTGTGATGTGGTTCTTCGTAATACTTGTGATCTTTGACCCACAGAGTCAGCAGGTGGCAAGTGCCATCCCCAGGGCCCCTGCCACTGTCCCAGTCACTGTTCAAGGAGATGGGAACTGGCCTTGCTATTTTTGAGATGTCCAAGAGCTCAAGTGACATCACTCGAGGACACCGACGGAAAGCGGAGGATCCGCGCTGACAGCAGCTCAGTTGAAAGCTATTTCTGGCCAATTTCACAATTCTGCTATTTTTAACAGCTGCTCCTAACCAGTCATTTTTGGAGATGTGTTTGCAGCTGGAAAGAATCTGCCAGTGCCCTGCAGTTTGTATTGTACACAGAAGTGTTGTGGGGAGAGTGGCAATCTCAGGGTGCCCCAGCCACCTCTGCTCCCATGGATTTGGAATCCTCTGAAACTCTGGATTTCAGATGACAACTCACAGAGATCCCAGCCCATGGAAACTCACCTGCTGTCATTAAAAACCTCAGCTGCCATCCTGTCTTTGACAGCATTTGCTGCTTTCAGTTGAGGAGAAAAGTGTATAATCAAGTTTGAACAGTGTTTCAAAAAGATTAATAATTATAGGGTTATGCAACATTAACAATAGTGGTACCAGCAAAGCAGCTGCGTTAAAATTTAACAGCATTAAAAAGAGGGGAAGAAAGAGATTGAGAAAATTTCAGTTCCCTTCTCTGTCATGTGTTCTTGTCATCGTCTTGGTTTTTGCTATATTTAAATTGCTGTAGGAATTTCTTCTGCAAGGAACCTAAGAGGGCAGCTAACAGCAAATCCTTCAGTTTCATATTGTGTTAAATATAAGGATATACCACAACTCAAGCCAAAAATGTAGAGTTACTAGAAACTAGAAAACTGAAAACTAGAGTTACAATTTACTATGATCGATAATATTGATAGCTAATTTCTCGCCTTTTTTTTCTTTTTTTACTGAAAAATATATTAATTAACTTCCTGAGAAGTGCTGTTTTGAATAATTATGTGTAAGTATATTTCTTTAATCTAAATACATGTGCCATTCTCACATACAAACCACAAATCACACAGTACAATTTTGCCCACAGACTCTGGAATATTTGATAACTGGATTGGTTTATTTTTAAATCAGCAATTTATCTTCAATTGGGCCAGAATGCCAGGAGTTAACTTTGCAATAAATCATTACTGTCATAACCCCATTTTTCTTTTTAGAAGATTCCTTTTCTAGGCAAGCAAGTTTGTGTGAGGAACTAAAAGTGATTTCTGTGACTTTCTGTAACCCCTGGAGCAGGCGTGTGAACAGCCAAACATGTGGCTCTGATGTGGACTGAGGGTGAGCTCCTGGCACTTTTTACTGCTCTCAGTTTTCTTTAGTTGTCAAACCAAGCTCAGTAGTTACAAATTTCTCGATGCCAATGGTTGATCTCTTTAATGATCCAGCTATAATTAAAAAGAATTACGTTAAAATACTATTGAGAATATCACCAAGAAGCAAATTGTGAAGAGACACCTGGATTCCACCCAGTGAGGGGGAGTGTAACAGAACACTGGATATCAGGGTAAGACTCTGCTGATGCAGAACTGCCCCTGGAACTTTGGGATCAGCTGCAGTCCACAAGATCAGAAGGGGTCTCCAGCAGCTGAGTGCTCCCCACACCCTTCCTGCCCTTGCTAACAAAGTGAGAACATCTGCTTTAAACCTTACCCCTGCACTCGGTACAAACTGAGCAGCTCTGGTGACTCTTCACCAGCCAACCTTACCCCTGCACTCGGTACAAACTGAGCAGCTCTGGTGACTCCTCACCAGCAGTGATGTGCCTGGTGTAGAGGGACACGGCCAGCATGGAAATAAGCACAACAATGATCTAATTCCATTCCACCCACCCAAACTGCCAGGGCTTGTGAAAGTAGAGCCTGGTGTTGATCTCTCCCCTTCCCTTTCTGCTGTCAATACAGCATCACAAATTAGGCTAAACAGCAGAGTATTTGTGAAGCAGACAGTGTTCAGTGGGCTCCAAGCAGTGTAGGGCTCGTGGCACACCTTGCCAAAACAGGGAATGGCTGCTGAAGCCTCTGTGGCGTGGTGTGCAGAGCTAACACAACCAGAAATTGGGCTAATTCTGATTTCTGAACAGCTTCTGATGTAATCTGCTACTGGGCTTGGTTCACTTCAGAACTATGGATTATTTTTTACAGCTTTCTCTGTGTATGGCCACTGAGTCAGACGAGATAGTTTGCAGACAAACACTGGCTCCTTTGAACCTGGCTGTAAAATTTCCACCAGTGCACTTAATTTACCTTTTGCAGGACAGCAATGGCAGCATCTGTTTTGAACAGGAGTGCTGGGCCGCCTGCTCAATATCTGATCATAACAACCCAAAATCTCCATCCAGAGCATGCAGGTACCACAGAGCTCATCCTTCCTCAGCCAACCCGAGGGAATCACTGCTCCAAAATCTGAGATTGGGGAGAAAAGTGCAAACTACTGATCCTGCCATCACAAGAACACATGGAGCGAGCAATAAAAAGCTTCCTCCTGAGATCTCCATCTCAATGGAAGCAGAGAAAGTTGCCAATCCCACTGTGTTTGTCAGCTCCCCTGGATTATCAATGGGCCACGTGCTGTGAATCACATCTTGGATCCTGCCAGTTGTGTCTTGCTTTTACTATTTGTTCTGGGATGTTAAAACCACTATTGTAAGCAGTTCAAAAATACATGCTGGAAAATTGTTAATGCCCTAGTCATACAATGTCATTTTGAAGCTCCCTGGGAATTTAGATTTGCACAGCTTATTAGGATATGACCTTTCCCTTGATTTTTTTATTTTAAGATCAAGTTAAGATGAAATTTCCCCAGTGGGAGTTGCTGTGTTTCCTTCACAGATAAGGAAAAGAGCAATGGCAGCTCTGCACAGAGACAAATTCATACACTTCTGCAGCACGGACAGCCCTGTGGGCTTGACAGACATCCAGTGCATTCCTAGAGGCTGAGAGGGAGTTAACCAAAAAACCCCAGCATTTTAACAAAGGTATTTCCCTGAATCTTCCATCTTTTTTTTTTCTTTTTTTTTTTCAGTGTCATCTGAGAGTAAACTGTGAGTTTTAAGGCCTGTGAGCTTTCATGTAGAGCACCAGGGCAGCATTGGCTTTGTGGAACACATTCCTATTCCTGTGTGGAATATCTACCTCTACAGAACTGCTTTTTCCTCTTCACAATAGAGATTCTGTCTCAGAAATCCACACACTTCCCTGGGATTTCATGAACCTGATCTAAAAGCAGGAGGTTGTAAAATTAATTCTCAATATTAGTGCTATGGGCTGATTACCAGCTACCAATCACAGTGGTTACATACTTATATTATGTATAATAAATATTTTGAATAGTTTAAGACAGGAGTACTCCAACACTTCTGAGTCTTTCTGCCTCTATGTCAATGAAACCAACAAAGACTATTAAATAACAAAGACAATTAAATAACTAGAAATTGAATGATGTTGCTTGTATTTTAAAATTTTCAAATGCTCTAGATGGTCAAAACAAACAACTGTTAATAAACTCTTGTTTAGGAGAGAATAATTTTCTCACTAAAATTAAAATCCACTGGCCAGTAAAGAGACAACCAAAAAGAAGTGTCAACACAAAAAGAAGTACATGTTTTGCTTTTTGGATATTCACGGTGAAAGCTTTATGCATTGAACCTTTGCTAGGCAAACAACATTTTTTTTGTCAGCCATATGGATGCCAAAAGAAGAAAAGGAAGCGATGATGAAATGAAGTGAATTACTTTTTGTTACTTTTACTGCTTTTGTTACTATTCCTTCTTGTATAACTGGTTGGCTTAATGGGTTGGGGTGGGCATAAAACTTTCCTGCAAGGATGGCCCAGTAGACAGGGAGGGTTTGGAGGTCATGGCAATGACAAAACCAACAAAACCCCACAAAGACTCAAAGGAGCCTCGGACCAGCCCCGCCACCTTTACGAGTTTCCGTGTCTGCAGCCCTGGAAGGCTCAGGAGGAGCTCTCTGCACTTCCCTGCCCCAGCTGGGAGCAGGCGGATCTCCCCAGCAGGGAAATTTGCATTTCCAGCAGCAGCCCTTCCTGCTTCCAGGGCTGACAAGAGATACGGCTTCACTGCTCCCACAGCAGGGAGCAGACAGCCTTCCCATGGTGTCAGGCTCTAGGCAGGGCTCAATCCGCAATTGATCCCAGCCTAATCTGCCTCTCCTGGGCAAGTCCAAAGTCATTATCTGCATCAGCAGCCCAAGAGCTCTGTGACACTCGTGTGTCCAACAAGAGAGCAAACAAATCCCCGCCGATAGCATTCACTGCCTATCGCTGGGAGCCCTGGGGTCACACAGCCCGAGCTCTCCTGCCAAACAAATCCAGCACCACTCCAGAAAAAGAATAATAATAATAATAATAATAACAATAATAATACAGCAGGGAAAAGGG
>VZSU01000695.1:113439-125257 GCA_013398715.1 Nesospiza acunhae | reverse complement strand
GCCGGGCCGGGCCGCGCCGGGGATGGGGACGGGGCTGGGGATGAGGATGGGGACCGGGGGCGGCCACGGGGATGGCGAAGAAGAGCGGGACGGGAAAGCCAGCGGGCAGTGAGGAGGAGGACGAGGAGGATGAGGATGATGATGAGGAGGGGGCGCTCTCCTTCCTCGCTGTCCCCTCGGGCCGTCCTGCAGCCCGGCCCGGCCCGGCCCGGCCCGCACAGCTCAATCGGCCGCGTGGAGCCGAGGGCAGAGCGCGGCCCCGCAGCGCAGCTGGAGTTTGATCTCTGCTCCCTGTAATCTCCCGTAACTGAAAATTCACTTTTTCCGCCTGCCGGCTGCTTTCCCTTTTGCCTTGCCATTCCGCAGCCGGCTCCGCTCTGCGCTGCGCGGTTTGCTTTGGCTGGGTCGCCTCACGCCAGGCTGTGTCCTGCTGTGACAGGAGCAAAGGCTTTTCTGACAAGGTTCTTAACAGTAACGGAGGTAAAGCAAATTCTTTTTCACTTTTTTTTCCTTCTTTTTTTTTTTTTTTTTTCGCTTGAGATTATCTCTGGGCGCTCTTCCCCCCCTGCCAGGAATGCAGAGCCGAGCGGTATAGGCTGTGCTCGGTACCTCTCCAGAGGCAGCAAGCCCCAACAAGCCTGTCACCTCCTCTATCTCAGCCTCTGAGGCTTTGAAAAAGAAGTTAGATGTGGAAAAAAAAAAGACATAAGATCAACAGGCTTTAGAGAGTCATCCTGGAACTCGAGGTGCCCCGGGATACAACAGTTTATCTTGAAAAACTCCTGATCCCTTGGACATCACTGCAAGGTTGAGAAGATCCCAAATTTGCCTCATTATGTCTCTTAGTCATCAAGAGTTTTGAAAGAGAGCCCACATTTGCTTTATTATTTGTATACTGAAGGCAATTTATAGATTAGGGCTGAACACGTCAAAATACCTGGACTACCTACAGATACTAACTTTGCCTCCAGCCTTTTGTTTATGAGAACAATCTCTCTGTCTGCAGAGGCTTGAAGCCTTGTGTTAATTTTTATGAGAATTATCTGTCTATTTGTATAGGCTTGAGGTGTTACCTCTGCCTTGACAGATCAAGGATTTTTTTTTTCAATTTCTGCTTTTTCCCTTTCATCTGAAATTTTTTAGCCTTGGAAATGTGGAAATATTTTTTTAAGTGGTTCTTTTTTATTGTTTGGGTTGGGTATTTTAAAAATTATTTTAACATACTGCAGTAATAACCTGTTCCAGTAATACCCTGGCTCAGAATTAGAAGCCAGGTCTTGAAAACAAGTAAAACAAACCCTCAGAATTACCATGGATGAACAAAGAGGCAAATGTGGGTAAAACAATCTTAACAAAGAGGTTTTAAATACCTTGGTTATTAATATTTCTACCACTTTACAGCAATAGCTGAGGTAGAGTTTCAAGAGAAAGTTAAAAGGAGAAGGATGTGAGCTGGACCCTCACAGAGTTCTGATTTATCCCTGGTGAGAGCAGAACTGCTGCTCTGCTGCTGGAGAATTCCCCATTTAGTTTAAGTGTCTGAAAAAAGGGGATCCCTCCCCAAAATCAAGGTTTTAACCTGCAAACTCTTTCAAACTCCATGAAACTGGAAGCATTCCAAAAATTGGCAGGTATTGATAACATCCAGTGGGGACTGGGCAGTCCTGCTTTGAGCCCAGGCTTTTAATAAAGGCAGAAATACAAAGCACAGTTTGGATTTTAATGAAATTGCACGGGTGAGACAGATATCTCTGTCAGTCCAGAGAAATCAGCCGAACACAGCTTTCGCAGAAATATTACAAATACACTGTCAGTCTCTTTCTGTTCTAAGCATTATGTTCTTTAGCAAGTTCACTTTCTGAACAGAACTCATTAAATATAAAGGAAAACCAGAATGATAACTTATGTAGAAATTACTTAGGTTTTGTAAATATGCATTTTAGCAGATTGAGATAGGAAAGGATTACTTAGTCTGATTTCATGCTCAACACAGATTTTTAAGTAGGATTTGATATCCTATTAAATGTTTCTTTTGGACAGCTAATCTTAATTTGAAGAATGAAGAGATGAAGAGCCCATACATTTTTTCTGGTAATTAAAAGTATGCCTTATTTATAATTTGAATTAATCTGTTTTGGGTTTTTTTGTTTTTTTTTTTTTTCCTTAACAAAGAGTGTATTTTTTTCAGAAAAAGCCAATCATTTCTGTATTGGTAAAGAAATAAAACAGGCTACAAATGTATTATCTGTTCTGTAATCAAGTTGCTTTATACAGTAATGAAATGGTCATAATAAAGACATTTATCAGTTTCTGGTAAGTTTTTGTTTGCATTGTTTGGCTGTGCAGTTTTTGATGATCCAGACTTTCTCCCCTGCTTATCTGAGAGGATTCCTGAGTTTGGCTGGGAGCTCTGAGAGTTATGAAACAAGAATGAAATGTCAGGCTCAGGCCTTGCTGAACCATGGGCAGCTCTCCCCTAAGTTCAAAGACAAGCAGAAACGACTCTCTCAGCATCAGTTCTGGTTTTAAAATTAGAAGATAATTTGCCTTCACACAAGATCAATTATACTCTGTTTTTTTATTGGGTATAAAAGCATTAGTTAATTCTTTTCATGTGAAAGAATTGAATTTTAAACTAACTTTAATCAGCCCGTTTTTCAGGGTGAGTCTTTTTGAAGCATTTATTGCATCTGAAAAAAAATATTATTTCTGCTTGCAGTTATTACTGACTGTACATTATGTGTTTCAATTATTCAGAAAATTTAAAGTAGATTAAATTGAATCATATGGCAAAAACAGTTCTCACTGAGATGAGAAACTGAAATGAGGACTTTGTGGAATCTCCAGATGGATCAGGGTGTTAGCAATGACAAAATAACCTCCCCTGAGTGGTTTCATTTCTCTTTTCCATCTTGGTGAAGGAATTTTTGTGCAACAATTCCTAAGGAATTCCAGGTAGGCATTTATGGTTAGAAAAACTAATTTATTGGAGGTGATGCTCTGATTTTGACAAATTTTTTGAACACGCTGGCAACCTTGCAAGGATTTCTACCCCTTCCCATCTCTGCAGAGACACAAATTCCATCTTTTACTGACTTTTTATGTTTCCCCTGGGTTTGTGCTCAGTCTCTGGGTGCATTACTCAAGATTTAAATCACGCCTCACGCAGTGTGTCCCATCCTGGTGCTGTGGGATGGAATGGAGAAGTAGCCAAACTTTTAACATCTAGAGGGCAATCTCCTGCTCTGAGAGTGCAGCCAGAAATCTGACAGCCTGAGCAGCAAGCCCTGATTGTGCAAATTTCATTGCTTTAAAGGAATGGAGTTTAAATAAGTTAAAAATGCCCTCTATTGCTGCCTTTTTCTAAAGTTACCCCGTGCTCTGTCTCTTGGGTAATGCAATATTTTAATTCATATATCTGGTGTCCTTTTATTGATAAAAAGCATATCTTATTTGCCTCAGCATATCTCATTCTGGCTTAACTGGCAGTTTTTGGTCTGGGAAGGCATGTTTTTAAAAAGCAAGTCATAATATCACAGCACACTCCTATCTGCAGCTTGCACACTCTTTTCTTGAAGGGAATTCCAAGTTTCAGCTGCTATCAGTGGCATTTTACACAGATACATGGCAAAAGCTGGGGTAAAAAGTGCATTCCTTGAGCAGAGGAGAGTGCTGGGTGAGTTTCTGCTGGGATCCAGCAGGAGGGAGAGAAGCAGGCACGGTGCAGATTTTACAGATAACTGCAGAGCGGGTCAAAACAAGAACCCCTTAAAAATGAGCCTCCTTTGCCTGAACTTCCAGGCTTGGATAAAAAGAGAGCAAAATCCAACCCATGCCTGCTTTAAATTCACTAAAGCCAAGATCACACCAGCCTGCCTACCTATAATTTTAATGTTTTTTTTTCTTCACCTTCAGTCTACCCCCAGCTCTTCTCTGATTTCATCTTGGAGGGAATAACTTCTTCCCTGGGACTGCCTGGCTCTTCTCTAGTGGGATACGATATTGCTGTTCCAGTCCCATTCTGATTAAATGGGCCCAAATTGCACATCACAGACAGCTGGCAGGCAAAAGGAAATACAGGAATAAGGAGCTTAAGCACAAACTGGTGTGTCAGATGTGTTAATCCATCCAAAATTCATTTCTGAAGGAATCCCTTTAAAGCAACCAAAAGGTCGTTTTGAGCCTCATTTAAAACCAGTTTTTCTGAATTTCTTGGCTGATTGGGCTGAGACAGATTTATGAATGTAACTTAACTTCAGAAATCCAGATTTCTACAATTATACATGCTTAGACATCTGAAATGAGGAGCTGATGCAACCAAGGCTCAGGGTTGTGCTAATCTGAGATGGGAAGGAGGTGGCTGGGTTGTGGTTAAAGCATGGGACTGAGCTGCTGAGAGGTCCTGCTTCTATTCCTGGTTGTGTCACTGACTTCCTGTGGGTCACTGGAGTCACTGAGCTCCGTCTCATTTTACTCATTTATGAAAAAGAAATAATATTGCATTGCTAAAGCACTGCGAGACAAGTCACTGCTGTCTGTACCATTGTTTTATGCTCATAAAAGAAATTTGTGTCAGCAGATCACAACCATATTCCTAAGTAACTCCTTTTGGATAATTTGCTGTCTTATACAGCAATTCAACGATTCCACTAAAGACTAAAACCTCAAAAATACAAATTTTAACTTGAAATGTCTCAAGAACTTTGCTTGCAGGTTCCAGTTAAACATTTGTTCGTGAAGAGGATTGCGTTTTCCTTGTAAGAGTATGAGAAAGGTACTCACTCCCTCAAAATTGTGAAAAAATAATTAATCCCCCCCTACCATTGTTTCTTTTAGAGAGCTGCCCATTTTACTCATATACAAAATGGAAATAATATTGCATTGCTAAAGCACTGTGAGCCAAGTCATTGCTGTCTATACAATTATTTTATGCCCATAAGTTGTGTATAATTGTATCAGCAGATCACAACTATATTCCTAAATTTATAGGAATATATATACAGTTATAAAGCTATATTCCTAAGGTTAGAGGAATATATCTAGTTATAAAGCTATATTCCTAATTTTATAGGAATATATCTAGTTATAAAGCTGTATTCCTAAATTTATAGGAATATAGCTAATTATAAAGCTATATTCCCAAATTTATAGGAATATATCTAATTATAAAGCTATATTCCTAAATGTATAGGAACATATATAGTTATAAATCTGTATTCCTAAAGTAGCTCATTTGGGTAATTTGCTGTCTTACACAGCAAGTCAATGATTCCAGTAAAGACTAAAAACTCTAAAGTGCAAACTTTTACTCAAAATATCTGGAGAACTTTGCCTCCAGATTGCAATCAGACATTTGCTCACGAGGAGGATTGTGTTTTCCTTGTCAGAGTATGAGAAAGGTACTCACTCCCTCATAATTGTGAAAAAATAATTAATCCCCCCCCTCCCATTGTTTCTTTTGGAGGACTGCTTGAAGATCTCTTGGTACTTCCATTTCCTATAACCTTTGTCCTGCTTTATAGTTTTTATACAATGTTGTGATGGAGTTAATTTGAAGCACTATTTTTAAACCCCCTGCTTTTTACATATTTTCCCCAAATCTCCAGGGTGCTGGGATGGACGTAGGAAATGCTGCCTGCCCATGAAATGCTGATGATGCTGTAGAGCAGCAGTTCTCACTGCAGCTCCTAATTCCCAGGGAAATCCCGGAATGGGGAGCATCTCCTTGTTCTGAGGAGCAGTTCTCAGCATTCCTGTCATGGATCTCTCATTTCTACTGCAAACAGGTTCTAAACCAAGGAAATCAGAGTCTCTTCCAAATGTCCTGTGAGTCAAGTTTATTGACTTAAATGCTTAAAGACATTTTGGAATTATTTAGGGTGGGTATAGGTGGCAAAGACTGGAAGAGAAGTAGACGACATTCAGATTATCCTATAGATTTAATGATGATTACTGGAATTCCTTCATTAGTCTTTACAGTGAATGGGTTGCATGGCTTTTGATAAAAGACCAAACATTGAATAGAGCAGTTTCTTGATTGTCTTTGTAATTAATATACATGATTTTGACCCTAAACATCCTAAAACAATGTCATTTTAGTGCTGTCAGTTCTGAAAGGATCACAATAAATTGTGAGCATCCTTTTCTTACAGCTCACAAACTGTGCTGCAGAGACTTCTTTACCACAGGTGTTGTGACCTCACAAAATAAACACCAAACTCTGCCTTCTGATTTCATCCAGGCAGGAGTGGGAGATCCAGACAGAACTCAGTGAAAAATTACCCCAATATTTATCCTATTTATCCTTTCCCAGGGTTGTTTCGTGTAAATGCACACAGATGCTGAACCCAAAGGCCTCAGATGAGATTTTAAGAAGTGTAATAAATATCTCCTTACTCTGTGATTAAACCTCCATCATAAAAATGTGCAGGGAATTCTGCTGGGCAGAGAACAGTGAGTTTAATCCATACTTGAATTCTGCTTTGCAGAAGTACAAGAAAACTAAATATGGCCAGGTAAAGCAGCTTGAAATAGGTGTTACATTAAAGGCATCATGTTCCAGCCATGCAAATTGTTCTCCCGCTTTGTCTGCTCCCCTTCTCAACTGACTCTTGGTAGTCTTTCAAATAAGTCATTATTTTCATTTAAGATCTGAAGACTCCTAAAAAATAAAGTTAATAACTGGTTGTTAGGCTGTGCTGAGCATTAGAGGATGCCAGGTAACTTGAGCAGTGAATCAGGGGCTATTTTGGGGAGAAAAATATTACAATAATTTTCAGGAAATAACCTTTTTGTTCCAAAACAGCTGTCATTGAACACTATTCTATCTACAACAATTAAAATTATCTTTGGTAACTTTTAGTATTTGGCACTGCTCCATCATTGTTCAGTTAAATATTTTTCAAGTGTTTTAGGACTTCTGCCCACTGTGTGCCTGAAACCCTTCATCATCACTGGAGAAGCTCCTGGGTTTGTCATGTTTTGCTCTCTCAGGATATTTGACAATTTCTGTGGATGTTTTTTTTTGCCATTCTATAGCAGCAGCCCTTCTGCTGACTCAACCTGAGCTCTATAGAATTTGCCTTTTCATGTCAAGGGTTGAATGCCAAAAAAATTTTTTAAATGAAAAAAAAAAAAAGTGCTAGCTAACATATAAAGTGAATTAGGAAGCATGTGCAAACATCCTGGTGAATTTAAATAGCTGGTTGGATCAGAAATGGAGGAAAAATAACACTGGGTCAGGAACAACACACAAAGCAGCCAGAAACCTGGCATTTCTAATTTAGGATATAAATACTCCCTGCTGAAAATTTCTTTGTTACAAGATGCAATTGATTAAATAAAGGCAGGTCTAGAGTAGAGGGTAGTGTTGGTTGATGGCTTTAATATGTTTCAAACCCCAATTAAAAATATTTCCACATTACTGGGATTTTTTTATTCCCTCAGATTGTAACTAGCTGATAATGCAAATAACATTTTTTTGAGTTTTTCAGAATGAAATTGGAGTTCTTTTTATTGTAATAGCGTTGTAATTGCTCTCTGTGGCTCTGAGTCCTCACTATTAGCAGAGTAGAGCTCAAAAAGCTCTTCAGAAAGTCTTTCATAAACATGTGAGGTATGGTAATTTTTTATTAGTAGCTCATTTGCATACTCCAGCATGTTTAGTTTTATTTGCATAAGTTAATATAGAAGCATCCATTCTATGGGATGTGGAGCAGATGTCATCAAACTCATTTTTTCTACAGAAGTTTTTTCTCTGTGAACTTCATTAGGAGTGTTTTCTTCCCCTGTGGTTGTGTGAGCAAAACAATGAAATTCTGGGAATTTACAGAGGACAACGTGCTGATTTCTGGCTTTTGAGTTTTATATAAAGCAATAAATAATAAAATGGAGCAGTTCAGTACACCATGGAGCAGAACCTGGCAGCCCACTGCTGTTTCAGTGAACCACAGTAAATTTAATATCAGTTCCCTGCTTTTATTTGAGAATTTTGGAGATTTGGGCCTGGTCATTGCTCTGTGCACAGTTCTGTGCTCCAGCAGCTGAACCTGGAGCCAAACCTGTGGAAGCAAAGTGCAAAAGCAGGGGTAGAATGGTAGGAAAGAAAATTGGATTTTGTCGGGAAATTCTCATGGTACATTGCAATTTATTGTGCCTCTGATTTATTTATTTTATTTATTTTCCTGCTCAAATATGCTCAGCAACAAACTTTCCACTTGTAAAAGCTTTTTGTGTTGGGTAGAGTTTGGCCTTTTGCTGAATATTTTTCTCTAAATAGACTTTGTAGGTAACTCAATTTCTGTCCTAAATCACTGAAAAGCTGATTTTTAAAGGATAAAATACAGATAATAAAGTGTATCAAAAATCAAGATTATCTTAGCATAACCCCTCCTCCTCAGAGTGTGACAGTTCCAATCAGACCACAATTGAAGTCACTTTTTTGGTACCAGCTGCTTTTCCATAATTTTGAGGTTTTTTTCAAGAAAAATTTACACCTGCTTCCAGAGAGCAAAACATTTATTTAAATATGAGTGGAAAACCAATGTACAGCTTTTCCTTCCAGCCAGAGCACAGAAGTTTCAGCTCACTGGGGGCAGTTCTCACTTTCACTCCTAGAAATAGATGGGTCACTACTGAGAGCAGGGGGAAGTTGCAACAGGAAAGATTTTGGGGGGAAAATTGGCTTTTTTGTGTACTGGGATTTGGGCAGCTTTGCTTTACAAGGACATTTTGGCAGGCAGCATGAAATAACAAGGATTCATAGTGGAATATATAAAAAGCATAACAATAAATGCCCAAGAAGGGAGAAGAGGAATTTCAGATTTAATATCCCATGCTGCGATGCAGAGCAGGAGTACTGAAGGATTTTAAATTCCATTAAGATCAGGAGAACAAAAGAGATAACAAAATTGCCTTTGTCTGTAGATACACATCCAGAAAACTACTAGAAACTGGAAAAAAAAGTTATTGGTTTTAAGAAGTCAGCCTGTTCCTTGGAACTGAGTTATTAAACCTGCTGATCTTAGCTCAGGAGAAAGAAAAAACTTGGGGTCACTGCTCTCACCTACGGCAGCAGCCTCCTTCCATTCTGTGTTCTCTGGTTCCAGTTTCCTGTTTACTCATCACACAGCTCCAGGCTGGTTTTGTCTGGAGTTTTATTCATAAAACCATATTCACATTCATTCATGTTCATAGTCATTTATTAATTTTTAATTTAATTGATTTTTTTTTTGTTGTTGGGAATTTCAGCTCCATTGATATTTTATCTCAGCTGTTTTTATTTTATTTTATTTTATTTTATTTTATTTTATTTTATAATATTCCATCAACTTGTGTGATGTGATGTGATGTGATGGTCTGATCCATTTACCAGCTCTGGTTTTTAAATGGTCTCCAACTTTACTTTAAATTAATGTTTGTATTTTTGAGAAACAGTTTCTATAAAAATATCTGTTTTTTTTTTTTTTCAACTAGACAGCATTAAAACTTATTTCCCAGAGAAATTTATTTGGTTCTCTAATACTCTGAAACCACGTAAATTGAGAAAATAAATAATGATTTCTGGTAGCCAGGTGAGAGTAGGAATGTGCACAAGCTGCTCTGGGATCTGTGGGTATGGCAGTAAATCCACTTGTTAAATTCACCTCTTTCCATCTTTTAAAAATTATTATCTAAACACTTTATATTTGTGTTTCTCCAATACCTGGCCAAGTTATTTATAAGACTAGATTTGATAATTATTCCCTCAGATCTCTAAACCCTGTTTTATAGATGTTTTTTCTGGAGTGTTGTTGGCTTCCAGCTACACTTTTCCTTCCCACTTTCCCACAGCTCTGCTTTTCCAGAAGCCAATTATCTGTTCCCCTTGAGCTTAAAGAACAACCATTGAGCTGGTGCTGGAGCTCTTCTGAATGGCCATTTAAATAAATTATGAAACTTCCCCAGCACTCATTTCAAATTCAAATGTGTGACTCAAAGGTAGAGAACTGCCCTGGACTTAAGCCAGGCTTAAAATCCCTTTTAAGTGAGACAGGACTACAAAATTGTTTGGGGATCTTTGATTTGCTCAAGCATCACCTTTTACCTGTTGGGTTTCAGCTGCAGGAACATCAGCAGCCCCCAAGATTTTTAAATATCCTCTTTTCACTCGTTGTTTCTACACAAACCAGGTAGAAGAAATACTTCCTTACCCTAGAAATTTATGCTCATTATGTAGGGCACAGCAATAACAAGAAAAATCCTAAACACCAAAGCCAAACTGAAGCAAGAGGCAGAATAATGATCAAAAAGTCCTTCCAAAGGCTTTAGATTCATTTGCATAATAAGAACATTAGGAAAAGCCAAAGTTAATTGAAGAAGGGTTGACTTCAGATCTCTTAAATTTTAAATCACCCTTGGTGAAATCTGAGCTTTCTGAGTCCTGGAGACGCCATGGATGTGCTGCAGTTTGCCTGAGCTGAGGGAAATGAATCTTCTCAAATTCTGGAATTTATTCCCTGCCTGAATGGTGCATCCTGTGCCAGGTGCCCCAAAATTCCATTTCTCCTGCTTAAGCCACTGGCCAGTCCCAGTGAGAAATGAAATCCCCCTGATAGAGGAAAAATTCCCCTAAAAAAGGAGGGCAGGAGAAGATTTGGTTGTCACATTCTGACCAACCAGGTCTCAGAAAAGCCAGGCTGCAGGTGGGCAAAGCTGCATTTTGGAGAGGACCTTTCCAAAACATATTTCCAGATTTATTTCCCAATAAACCTGCTGCACTTGAGACCATTCACATCAGACCTTTTTGCAAAAAGAGTTTTCTCAATTATTGGTTAGCCACTTCGGGTTTTAATATTTATTTTAAAATATTTTTTGTTGTTGTTGCTGTTTATCTTCCAGTGCTAAAATTTCTAAATCTTCTTTGGGCTTTCTAAAAAGAGCTGCACTTCTGTCATGGGTGCTGTCAGCTCTCCTGGGAGTAAAAAAGCTGGAATTAGTGGGAAATGTTGATGAGGAACACAGCCCTGAATTACCCCTTACATGCAACCTCAGGTGAGTGGCTCTCATTGGTGGTTTATGGGCAGAAAATGTTAAACATTAAAAATCTGTTCAGTTGTGAACAAGATCCTTGGAGTAGATAAATGGCCCTGCAATAACTTCAACTCCTGAAGCAGATGTTAATTAGGCTGGGGGTAATTTTTAAAGCATTGCCATCCCAAAGTTTCCAGAATGCTTTCTGCTCAAAGGAGAATTTGGGAAATTCCTTTTTCCAAGTGGCTGGGATATAAGAGAATAAAGATATTTCCATAAATTATTGGCTTTTATTGTTTTTTTTTTTTTAGCTCCTTAAACCAGCAAGGTGATGTGACCTTTTCAGGGATTGCCTTAAAGGCCAGAGCTGAGGAATAAAGCTGGATTTTGAATACTACAAAAGTTTTCTGTGAGCAAAGCTCTTCTGTATTTTCTGTCAATTTTCAAAATATCTTTGTGGCATCATTAGTTGTCCCCCAATGCCACACATGCTGGCACGTGTCTGCTGTCCCTGCCATGGAACAGTTGACATCCATGGGGTGATTTGTGCATCAAGGACTGCAGGAATCAATGCTTCAGCTCATTTCTGACAAAAAGACGAGCAGAATTTAAACTCTTGCTCCTTTTCTCAGAAATGTGGGCAGGCTCTGAGCGGGTTCTTTGCCCCAGCTCTCTCTTTTGGTGGGTGATCTGCAGCCCACCATGGAAAACAGACATTCCTGAACTGAAAATAACAAATGGAAATGTTGTTGTCTGCAGCTTTGCTTTCCCAAGTCTGAAGAGCCCTTTCAGACTCCTGCACAACTGA
>VZSU01000695.1:52084-84737 GCA_013398715.1 Nesospiza acunhae | reverse complement strand
AAACAGACGTAGAACATCAGGCTGTTTTCCCTTTAAACATAATTGTTTGCACTAAACTAATGGCCACTACTCATCTTTGTACATATTCAAGATGAAAATTATAGTTTTGTGGCTCACTTGCAACTCAGCTTTCTGGTATGCCAGCAGCGTGCAGCTTGTGATTCTAGGCTAGATTTCTCTCAACAGATTAACTGCCTGCCTGTGGAGCTCTCATAGCACTGCTTGTGTAAAAATCACAAAGAATTTACCTACAGAAAATCTAGCAGTTGTCAGGCACCTCAAGTCCTTTTGCATGTTTGATGTCAAGCAGTTCTTAGAAACCCTATTTATGTGGATAACGTCGGGACTGGATTTTCTTTACAGCTCTCTGGAAACTTGCAGGCGTAAAATAGGAGACCTGAGTTGGTAAAGAAAACCACTGGCATTTTTTGCCTTGCATTTTCTGACCCAGGATCCTCAGCTGGTTAAAGGTACCTTGGTCTGCCATTCCCTCACTTCTCAGTATTTGCAATGAAATGAGCTCTTACAGGAAGTTTAACAGTCCTTGAGGTACTTCTCACCAAATAACCTGGGATTTAAATCTTAGGTAAGTATAAGATTTTTTGAAAGTATTTGCATTAGTTTTCATTAAAAATCTCCATAGATTACTAATTCAGAATGACAACAAAAGGTACTACTTAATTGAAACAGGATACATTAAATACTCACACTTTCACTGAGATATTGCACATAGGTGGCCCATTTACATAGCTTTGTAGCTAATAATTTAATGCAGAATTACTAAAAATATGAATACCAGTATGTAAAATAGAAGATATTTTAAATATTCCTTGGGAAGAACTGTATTTTATGGAGTCACCAAAATAGCAGACTTCCACTCGCATAGAAGTAAAACTCAAAGGTTAATAAACTTTATAAAATTATAAATAAAAAGCCTCACTAGCAAATCCTAATCTAGACTTTAAAAATATATCTGGATCACCTACCTATTGGTCATGCACACGCACAGAAAAATAAAGGCTATGAGTACAGTGTGCACACACTCACAGAGTAAGCAAAGGGACGGGGGCCTTGCACCTCGGGGGGATTGTACTGAACAATATCAAATAGTCCAAAAATACTGTCTAACCATCCAGGGTGTACATGGCACTGGGCTCTAGAGAGGCACATTCTTTGTACACTGTTGACAGCAGCCCTGCAATCACGAGTTTACAGAGGAAGGTTGGAAAGCATTACACGCACAGACAGGAACAAGGAAACAACCAGACGGGAGAGTTGACACTGCATAGAAAAAACACAGTCCAGGTCAGCACTGAAACAATGGCAAACTGAACAAAACTGGGATGCTTGCATTCAGATTGTTTGTTTCTCTGATTTCAATTGGGTTTTGTTTTGTTTTTCACTTTTCATTTTTGCTTTAACCCTTGCTTTTGGTCTCAGTTATCTAAGTAGCCTGGACTTGTTTTGGTCCTACTGCAACGCCATTACAGTCGAGAATGTACTGTAAACAACCTTGAGGTGGTGGTCGCTGAGGTGGGACTTTGTTTGGCTCTGGGTCCTTTAGTGATCCACTCTGGAAAACACATTTGAAAACAGAAGAGAAAAAAAAAAAAAATTAGAGTAGCTCGGTTCCAGTTTTCCACTAATTTGTCTTTATTTTCATTAGAAAACTCTTTATTGGTGGGGCTGAACTTATACTTTATATTTATTCCAGATACCATTTTTTAATTTAGCTGCTGCCTGACATGATATATGAATCCTGGGCTGGTCCAAGGCTGAGCTTTTTCCTTTGCAGCATGTGATCAGGATGCAGGGAGTGCCTTCCCAACCTTACCTCCATCTGGGGAAGGACTTTATCCTCAGTTCCCAGCACCAGGAACCATTCTTTTTGTATTTCAATGCATCTGCTCTCTCTCTCTTTTTTTTTTTTTTTTTTTTTTTTTAAGGGCAGACTGACTAGGAAATGGATTTCAACAGATACCTCTGTGTAATTTAAGAAATAATTGATTTTTAATTATGTTCACTTGTATCCAGAAGCGTTTGCATAGCAGGAGTTTTGCCAGTGATAGTTTCACTTTGATTTGCTGGCTGTAAGTGGGGAGGGAGGTGGGCTGCTCCAGCTTCACTGTTTTGCTAAGCAAAATGAAAGAAGAAAGCAAAAACCACAGACAAATAATAAAAATAATTGAAATTACTTCATGCTTCTCCATCTGACATGTTATTAGAAACATATGTGATACTTCACTTTTCCAAACAGGAGGTTGATTTGGCAGCATCCTTTTCACATGGATACTTGTGAAAGGGAAAGATGGGCCTGAACCAAAACCTTGGAGCAGAGCACCCTCTGGGAACAGGAGTATTTGAATCCAAACTTTGTCTTAGGCCCATCTCTAACATTTTGAAACGTGAAAGATGTTAAATCATTGTAGATAATAACTTAGGATTTTTTTTTTAAGGATCCAGAAATCAAATTGCCATCTGTCAAGAGGAAAAAAATGCAGAATTTATTACAGAGCAAATGCAAAATCAATTAAACGTGTTTCTTGCAGAGCTTACTGTTTTTTTTTTTTCCTGATAGATTTGTATTTGATCCCTCTCCTAGTACTTTATTTGCAGAATAAATCTTGCTCCCGGTGCTCTGAATTCCT
Organism: Nesospiza acunhae; assembly: GCA_013398715.1. NCBI lineage: Eukaryota > Metazoa > Chordata > Aves > Passeriformes > Thraupidae > Nesospiza > Nesospiza acunhae. Next base: position 82,089 of record VZSU01000695.1, on the reverse strand, counting down.
GCCCAGCAATGCAGCTGTTGAGTTCTAAATGGCACAAGAGCCCTCCAGTGCATGCAGCTGCTGCAAGTTGCTGTGTCTGCTTTAGCTGCATAAATAAAAGGACACAGGGCAGCTCCAAAACTCTCATTATTCAGCATTACCAACCTGCAGGAGCCCAAATGAGGAGTGAAAATGATCCTCACAAACTGTGCCCCTTGAGGATATGTAGAAAATAAGAAACTTTTGTAAGGAAAGATAAAGCCACCAGAAAATGTCCCAGTGCTTTAGTGTGGGTTGGAGTCCTCTCTTAGCATCACTAAAGGGTGAGGATATGTAGAAAATAAGAAAATTTTGTAAAGAAAGGCAAAGCCAACAGAAAATGTCAGAGTGCTTTAGTGTGGGTTGGAGTCCTCTCTTTGTTTCCCCCTTGCTGTGATGTTCAGAGGCTGCTGCAGGAGCTGCTGGGCTGCCCTGGGCTCGTTCAGCACCCGTGTTGGGCTTTTGGGGGAACCACTCCCTGCAGCATCTGCCTGGGCTCCGGGAGCTCCCCGGGGAGCAGGGCACCAGCCCTGGGAGGGAGGATGAAAGCAGCCCTGGAGCAGCAGCTCCTGCCTGTCCCAGGGCTGGGATGCTCCTGGCACCCCTCACTCTGCTGCTGGAGCCCTGGGATGCGCACAGAGCTCTGCGAGGGAAACCACCAGGAGTGAGCTGCAGGAACTCCAAGGGTTTCTTTTTGGAGTCCCAGACAGCCCACGTGACTTTGTTAGAAAGCACACACCAGGTTTAATAATTGTGATTGTCATGATTAGCACCTGATGGGCTCCCTACCCTTCCCAAGGGCCACAGCCCAGCCTGGAGCCCTCTGCAGTGGCACAGGGTGCCCAGGGAGGATATGGGTGTTATCCTTTTCCACTAAAACAAAAGGCTGTGCCAGTAAAACTGGTGTTTGATTTAGAAACACAGGCTGGCAGCTGAAATCACATGCACTGTAATGTTGGAACAGCACTGCAGGGCCCCTGTCTGCCCCGTGCCCTGAGGCTGGAGCAACTCTGCCATTTGTTCTGGCTCTGAAATGCCTCAGGTTCTATCACACAACTGCACTGCCTTGACACGGCACCAGCAGCCCTTACGCAATCTGCATATCTCTCATCTCCCAAAGAAATGATTTTATCCCAAACCAAGCTTTCAATAAACATTGTAGGAGCTCCCTAATCCTCCCCTCAGCTCTCCCTCTCCAGTGCATTCTCTGCTGAAGGTGTATTTCCCCCTCCCCAGTCACTGACTGCAGCTGTCCTGATTTTACCACCCACACATCCTTTTTTTATTTAATTTTTTTTTTTTTTTCACCAGATATCACCTGGTGCTTCCAGGAACCTCACCCACACTCCAGGCCAATCACATGGGTATATTACTTTGGCTAATTAGCCAACCCACCCAGGCTGACCCAAAAAGTCTAATTAGCATTACATTCCTAATTGAGAAATCTTACTCATGGTTTTTCAATGGTCTGTAGTAATCCAGCCCTTTCCAAGAGCCTTTCTTTCAGACACTCAGAACCTTGATACTTGATATTAAAGGCAGGCTTTGAACCAGCCTTGTTTGCTGCCCTGAGCCAAGGCCTTTAATAAAATCCAGGCTCCTTCTGGAACACCAGTCGCTGGCAGATGAGCTGCAGACTGTTCTTCTCACCTCTGCAAGGTGCTGCCCGAGCAGCTGTGGGAGCTCCTCTCTGAGCAGAGGTGCTGGACCAGACCTGTCCTGCTCATGGATTCACCCCTCTTGCTGATTTTCTGTTTTTCCTTTGCTTCCCAGCCTACACATTCACCCCCCATGCCACCTTCTTGCAGCACAAACATGTTTTGGAATAAAACGGATCTGCAGGCAGGCTGGCTTCAAATGCTGCAGGGATCAGGGGTTAAATGCAGGATTTGGGGTTCAAAAATTGCAGGAATCAATGGCTAAATGCAGGATTTTGGGTACAAAAATTGCAGGAATCAAGGGTTAAGTGCAGGATTTTGTCGTGGAAAATGGCCTTGCACAGGTCCTCATTTGGATACTCAGGGCTAAAGAGCAGAATCAGTGGTACAGGAGTGTGCCTGGGATGGTTTAGGGCAGAATCAGGGGTACAGGAGTGTGCCTGGGATGGTTTGGGGCAGAATCAGGGGTACAGGAGTGTCTTTGGGATGGTTTGGGGCAGAATCACTGGCACAGAGTGTGTTTGGGATGGTTTAGGGCAGACTCAGAAGTGTTTTTGGGATGGTTTAGGAACTAAAGAGCAGAATCAGTGGTACAGGAGTGTGCCTGGGATGGTTTGGGGCAGGTTCAGGAGTGTCTTCGGGATGGTTTAGGAGTTGAAGAGCAGAATCATGGTGCAGGAGTGTGTTTGGGTTGATTTGGGGCAGAACCAGGGGTGCAGGTGTGTGTTTGGGATGGTTTAGGAGCTAAAGAGCAGAATCAGTGGTGCAGGAGTGTGGGATGGTTTAGGGCAGAATCAGTGATACAGGAGTGTGTTTGGGATGGTTTAGGGCAGACTCAGTGGTTCTAGAGTGTCTCTGGGATGATTTAGGATTACCTGAGTGAGGTGTGGTGGTTGATGGCAGGAGAAGCCTCTTTGGTTTTCATTTTGTGGAACACAATTTCCACATCCCACCCAAATTCCCAAGGAGAAGGGGTTGCTGCTGTTGACAGGAACATTCTGTGGGGCTGCCTGAAGGGGCTCTCCTGCTCACAGGGGTTTGCTGTTTATATAACTGCCCCCCAAAACCAAAAAGCTTCACTTGGGGAAGCCTCCAAGCCACATGAATGCTGCAAATCCACTCCAGGGATTTCTCAGCTCTGGGTAGAACAAGCGAGGATTTGGCTGCATAATGACCTTTAGGAACATTGGCTAATTACAGCCAGAGCACAAAGCCCACTAATTATCTAGAATGTAAATGTCTCTAGATGTCCCTGTGGCACTTCCTTCCTTTCCACACTTACCTGAAACTGTTTCCTTAGAGTTTTAGAGATAGAACTGGTAGAAAAATCGGTTTATTCTTCAAATAAGTTGCATTAGGGTTTGATCAAGGCATTACTTCTTTTTCTACCTTTATATAAATGCAGATTGGATTCACAGACACTTGAATTTTGAACAGTCTGAAGAATGTTGAAATGGGTGGGAGCAAAAGCAGCAACTTGGCAGGGAAATAGCCCTTGGGCAAAAGAGATGCTAAACAGAAGAGTCCCAGCAAAAATTGATTTCGATTTGGCTGAGGCTGAAGACTTTGTGAACTGTACTTGGAGCACGTAGAGTTGTTTTTGGGTCTCATTTGGTTTTCTTTGTAATGCAAGGACAGGAGCTTTTCATAGGTATTTCAATATTTGAGGGGAAAGCCATGTTTTTCAGGTCAAGAAGGAGAGGGATCAATTGAGAGTTGCCAAAATATGAGCTGAGTTAGAGCTCATAAAGGAACATATAATAATAATAAATAGTAAAACATTTAAGTAAAAAGAGAACTAAGAAAAAATGTGATTGCTGAGGAGAGAGGTCACTGCAAGAGTTTAAGTGGAGGGTAAATAGTAAATGAGTGTTTGAAGTGTTATAGATGATGATAAACACAGGAGGAAGGGCAAGATGGCAGGTGGGATAAAAGCTAAAAATGAGATGCAGGTAAAAATGAAACATTCTTCATCTCAGAAATGAAAACCAGCTGACTCATGAAATACAGAATTCCAAACCAGGTTTCGAAAAATTGGGAATGGCCAAGTTACACTGGAGAATGTAAAGCACTAATACTGCATTGAGGGTAAGGAATATTGCTGAGGAAAGAAACAGTTATGGGACAAAAAATACTGGGAAGGATATTAGTGGGATGCAGAACTCAAATATATTATTAATTAATTAAATTGACACAAAAAAAGGAGGTGTGTGCTACTAAAACCTGTGGATGATACAGGGCTGGAAGACTGTGGGGCCAAAATATCCTAAAGAAAGAATGAAATTGATCAGCAGAGCTAAAAAAAAATTCATAATAACTTTAATAATAATATAATTATGTTATTATAAAATATAAAATGTAATTTTAATTATGATATGATTTCTTCTATAATAAGAAGTAAATCTGTCACAAAGGCAGAGCTCACTCACTAACTGAAATCTAATGCAAATGATTTGTGCAGTGAAAACCCCAGAACCTCCTCACAACTCAGTGCAGCCTTTGGAAGAACCTATCTGCCTAGTTTAGTAAAATAAAGGGTTTTTATGAACAGAAACTGGGGGCAGTTTCAAGCCAAAGGCCAAACGAAGATGAAATGAGTACAAACTGAATAAAACTGGCCTGCAAAGAAACACATGCTGTGTAATTTAGCAAAGCAGAGAAATCCTGAAGTGGAGCATCCAAAACCACAGAATTTCCCAGTGATTTGTAGCTTCCTGCTTTCTCCCTTCAGCGTGCAGTGAGTGGGGCTGGGCTTGCCTGGCTCAGACCTTGCCCTGCTGCAGGAGGCTCTGCCCAGGGGATGCAGCTGCCCCACTGTGTGCCACTGAACAGGGCTAGAAATGTTGGGTTCTGCTCTTTTCTACCCAGAGATGGGGTAACTGAGAGGTGTTTTAAAAACTTTCATTCTATTTTCAGTCTCATGAGAAGGGCGAGACAATACAGATGTTATAATTCACACTATCATAATTAGGATCTGAATATTTCTTAATTATCAAACACAATAAGTGCTTCTTGGTTTGTTAGTTTTTTGCTACACTATGCTCTAGATACTTTAAAGCTAATAATCTAAAATTAATCCTTGTAGGTTTTACTACAATGCATCTTTCATAGTTCTATTTCTCTAAAGTATCTAATCTTATTTACAAAACCATCCTTTAAAACTTTTTTTTCCTAACTCTATTTCTCTTTCAACAAATCTGTCTTATTCTAGAGCATTTCTAAGTCAACATTTCTTATCTCAAAGTTTACATATAAATACATACTATGTAAGCCTTCTGTCAAGCCCTGAAAACTCTCTACAAATCCATTTCCCACAAGAAAGATTTTGCTGTTTGCTGGTTTTTATATTCCCTTTGGACTGAGAGAAACAGCTACAATGGCGAGATGAGATTTAAAAAAATCCACCTTCCTGTTGCCTGTGCAAGAGGGGGGCAGCAAGAGGAGATTCTCTCCTGCTTTTTACACAATTTTGGAGTGCCCTGTCCAGCCTTGCCCTTCTGCACTGAGGGAATCTGTGTGCAAAACACACTCAGCAAAAATGGGGCCAGCCTGGGGTTGCTTTGTGCTGAAGTTGTGATAAAGAATTCAACAACTTCAAGCAGCTTTTGCTGTTGCCCAACCAAGTTTCCAAAGAACCTCTGCAAAACCTGTCAGGGTCTTCCCCTGGGTGGGTGGGAACTGGCTGCTCAGAGCAGAAAACAAGCTAAACAGTGAGAATATTACTTGGAATTGTATTTTAAAAATGCACTGAAAAGGGCTTTTTAAATAAAAAAACCTTAAAGAGTATTCTAACTTGGATTTTACAGGCTGTTTTCCATTGCTAGATAACAAATTACTTCCCAGACAATAGCTTCCTTCTTGAATCGGTCTTAAAAATCATAAAATCATAGAATACTTTAGGTTGGAAGGGACTTTCAAGATTTTTTTCTTTTTCCCAAAATAATATTTTTTTCTCCACCTGGGCAGGGATGCTCCCAGCAGGGCAGGTGGCTCAGGGCAGGCGAGCACCCAGCAGGAGCTCAGTGCTGTTCTCATGGACACTCCAGTGTTTTCCTGAGATACTGGAACAGCTCAGTTCCCACTGTCCCTTCCAGCCCTATTTTCTGCTATTCTGCTGCACAAAAAACAACCCCATCTCTCAGTCTGATGAGGTTGCTAGAGAAACTTCTCAGGGAAAATGCATTTCTGAAGTGCCATCAGCTACGGAAGCTTTCTGCTTCCTTCCACAGCCAGGCGATAATTGCAACGGACAAGGACGCGTTTTGAATTTCATCTTCAGCTCTTTTACTGCTCAAAGAAATCAGATTTCCACTCGTGCTTTTGGAGCAGGGGACACTGAAACCGCACAGTGGCACAGCAGCTTTTAGGCAGCTCTTTCAAGGAGAAGACAAAAACAGGGAGGGAATTTGGGATAGCAGCGAGCTCCCCCGTGTGCTGACACTTGGGTGCGAGTGGAGCTTGGAGCAGGGGAACAGCTCCAAAACGTGGAAAAGCAGAGAAAAGGGTCCAGGAGATGCAGGAGAACATCCTGGGACTGGCAAGGTGGATTTCTCTCAACTTCCCCAGCGTACAGAGGAACCTCCCTGTTCTCAGTGGGGCTGGAAGTGTCAAAATCCTGTGCTGAGGGCTGGAGCTGTAGGGAAGCTTTGACCCCTGAGCCCAGGGATTTTGGATGATCCTGTGTCTGCTCCTCCAGTTTTAACAAAAAGAATGTTATTTTTATGGCTGTTTTGAAACATGGGATGGCAAGAGATCCTTCCATGAACAGGAGGAGCTTAAAGGCTGCAGAAGTTCACCTTGCAGAGATCCATCCGTACTGGATCACTCAGAGCTGAAGTTCATCCTTGGAAATTAGAGAGGCTGGGAAAAAGATGCTGGAGCAGCCTCAAGCCCAGTCTGAGAACCCCCATTTTGTGTTTTTAGGGTCACAGTGGAGTGGGAAGGGACACAGAAAAGAGGCACTGGGACAGACAGCTGAGCTGTCCCCAAATAAAGTGAATTTCAGGGCTCTGGTGAGAACCAAACCCAACAACCATCCACAACTCCTCTTCTTGCTCCTCACGGTGCTGCTGCTGCCCTCAAACACCCACAGGAGCTCTGGGGGCTGCTCTGAGCTCTGAAAAGTCTCTGTTAGAAGCTGAAAGAGCCTGGAGGGGGATTTTGAAGCAGCTGAACACAAGTTGGCTCTGCTGGCAGCTCCACAAGTCCATCCCCACATTCCAGAGCCAGAAGGGTGTCTGTGTGTGAGGGCTGCTTATTTTTTTTTTTTCTATGGAAAAATCAAGAAAAGTTGAAAATGAGCTGCTCTGGCTTTGGATTCTTCCATAATTTCTCTTGGTGCTTCTCCTTGTTTAAAGATTTTGACACACATGGTCCTTATTGAAAATAAACCATGGCAGGGATTTCTGGAGAGATGGGCAGAATTCCTGCAAGTTAAACATGGAGAAAAGCCAACCCCCTCTGCTTAACTGGGTATGATTTAAAGGTCAGAGAAATCAAACAGAAAAGTCAAGTGGAGACAGGGACTCTTAAAAAAAAAAAAAAAAAAAAAAAAAAAAAAAAAAAAAAAGTAGAGAGGAAACACCCACCACGTTGGGGAAAGAAAGGGAGACCGAGGAAAAGCCTCCAAAAAAAAAAAAAGGGAATTTTTGTTAGGTTCAGCTTAAATAAACAATCAGAGAGTAAAAATAGATGGAAAATAATATAAAATAATAATAAAAACCCAACAAAGGATGTTATCTATGACAGTAATTACAGCACCAGGACAGAACAGAGGGGTCCAGCCTGGGCTGCCCTGTTTGTGTCTGGGGCAGCTTTTCCCTGCCCTGTGGCCATGGGCTCACTGCTGCCCTTGCTCTCTTCTGGAAAAGGATGGGCTTTGCTCTAGAATGGAATGAGGAGAATTCCTGCAGTTTCCAAAATAACACATGTGGGACCAAAAAGCTGCTTCTCACAGAAGTCTACCAGGAACAGACAGGCCCCTCCATCGTGGTGGGCTTATTTTCAATCCCAAATATTTTGTTTCTTCTTGAGGGGAGAGACCATGGAGTGCCAGAATTCCCAACACCACTGGCAGACTGGGAGATGATCAGGAGATCATCTGGCAGGAGGCAATAAAAAGTTAGGAAAAGCATCACTTTTTTGTGTGAATGAAGACAAAAATAGATTATTCATGTTGTTATGTTTAAGAGAAATATGGGAAAGTATCAGCTGACTATGATAATTGTTTGGTTTCTCAATTTTACCAGTGCTTTATGTCTTTCTGAAATAAAAAATCAGCACTAAGGCTGAAGCACTGGATCCTACAGAAAATTGAGATCATCCAAATCCTCCTGGGCCTGAAGTCTGGCCCTGTCAGGGGCTTTTTCCTTTGGCACTCTCTTCTAACCAGTGCTTTGTGAGCAAATTTTTATCTTACCAAGCTTTTGATGGCTTTTCTGCAGAAATAATTTATTTTTCCAGGTACACTGCTGGTGGTAGGCATTCAATATAGAGTATTCAGAGATTTAAAAAAAAAAAAAAAATCAGGGTACACCCAGAAAACTTTATTTAATTTTGACAAATTTCTGTTGATGTCAGTGGAAATTTGGACCAAATAACCCTAAAGATTTAATATATGACCTTTAGTGTATTTTTCTATACTCTTAAGGCCATCAGATCCCTTCAGAAGGATACCCTTGGTTATTTCCTGGCAAGCTGAACCAAGCTGAGCAGGATAACCATTATCAGTGTTCTGATTAAATCACCCTCCTTTTGTGGATACATTCACAGGTAACATCCAAGAGTTTGTACAGACTTATCCCCAGTTATTTACCTGAAACTCAAACCTAGCTCTGAGCAGCTCCCTTGGCTCTCGCTCCATCTGCTGGTGCAGAGGCTCAGGAAGAATTTTAAACCGATTATTTCCACTTTCACCATCGGTACAATTCCTGCTCAGTTATTTGTATGTTGTGTCTTTATCAATATTAAAGTTTTTAGGGTTTATTTTCCAGAATGAACTTTGTATTGCAATACCTGCCTGTGGAGTTCAATTGCTTAAAAGAAATCAAACTTTGTTAATGAAATAGGGACTGTTTTAGATACATGAACATCCCTCATGCAGCAGTTCCAGCTGGGTCCTGCCTTTCTTGGGCCTCTGTCCCTCACATGCAGAACCTGCCCTGAGCTGGGGTCCCGTTCAAAGGTGGTCAAAATAACCTCAGTGTAGGAAAAAAACCTCCATCATTTTATACTTGTGATAAATAAATTTTACTGTGCCCCAAATGTGGCCTTTTATAAGGTTGTGGTCAGCTCAGGCTCCTACTTGTTTATTTTCTGCTGCTTTCCTTAATTCCCTGTGTTTATATTGGGATCTAAAAGAGTAACAGCTGTTCTTTTATTTTCACTAACATAAAAACTAAGGGTTTAAAACCCCCTTTTGATCAAAATAAGAACACAAAGATAAACATTGTGTGTGTGTATATATATACACACACATATATATATATATACAGTTATATATGTGCACATGAAGGTAGCCAATTAAAATATTTTCCATAATAAAATAATAATAAAGAAAGAAAGAAATGCATTACAGTAACATGTGAAAAAAATTAGAGTACGGATCATTTCAGCTTTGTAAAATAGATAGAAAAATAGATTTTTAATGTGATACAGCTTATGGAATAGGACGTAATGCATTGTAATAATAAATAGATTTATTCTGTTTATTCCCCAAGTTGTTTATTACAGAAGAGAAGTCACAAGGTGTCGCTGGGACGCAAATAACCAAAATACTGCAGTGAGGGGGCACCACCTCCAGCGAAAACGACAGTTTTCAGAATGGCTTTTGACTGAAATAACCTTTGGAATGTGTTGCATTTCAGGCTGTGTGATTTCTGTGCCTCAGCAATATTCTTCTTTGCTCTTTGTGAGTTTTGATGCCAATGGTTTAGATTCTCTACCAATATGTTTAGGAAGGCATCTACAGGAACTCTGTAAGTATTTTAATAAGAAATGTAATTTATCTCACCAAGGATGGTAAGATAAACTACAATCTATCTTACCTATGAAGATACCTACCTCACTTACCAATTTATCTTACCTATGATTTAAAAGGACTTTTATGGACAGTGGACTAATGCTGAATTCTCCATTTCCAAATAACTCCATGAGGGGATCCTTCCCAATTAAATGTGGTCCCTTCAGCTAAGATTAAACCCAATAACTGCATTTTCTGGTCATCATCAAAACTTCAGTGACTGCAAGCAAATTGCTGCTCATCAGAAGTATTTTCCTTTAAAAATTCCCCTAAATCCAAGAGATGGAAACGAAAGAACTGCGGCTGATCCTATGGAAATCCAGGAACAGGGAGTTTGCTGATGGATTGATTTTCTCTCTGGAACTCTCACTTTTGTTATTTACACTATGTCCATGTGTGGTTCAATTTTCTTTCTGGCCGTGGAACAGTAAAACTGGACAAACTACAGCGTGTAAAGGGTCAGGGAATGGAGAATACACTGAGGTTACAATTGGTTTATTAGCACTGTGCCACTCCTTTCTTTGACAGCACACAGAACCAGGATGTAGCTGGGAATGCTCTGCTCTCTGTGATGTCATCAGGCCGTGGATATTGTGCCTCTGGAGCACAAATTCCTTCCTTCTTTCCTTCCATTGAGGAAATAAATCCCTTGTTCTTTCATGGGTAATGCAACAGGACTGAATGAGCATTTCCCTAACAGGATTTCCCTCAGCCTCAGCTGCTCACACGCCCATAAACATTTGCATTTATGGTGATTCTCATGGGCAATGTCATTTTCTCTGCAGAATTTCCTCCAGCACAATTCACCTCAGGCCCTGACAGGCATCTCTGAGTGGATGTTTGACCATTTTTATTGTTTTATACACGAATGTAATGGTCAAGGAACCAGCCAGCTCCTGCAAACCCAGAGCAGAGTCACTGAGTAGTTTAACCTATTTTCTTGATTTTTAGGGAAAATTTGAAAGAGGCTTCTCTAAAGATCTGTCAAAAGTAGTCAAAGAGGTTAGAAAGTATGGAAAATCCACAATTTTGTTGCCTTCAGGTAGAGCAGGTTTGTTTATGGAAAACTTTTAAAATCATATTTCTAGATGAAGTTCCATTTTCAGCATGGTGTGGGGTAAAACAAATTATCATTATTTAAATAATAGAAAAAGCTTCATTCTGATGGATTTTTTTACCACAACAGGCAGAATTTCTGGGAGTGCAAATCTTCACCTGCCCAACTTCTCTGCCCTCTGTGCACCAGCAGAACTTGCTACAGAATCTGGGCAAGAGCTTGCAGATAAATAAACAAATATCATAGAAAATGCATGTTGAAGAAATCTCCCCATTCAGATGTCTCAGACTGAATGGGTTTAACAATCCCAGCCCTGCCCTGTGAGGTTTCCCTCTGGAATTTGCTGCCCCTGGCACTGTGACAGGAGAGCTTTGCCAGAGCACTGCGGGGCCAACCATCCCCACCAGGACTTGGCTGCCCAGTGCCAAACAAAGGCTGATTTTCCCAATCATTGATTTGTTTCCTGATGGATGCTTAATTGGAGTGGGGCTGACCACTGTGGGCATTTAGAAATTGAGGCATGTTTTTATGTACAGTCCACCCAGTCTGGACTAAAATAGAAACACTTCTGAAACCCCCAGAAAATAAAGAAATTCAGAACCTCGCACACCTGGAGCTGCATTATTGAGCATAGACAGCTCATTTAAAAGCAGAAGCAGCAAAACTCAACAATTACTCTTTGATATTTCCAGTATTTTGGTTTCTACACTTGCACAGAGTTAATTTGGGATAAATTAGTGGCTTTGCATTTTGTGTCACCTGTAGAAATGGGCACTTCTGCCCTGCAGATGAAGTGGGTGTTTCTCAAGAATGGGAAATAATTTCTTACATTAGGAAAGACTGTTCAAAAGTGAAAGGGGCAGCTTTTTATTTAACAGGCTGATTTTACTCTTAGCAAAACCCAGCTAAAAATTAACTGTGCATGAGGAGTTATCTGCTTTAAGTTCTACAAATATGGTTCATGGTTTCCTCCCAAAACTGGGAAGATTTATGGATATTTGCAAATGGAACCTTCAGCAGAAAATCAGGTCCCCTTTTCCTACTCTAAACTGGTAGAACAAGGTCAATTTTAAGAGTCTGGCTAACTGAGAGGAAAGCTAACAGATATTGCAAATATTCTGAAGGAATATCTCTGGTTTTCACAGCATTTTTTTGCTCAAGTGCAATCCCTAATGTAAGGATAGGCTAAGGAAAAAAAGATTGATGTGGAATAACATCTTGTTGCCATCAGCAAGGGCTGAATCCTTCAGGAATAACCTAAACTAAAAAGAACCAACCAGAATTCCACCATGCCAGAATATTGTCTCTGCATTCATCCAGAACTCTGGTTTGAGAGCAAAAACCCCTTTCCATGGACATGCTGAGTGACAGCAATGGCTGAGGAATTTAGGAAGCTTCTAAAGATGCTCCTTGGATCCTGCTTTCATTCTGGACTCAGGTAGGCAGGTTTTCTTTGGGAATGATTGGGAGTTTTATTTGCCTCCAACCAAGAGCCAGCTCCTTTGGACAGCAGCAGTAACAGTGAGCCCTCCTCCTCCGCTGGCTGCTCTGAAATGCAGGACAGCCTACCCAAGACCTTTCATTTTTCCCCAAAATGTGAAATATCAAATGTGAATCTATTCATGTGACAGCCATGTCTGTCACTACTTTAAATTTTGATTTATGTTGCCTTGTATTGACTGGATAACTCTAAATTTGCCTCTTTGCTTCATTTTAATATCTGTTGCTCCTAAAAGGAACTATTTTGGCAAAAGGTGATTTATTTTTTCCCCTTCTTTCCCTTTCAGTGCCCTTTTTACAATGGACTTGAGTCATGTTGGATGGAAACTTCTCCATTGTATGTGGTTCTGTGGCTGAAACAATTTTGTGCTTAGTTTCAAGTGGCTGCAACATAAATAGAAGCCACACCACTTATTTTTTCATGTGGGACGGGGTATTTTTATATCTTAAAGCATGATGAGGTATTTGAAGAACAAATTAGTCACTCTGCCTCAAGAACTGGTCTGTCTGAGGTAGGCCACAAAATTGTTCTCAAATTGTTTACCTGGTGTGGAGCCTGCTGGGAGCAAAAATAGATCCTTGATTTAGGCTTGGTATTTAGTAATTTAGGCTTGGTAATTCCTGGCTTACAGTTTGGCTGGTTCTGGTGTTCAGCTGATGCCTGTGGAGTGAGGAGGTCCAGGGCAGCACCAAAACCCTTCACAGGTCATGGGCAGGGTGGATTTGGTTCTATTTCACCCACAGCTTCTCTGCACAAACTCCTCTAGATCCTAACTACCCTCATTCTAAAGAACTGATGTCTAATCTAAATACCTTTCAGTCTAAAGCCATCCCCCTGCCCCTCAGTCCTGGTTAAAAAAAGGGATTTATAGACCCTTTTTAAGTACAGATCCCCCACGTCAGCACTTGTTACTGGCTGCTATTTCATTCCACCCGATTCCTTAACCCATCCAATTCCACCCAGCAAATCCACGCCTCTCCCAAGTTTTCTGTTCTTTTACAAAAACACCACACTCCCCAACGTTATTAAAAGGATCACTCCAATAAACCCCTTTTAAAATCATGGAAATGGAAACACAAAGGTGGTTCCCAGAAGGCAGCTGGGCCAGGGGAAGAATTCTTCATCCACACACTTTAACTCTCAGGCCGTGCAGGACAAAAGAAGTGAAATGTGCATCTGTTTGCAACCTTTGGCCCATGTCTTCTACTATGCTGAACATATTTCAGGAGCTTTCTAGATTTCTGAGGTATTTTCATGAATTGCAGCCCATTAAAAAAAAAAAAAGATTATAGCCTCATTAATTTCTCACAAGAACACGAATTATTCAGTATTATTTTTGACATCCTCAGTAAAAGGGTTTTCTATGACAGTGCTCCTTAGTATTTCCGTGATCTTTTATATATGGGACTGAAAGGGAACAGTACAAAGCCTGGTAATTCCCTGAACCCACAGGTAGAAACACAGCAATACTTGCACTTCTTGATTACATCTGGAGACAATCTCTTGGAAATATAACAAACTGATAAAATGTGTTGGTAAGTTCCCAAATCCTTGAGGTTCCACAGGTGTCTGAAATCTTGGAGGAAAACTTTGTGCTTAAAATGATAGACCAAGATGCTCTACTTTAACTGAATCTTCTACTATGCTGAACAAATTTCAGGAGCTTCCTAGATTTCTAAGGCATTTTCATGAATTGCAGCAGATTAAAAAAGAAAAGGATTATAACCTCATTAATTTCTCACAAGAACACGAATTATTCAGTATTAATTTTTCCATCTTCAGGGCATGCATTTTCTATGACAGCGCTCCTTAGTATTTCCATGATATTTTATATATGGGACTGAAAGGAAGCAGTACAAATCCTGGTAATTCCCTGAACCCACAGGTAGAAACACAGCAATACTTGCACTTCTTGATTCTATCTGGAGACAATCTCTTGGAAATATAACAAACTGATAAAATGTGTTGGTAAGTTCCCAAATCCTTGAGGTTCCACAAATGTCCAAAAAACTTTGTGCTTAAAATGATAGACCAAGATGCTGCATTTTAATTGAATTTAAATTTAATTTTATCCTACCTGAGGCTGCTGAGTGGCAGTGGGTCTCTGAGGAGATGGAATAGGAGTTTTGGACAACATTTGGTTCATTTTGCTTACAACTAACTCGGTGATGTGCTGCCTGTCTTCAGCCTGGTGCTCTCCAATCAGGGGCATGGCACAGTCCATCACCTGCAAAATGCAACAGGACATCAGTGCTGGGAGGGAAATCCTCCTCACCCCTGCAGGAGGGCGGGCTGTGCATTTACAGCAGTGCTTTTAGCAGAAGTACACAAGAATTACAGGCATTATGTGTTCCATCTGAAAATAAGCAAGAGAACAGCAACTTTGCAATGCCTTCCCCTACCCATCTCCCACCAAAGAACCTTCCAGGAAAAGTCTCACTTCACACTTGGCCACACACCTTGGGAACAGGGAGAGGAAGCACAGGGCTGCTAAGGACAATGAGATTTCCCAGGCTGTGCCATGATCTGCAGGAATTTCAGCTGAACTTTCCTCCCTTCCCTGATTTTGGGGCTCAGTTCACGTCCAGGAGCTGAATTACCCCAGGGAAATGCAGAGTTAAACTTCAGCTCCCTGGCACTTTGTGGAGATTTGCTAGGGAGATCTGCATCCTTACTGATTCATGAAAAACTTTAAAACTTTTCAAGTTTTTAATGAATTACACTTTGTTATTATTGATAACCTTTTTTAAAAAGTAGTGTGGCTGCAAAGAATAGGTAAGGATTTCTACAGAGAAAGCAGGATGGCAGAGAGGCAGATAAAATTGGGCACATTTCCACTCTAAACATGACAGGTTAATGGTGCTCTGTGGTTATTTATCACACCCATTCTGATGAATAAAACCAACACTGTATTCTGCCACTTCAGTTGGTCCCAAGCACTTGTTATTTCTCCAGAATATTTGTAATTTCTCCAGATTATTTGTAATTTCTCCAGTGTATCCACTTCTGCCACATCTGTGTTTGTTTCAGGGGAAATAAGAGCATAACATAACAGCAGCTATTATTCACAGGGGCACTGGGCATTCCTACTTAGAAAAATAATAGGATTTCATTCACTTTTGAGAAGCTGCAATAGTTTTTGCACATGCATCAGGGCATGTCCATGTCACCTGCAGTGCTGCACTCTGGTGTTTCTCACAGGTCTGGGTGGAAGAATTTTGTTATCTGAGGGGTGCACAGGGATCAGTCTGAAGAGCAGGAACACACCCACATTGTGTGGATCCCTCCTGAGGTGGAAGGGATTTAGAGGCAACAAAACTCTTCTCAATCCCCCAATCTCCACAGAACATCTCCTTTATTAACAAAGAACAGAGATTTGCCTTCCTTCCTTTAGGTTTACAAGGGTTTCTAGGAATTAGACACAGAGGTTGGGTGTTTAAAGGGATATTTGGATTTAAAAGAACATTGCACCTTGCAGTAGTTGGGAAGGATTTATTATTTATAAATAATATAAATCTTGAGCTTTTCAAAGTATGGTGAGAGCTATAGAAATTCTTCCTAAGTGACAAAGGAAGATTTTGTTCCAATAATGGGATTAGCTTGGAGTCCCAAATAATTTCCATGATTCTTCTGTTTGTTCATTTACAAGATTCACTGGCATTGTGCGTTGGCAACCAAAATGTTGGCAATGCTTGTGCTGGGATTTTCAGATTTAGGAGGTCTCTGAGCTTCCTCACAGCCAAAAGGCTTGAAAATAACCCCAGAGTAAACAATGCACAATAATTGAACTCCAGAACAAATGTTTCCTTAGAAATGAATGACTGGTTTTGACTCTAGGGCCACGTCAACAGCAGAGATGTTTAATAAGTACACTGAAAGGTTCTTTAAAGTTTGCCATCTTTTTTAACAACCATTAATTTAAGTGGAACGTGGCAATGTTTTCCATTAATTGAGAGAAGAGTTGATCAACCAATAAGAGTTGATATTTCTGGAGGGGTAAAATGTAACCTTGCTGGTTGAGTGGTCCTTTAATATTTATTTCTGCTCACTTACTGATATTTTAAAAATGGTATAAACACGTTCAAGATCCACTTCCTTGTATCCTGAGCTGTTTCTTGTGAGAGGAATTTGCTTGGTGCCAGGACTGTGCAGTGTTCATGATGACTGAATATAGAATGTTTTGGTGTGAATGGCATTGGATGTTTGCTTCTTCACTGCAAACCATCTGATTTTCAGAGCAGGAGTGATGTTTGGGCTCTAAAAATCTGTTTTAATGAGAGTTTTTTTTTTTTTTTAAATATGCACCATAGGGTGTAGATGAGCCCCCCCTCTTACCTAACATCAGTTAAAATTTTCACAAGCAAAAAACCCTCCCATTGTTTACCATGCACTGCATTAAAAAAATTATTTGAAATGACTGTGAAATCAAATGGCTCCAATAAATCCTGCCAAAGGATTAGGCAGGATTAAGATCTGGAGGATTGGGTTTGGACTGAATTTCTGCTCTCAAGTGCTTCTACAACTGCAAGCTCACACATCAGCTTCCTTTGGGAGGTACTGCCTTGGTGTGTAGCAGAACTGGTGGGAAAAGTGAAAATAAGGAGCCTTGAGGTGTCAGATCTTTGTGGCCACTCCAGTGGAGAAGTTGTTACACTCCTTGAATGAAGAATTTTCAGGCATAGTCACAAATTGAGGCAGATTCAAACAGATTTGGCATTAAAACCAGAACCATTTGTCCTTATCAGTCTCTTATCACTTGGAGAGGTTTTGACCTTGTTAAAATCTTTGGGTTTGTTGCCACAGGGGCACAAATATTGTTGGCCAAAGATGTGGGACAGAGCTCCTCTGGCACTCCCTGGCTGAGCAGCTGAGATCCAGGTGGATGCTTTCATGGTGGTTTTTGGTGTATTTTCTTTTCCTTTCACAGAATACAGTCAAATTTCATTCCTGGTACAAGAGTTAATGACAACTGTTTTATATTTTGATTTTATATAAATGTATCTTGAGAATATTTTGGGCAACACCAACAGATTTTAAATGCTGTGAGCGACTACAGGAATGTCAGACTGGCATTTCCCCCCTTCAGAAGATTTGACAAAGTTTAAACATACACAAATCTCCCTGTTTATAAATAGTCTATTTACAGCCTGTGCTAGCTTTAAAATTCCATTTAAACTCAGCCAGTTTTTAGTTTAGCATATAGTTCAGCTATTTAAAATATTGGAGTTTCCCTCTAAGAGGATTTCACAGGAAAAAAAAAAAAAAGGGACATCCGTAATTTATAAAATCAAATACATTCCTTTTGCAGATGCCAGTAAAAACACGGGTCACTATGAATTACAGTCCCTTAATTCATATCACTGTGAACTTGATCCATTTTTGTATCAATGTACTTTCATTTCAGTGGCCAGTTCCTTGGGATTAATTTCTTTTAGCACCCAGGGACTGACTGTAAATATTAGTGGGAAAGGTGAATAGCTAAAATTTGGGATACGAGACAGACTGGCAACACAAGGAAGAGAAATTCTGTAATTAGGAAGGGAAATGGGATGGGATTTCTAAAGGAGACAGAGGAATTATATCAGTAATTGCAAAGTGATCATGGTGTTTGAGGGAGAAATTCCCACACCCAGCTCTGCTGCTCACCCCCAAGAATTGGGATGTGCTGGGCAGAGATTTGGGAAGGACTGGGAAAAGCAGAGCTGGGGAGGTTAAAGGAAGGGCAAAGGTAAAGAATCCTGTGGGTAAAGTGGGGAAAAGGCATTTCCCAGGATGCTGAAATAGAAGAGGAACACGATGGAGCAGCCAGGGGGCTGTCAGTCCGTCAGTCAGTCTGGCAGGATAGATGGACCTCCTGAGGGAAAAGCCCAGGAATTCCAGGAGAAAACAGGATAAATGGTAAGTACAGGGGAAGGGGGAATGAAATCAGGTGATTTTGAAGGTCCATGCTTGGCAGAGTGAGAACTGGGCAAAGCCATTCCCTTTGGTGGGTACAGCAATGTTCCAGAGCAGAAACTATGACAGACTTCTGAGTTTATCAGTGATTACAGCTGGATTTGGCTTCTTCCCTGAGCTGAGGAGAGGAATTCTGTCCTGGATGGGAGGCCAGGAGAAGTAGCTGAGCTTCTGAAGAATTTGAGGCCAAGAGCAGAACTTTCCATACAATTGTGCACAAACACCATTTCTTCATTTCCTCTGTTGGTTTCCAGTGAAAGTTTTCTTCTTGAAATCCTTTCTAAGTCAAAAACACCACTTGGGAGCTAATTTAAACTTAGCTCAGGGCAAAATGAAGCAAGTGGGAAAGACACCTGCAGCAGCCCATTTAATCTAAAACAAAATTTGGGAGACTTCTGGGAGGCCACTCTGAAGGATTCTCTTACATTTGTTCTCTTTTACTGCTCTCATCACCACACTCTGAGCTTTTATTTACTTTCCCGGAGCTTTGCTTTTCCAAGAATGAAACGGGAAAGATAATATTCAGTGGGATCAGAAATATAAACAATTCTCTGCTCCTTCTAGTACTGGAACCTCAGAAGTGTTAATTTTAAAAGGGGGAAAGTCCTTATATTTAAGAAGTTAAAAGTTTAATGGACCTTGATTTGATGTCTCATCAGGAAGAAGAGGGGAGGCAGTTAAACTGCTGCATGTTGCAGTGATATGTTAATAAAAATCCTGTTTCTACAGCTTGTCTGGTGCTTGGCAGCTGAGGATTCCCACTGAGGGGGAAAGAACAGACACCAAATGAAGAGATGAGGCTGTTACACAGAATCATAACTCGGCTCTCATCCTGATCAACCTGACAGCCCCTCTGCTTAGCTGAGCCACCCTTTAATGAGTTCATTCCTCCCTAGGAGGAGTTGGGAGCCAGTTCCTTGGAGCAGGACAGGAAGAACCACTGTGTTCCTCTGGAGGAGGCAGTTTTGTCCAGGGAACCACACCAGGTTTAGAAAAGGCAAAAATCTCTTACATCCCCCACCTACACATCTGCAAAGAGCCAAAACCTCCACAGAACAACGCAGGGGGTTTTGGGCTTGAATAATAATATTGCTTCAGTATTTTGTCCTTTTCAGCACAACTGGAGATGACAGTTTTCTGGAGAGCAGAAAACTGGTCTGGATATCTGAAGAAAACTTGGGTAGAATCCTCCCCTAATTCCCATTCCCTCCCAGGGTGGGTGACACACACCTGTGTGCTCCTCCTGGAGGTGACACTGGCTGAATGTGCCGAGTGAAAATCAGCAAGAACAAATCTGCCAACGTGATTTCACTCATTAGAGAATCTGTGTGGTCCTTGTCAGGTGAGCTCTGCAGGATTAAGGTGTCAGTGGTACCCAAATAATCATTTTTTCCTTGCTTTTTCCTTGTTTTTTCTTTGTTTCTTCCTAAATTTTTCCTCATTTTTTTTTCTTGTTTTTTCCTTATTTTTTCCTGGAGCTGCAGCCCAGGATTTCTGGACTGTCTGTCCTGCTCAGCTCCCTCGAGTGCACCATGCACGTGCCAGCCTTAATAAGTTTTATTTTCCCATGCTGAAAGGACACAAAAGGAGAAAATTCTCCCTATCTTGGTGCAGAGTTTTCCACTCCTCATTGTAGCCCAGAATTCTGTTAAAATTGCAGTGTAAGAACTGTTGATATCTAATTTTTCCAGATGTTCTGGTGGATGTGAACTTTGCAAACAGCCGCACATTTCAATGTCTTTTACAGATTCTAAATGTCCTTGCTGATGAGCATTCCCATCTCCAGGACAATTCAGCTGATTCCAGACCATACTTCCATCCACTCATTTTCTTTTTTTTTTTTTAATTGCAAGGTCTATTCTGCACCCTGATTAAAATGCTCTGCAGCTCTGAGAATTCTGGGCTTTAGAAATTATGTTTGACTGTGGCATGGAAAATCAAGGGATTTGTTGAGTAGCAGTCTCAGTTCATTACAGAATTTGCAGTGGTTATTTCATTTTTTTTTAAGCTTTCCCTTTTTGCTTTATCAACTTTTTTTGGAGTGAGGAGATTCTGGAGATCCTTGCCCACCTCCTCAATAAAATTCTAGGAACGGGGAAGGTGCTGAAGAAATTGTGATAGGAAAGTGATGATAACTTCTTTTATGGCTACACAAAATGATATTTCTCCATTAAAAAACCTCAAAGGAAATGAAAAACTTCAACTTTTCAAAATTACCTACAGCAGAAATTTCTGATTCATGAGGATTTAGATCTTCAGGGCAATATTTAGGCTACAAAAAAAAAAAGTAAAGTTGTTTCCACTTCATCCTTAATCTCCCTTTCCAGGGCAAGGTATAATTTTGTTGGGGTTCCCTTGGGATGGTGCTATCTATAAACCTTCCTGGAAAAGCTGCTGAGGCTGCTCAGGAAAGAAATCATCAGGGTTGGCAAAATGTGCCATCCACATTTGGTTTTGTTTTGCACTTTGTGTACATTTCCTCCAACACCAGAAGACATTCCCATCCATAGGGTTACATTTTCCAGCAAGTTTTACCACTAATTTGGACCTGTGGCTTTGTATCATGATTGAAACAGTGCTCAAAAATACACAGCCTTGCCTGAAACACAAATAAGCCAATGCCCAGCTATCAGAAAGGTTCTTTCCTTGGCTATTTGTAATATGTAAAGGCAGATATTGAAAAAAAAAAAAAAAGCAGGATTTCTTACCTCAAAAATATAATCTTTTCCATCCTTCCCATGTACAGCTTTAACAGCACAGATGTCCAAGCCACCAAATATTTCAGAACAGGTGTCAACCCAAAGCTTGTACCTGTTTCACAAAAATAATTGGTTCTGTGAGTGTCTCATCAGGCTTTTGATTTTCTAGAGGCTCACCTAATAATGTATTTAATATTACATTCATCCCAAATTCAGAATTTTCACTACATTAGATGGGTCTGGCTCCTGTATCAGGAAAATGAGTGAGAGGCTCCATCCTAGATTGTGGCCCAACTGTTTTATAAAGGAGCCAGGCTGGTTTTATTCCTACAGCACTGAGTAAAAGGAGAAACCCAGGCAGGAAAACCCTTCAGGTGAGGCAGACGGACCAAAAATATGACATGATGGGGGTAGTGGAGCATGCAGACAAGGGTTATGTTCTTCATGTAGGGTTATAGACAACTACAGCACAACTCAAGTGGAATTTAAAGAATTCCAAGGAATTCTACAATTCCTAAAAAGGCAATTTCATACAGAGTTGGGCCCAAAATTTCTTCAGTTTATTTTGTAATGTCATTGTAAGGGACTGAGGGTGGACTCTTTACCCATCCTACCAGTAGCAATATGATTTATTTTCATTTTTTCTCCATGAACAGAGAGATTATCTGACCAACAAGTGGGTGACAAGGGATTTATTTAGAAGAAGAGTGAGGCAGTTCCTGTGATTCCTGTAGCACAAGCTCTGAGAGCCCAAAGACAAGGACACCAAAGGCACTGGGAATGTTCAGTGACTCCAGCAGGGCTGGGCAGGGAGGAAATGATCCTGGAATGATGCAGGCTGATGTCACCAACCAAAGGGCATGATTGGCTAAAAAAACCCCATTTTTAATGCATTCACTGATTGTGAATTTTCCTCTTGGCTCACTGTTGAGTCTAAAGCAGAGCTATTTCCTCTTCCAGCCCCTCTCCTGCTCCAGCCCTGGACCCCTGATGATGGATTTGCCACCTCATAGTATTTTCCACAGGAAAAAAAAAAACCCTGCTGTAATAAACAAAGCATTTGATTTCATTGTGGGATCAAAGGAAATTCCTTGCTGGGCTGAGAGTCTGATTCAAGTATAAATATCTTCAGTAACAGCATCCTTTCCAAGTAAACTTATTAAGCCACATTCTTTCTATTTTCTTATATCAAATCTGTTCCAATGGAAAAGTTTTTCTTTAATAAAATAAATTCTTTGTACAGAATACAAAGAAATTGATTTGAAAAGATCCTGATGGTAATATCTTAGCAATGAAAATAACTTTTTTTTCCTGTGAGAAACATGGTTTTTGTCCAATATAAGAGGGTTTTTTGGATGCCTGACAAATTCAGCATCTGTAGATGCACTGGCTGACTGGACTTTTTGCATGCACTTGCTTATAAATAATTTTTTTTTTTGGCTGTAAAATATTGTGTATCTTAGAAAGTCATGGGGACAACAAAACTGGTCTTGAACAGTAAATATCTGGACTTGAAGTGGAAACAAAACCGAGGACATTTTCTCTAAAACACTGCAACATCAATCAGATTTATGAAAGTATATTTAATAGCCCATCTTCTGCCAACAAACACGGAGCTGGAAAAATCCATTTGGAAAGAGAGGTTTTGGATGGAGCAGCCTGGGGTATTTGAAACCCAAGGCTTGCACAGTAGGTTTGACAAAAGGTCATGGGCCCTCTTTTCCCAGAGCCAGTGGGAACAGCAGCAATAAAGGAGGAAATAAAGGATAAAGGATTGCTCCCAAGGGGCAATACCAGGTGTGCCAGGGGAGGTGGGCACAGCTGGCACAGCTCTCTGGGCAGCAGGAGCTTTGCAACAGGGGTAAATGAGGAATTGTGACCCTGAAATGTGCTGCTCCTCTGCCTCTCCCTGTCCCTTCCTGCCACTCTTTTCTTTCTTCTGTGAATTTCTCCCCTGAGGTTTGTGTCCAGCCAACAATGCCCACCAGGCAGTGCTTCCAAGGCACTTCCTGCCCATCCATATGAAAACCAAAATGCAGCAGATCTGATGGGTTTGCTGTGCTGTGAGCCTGCTGCAGCCCTTCAGAAAAGTCTCTTTCCCCACTGTGTGCCCTGCCCTGCTGTGAGCCCTCCCAGAGGAGCGGGGCTGTGCCTCACCCCCCTTTCTCTCACATCCACCTTTCCCATGCTTTGGGCCCCACCAGCACAAAGGAAGTTTGGTTTTGCTGGCTGGTGTGTTAATGGGAAAATCCCCATTCTGCTCTAATTGACTTCACTAAAAACAGGAGCAAGAACAGGTCTCAGGGAGCATTTCCAGCATTCCCAGCAGGAGCAGGGCCAGGGGAGCATTTCCCATCCCTGGCACTGCTTTCCCGGGGGCACAAGGGGAGTTTGTGTGTTCCAGCAGCCCATGGGCTGTAATTACACAGCCCAGAGCTCACTGTGCCTCCCCTCCCAGGAACACATAACCTCACTTTCTGCAGGGAGGTGGGAGGGAATGAGAAAGAGAAAATAATGTGGCTGCAGGCCATGCCCAGAGGGGAGATCAGTGAGGACACAGTCTAGACAGGGCTTGGACAGCAGGGAGCTGGAATTCCCGTCTTTCTTTCTTGTTTTCACCTTTCCAGGGCAGGCAATGGCTCTGTTCCTGTGTCTCCCTAGCTCCTAAGAGGCACCAAGTTGTAGGTTCCAGGCTTTACAAAAAAGCCCCAAACAAACAACCCCACAAACCAGGACTACTGCTGAAATTTAAAACACCTTTTAAATTCCACTTTAACTGCACAGAGTTTATTTCAGCTTCCACTGGTCGCAGCCTTTGGAGAAGCTGAACAGCAGAAAATCAAAAGCCTCTGAGATTTTGTTTTGCAGGGAAAAGAGGTTTATGGGTTGTGGAGCAAATGAGGGGGACTGAGAAAAGAGTTCTGAGCTTCAAAGTGCTGCTGCGTGAATGTTTTCAACAGGACTGCAGGAATTATCCAGGATAAGAATGGGAAAGAAAAGGAAAAGCACAGTAAACCAAAGTACAGAGCTGGAATGATGGCACAGGGGAAATAAAGCTTCAGTGTATCCCAGCAACAGGGGAAAAAGCCTCCCAGTGCACTTCAGTGGAAATTTATAAAATGAAAAGTAAGGAGTTTGGGATTAAAAGCAGAAAAGAGAAATGGGATTTAAATAGGCAAAGTCCAGAGTGGAGTGCTTGGTTATGTAGGAGGATGGCAGGATGCAGAAGGAGGAAAGTTTTAAAGAGGTGTGAGACTGGTGGGTAAGAGAGGGCAAATGAACCAGGAGAAATGACTGACAGGTCAATCTGTGAAATTCAATTTTCTGAAGGGAATTCCAGACATTTTCTAGGAGCAGATGTGGATGCAGGAACCCAGGGGCTCACGTAACCCCCAAGGCTGTGAGTGTGGGTGGGCAACTCTGAAGCCACGTGGAACTCCTGCCTCTGCTCTTTTCCCTGACTGAGAGATTCCTTTTCCCCAAATGAACGCAATGCATGCACTTACTGTGACTTGCGTACCAAGAATAGGATTCTTTAAAAATCCACTTCCAATAAAACTCTGTTAATTTTTTAGTTACCTTTGACACGAGACTCCACTTACTTATCTGACATAGCAATTTGTTCCAGCATGGCAGAGCCCGTGTTTGTCTTCCAGTTCCCGGATATGGAAGTTCTCCTGAAAGGGGGAAAACATTACAAAGGCAGCCAGTGGTTTCACATTCCCATCATCTAATGCCTCTGCTTTTCCCATGAGTGCAGCAGCAGTATTGACACCTTTTCCCCAGCTGGCAGCTTGTAACAGAGCATCTGAACCGTGAGGGGTTGTAAGAGCATTGTCAGGAATACACTTTGTACTGGAGGTACAAAGAATGGCTGGGAAATTTCTGTTCCACATTTATTTATTTAAGTTGTTTTCTAAAAACCCAGCCTGCTTTGATGAAGGAGCAGTGTTAGAAATGAGCTGGTGCCAGCTACAAAGGCACTGAATTATCTGTAACACACTGGCGCTGCAAAGGTAAATGTCAAGAAGCTTCAGCTTCTCCTTTCAAACCCATCCCACTGTGTCCCAACTCTCAAACAGCAACACATTTATGTTTCTAACACCTCTGAAGTGATTTCAGGTGTGTTCTGGAGCTGGATTTTGGTTCCTCCTGCAGTGCTCACTCTTTGCTATTTACTGATATGACCTATACACACTGTGTCGGTTCACCTTCTTCTGTTTAAGAAAGAAAAAAATCCATGTGAAGGTTTTTTCCCTCCTCAAACCTTAGGAGTGCTCCCAGGGCTGGGAAGATTACTGCTTTGTGAAAGCTAAATGCTGTACTGGGAACAGGCTATGCATACAAGTTATGAAGTGTTTCCAGTTAGTAAAATCAAGGGAACATCTGCAAAGCATTAAAAGTGTATCAGGCAGCAGCCAGAGCTCGCTCTCCATTTCCCATTAAGTTAATTACGAGGGTCAATAGCAATTGTGGGGGAATGTTGACTTTTCTCTGGGACCCTCATAAAATTTAAAGCATAAAGTTCTTCTGTGATGTCATGTCTTGTGTTGTGAAGAGAAAAGAGAAGAAGAGAAGAGAAGAGAAGAGAAGAGAAGAGAAGAGAAGAGAAGAGAAGAGAAGAGAAGAGAAGAGAAGAGAAGAGAAGAGAAGAGAAGAGAAGAGAAGAGAAGAGAAGAAGGTGCTTGTGAGAAGGGGCTTGTTGAGTGCTGTTTTAAGGAAACCTTACCCAGCAGAGAGGTTGTGTTGTGATTTCTGCTCAGTTTTTAAGGTGGTGTTTATATACATGTGCCTACTTAAAAATGATTAATTTTAGGCTCATTACTACTCCACACAGACATTTGGCACCAGAGAGTAAATCCCACAAATCACAGTTCAGTCCTCTTGCAGACTTCTCATGGGAATTCATCAGAGTGCACCCTTTTAGGTGGCTTTTAGGAAGGAAGATGCGACCAAATCAGGGGGAATGGCTATCCTGAAGGCTTTTAGCCAGTATTTAGCTCAAGATGCTTAGCTGCAGTGATGGAATCCCAGCACTAGAGAGAATCCCCACTGACTAGAGGGGAAAAGATGGCCAAATTTAAGCCCTATTTTCCCTCCACACTGGGAAAAGCTCCTGCAGAAGTCTCCAAGTGGATGCTTGGCTGGCTGTGAGGATGCTGCAGGGGTCAGAGCAGAGCTGGGGAATGCTGTGGACACAGAATTCACTGGTGGGATCTCAGGAGATTGTGGGTTTGACACAGATGAACTCCAGAATGAGAGATCATGGTGAACTCATCCAAAACTACCCACCCAGACACCCTAAGCCCTAGAGATGATTTCTGTAATTATATATATGGAGCATTAGGTTTCCCACCCTTCTTGACTTCTGATAATTGCCAGAAGCCTTTCACATCATTATTTCCTCCTCTTTAACCAAACACTGAACAATAAATAAAACAACTCCTACACCTTTAAGTGCTTTACACTTAGGCTTAACATGTTTGTACTCGATTTGGTCTTTGCAAGAAGGAAGAACTGTTTTAGAATTGCTAAACAATTCATAGTAACTTGAGCTTCCCCCTTTCCAACACCTTCCTGCTTTATTTAGTAGCATTTGCAGTATCCAATCCAAATTGCTGGGACAGGGACTTGTCATCAGAAAAATATGCAGAAATGTCTGCCTACTATTCTTGGGTAGGCAGCCTGCTCTGTGGTTTGATCCTCCAGCACTATTCCTCTGCTTGATGTGCTTTACTTTTGGTTTATTGACCTTTTGATCAAAGAACTCTAAGCCTTGGACTCGCAGTCCTGCTTTTGGAGGGGAGATTTAGATACAGCGCTTTTGTACTTCTGTTTTTCTACATGGTGTGTGACCCTTTTAAACTGGATTTCCTTGAAGTCAGCTGAACGCTGCCCGGGTGCCCAGGGCAGTTAAGTGTGTGTCACACAGCCTCCAGAGGGGCTGTGGTATTTACAGGGATCCAATCCTGCTTTTTTGGCCATAATCTCTACTGACAGACGATAAGCACCAGTGTTTGGTGACTCATGGATCCACTTAAACCACAATTTCCCACAGAATTATAAACCCGAGGCTCTTAATAACTCTCTTTAAACTGCAAAAACAAATGTTAAGCTGGTATTTTTTTGTGGTGGCTCTGTAAGTGCTCTGTTCCTGTGTCACAGAGCAAAATGAGAGCCAGCTGTAGAGCAATATTCTACTGACATCATGTATATGTATGTGCACATGAAGAATTCTTCAGACATTTGGTAAATCTTCTCCTTTCCACGCTGCTTTGTAATAATGAGCCGTATTTCATTTTGGTGTGTGATTTAAGTGCATGAAAGAATCTGGAGAAAAAAAATGATCACTAGGCTTTTAGCATTTGGATGAACCCAGAGTTTCTGAGTAGAAACTTAAAAATAAATAAAAAGGTAGGAGGAACAGGCTGTCATTTTAACTTATTTTTGCTGTCCCTTAGGCCAACTGCTTCTTCTGCAGAGAAGAAACATTTATGTTTCAGAATGATAAATTTACCGTGGTTGACTCTTCCAAAATTATTTCTGATGCTGAACAGCATTTAAATTTCAAGTCAAAGGGGGAAAAAAAATGTGAGGCTCTCTTCTACAAAATGCTGTGGTCCAATTTCTATCACAGGGGATGAGCCCAGTATTGCATCTGGTACCTGGCCATGCATTGGAGCCATCAAGTGCTGGGCCTTATCCCTTTCCCACTCACACTAAAGTGGGAAAAATCAGCTCTGTTTATTTGAGAAGGGGAAAGATGGGCAGCACAACACAGGGAATCTGCCTGTCAAAGCACTGACCGGAGAGAAAAGAGAGAAAAGAGAGGGAAGAGAGAACATGCAGGCCTGCGGAGGGGCCTGGGGAGGTGTGTGGGGAGCAGAGGGCTGGGAATTGGAGCAGGGCCAGAGCCAGGCTGGGAATGGCTCTGAGGGGGATCCAGGGGCTGAGGGACATCCTGGGGACATCCTGGGAATGGGAACTGCTCTGGCATGAGGGGACAGGACTGAGGGACAGGAAGGCTGGAGCAGGCTGGGAAACCAGCAGGACTGGAGCACGGCATGGCCCAGACAGAGGAGAGAGGGACAATGATGGGGCTGCCAGAAACGCAGGATGGGATCCTCAGAGAGGGGAAAATCAGCTCTGGAGCAGCAGTGTGAGAAAACCCCACAGAATTGGAATGAACCCTCCTGGGAAAGCTGGGAGATAAAAGCTGTACTATCTGTTTAAGGTTCTGGAGCCTGCAGGGAGAGGCAGGGAAGGCCCAACACACCCGAGTTCCACAGGGAGCTGAAATCACAGTCCTGTATCACCAAAACTGCGTAATATTCCAGAAACTTCTGCATCCTTGTGAGCTGTTTGGGTGTCCTGCCTTGGTCACTGTACAACTCACATTCCCAACACATTGCTGATTTTGCAATGTTCAGTGAATTCTGGGTTCAGAAGGATTGGATGTCCACACTGAGGGTGGGTGTGACCCATGGGAACTGTGCTTCCACCAGATCTGTGCTCTCCTGAGCCCCTCATGTGGGAGGGAACGGGGATTTCTGAGCACTTCTGGGAGTTTTGAGTTTTGGGAAGGCCAGACCTTGGATGTTCTTTCCCAAGCGCCCCCTCAGTGCCAGGGCAGGGCAGAGCAGCAGATCCTGTGCCAGCAATGTCTGGGTGAGAACTCCAGAGTGTGTGGCCCTCCAATAGCAACCTAAGGAGAGAAATTCTTCCCCTTCTCCCACCCTGGACCAAAGATTCTATTTCCTCATGGCTGTTCTAAATTATTTGGTTCTTAATATCAACCCTGTCTTTTAAATGATAAAGCATTTTATGGATTTGCTTTAACCCCACTCCAGCTTCAACTTCTCTCAGTGTTTATGGTTTGCTTGCAATTCTTTACTGATAAAGAACCTGACTGTACCTTACAAATTATTTACAAGGATTTGCTGATCCCTCCAATGTTCAGGAGTTCCCTGTGTCCCTGTTCCCCTGAGAAATATCCCTGTGTCTGGATGTGGGTGTGGACATATAACTGTGTATTTTTATGCATGTTCTGGTATATTTTCCCTGCCTCAGCATGGTAAGTGTGAGGGAACACAGGCATGAGATGACCTAACTTGTCAAAAAATGAGAAACAAAACGAGTGTTTGTAAGATTATCCTGCCTGCTGGTTGAAAGAGAGTAAAAAATCTGCATAAACACAGGTACCAGAGCTCAACTGCTGCATCACAACTGGTTTGCTGCTCCAGCTGAATGTCATCTGAAGCCAAAACATCCCCTGAGCCTCTCCTTTAGCCATGGACTGTAAACAAACACCTGGGCTCCAACATGAGAAGAGGTTTTCATGATTCTGTGAAGGCCACTCCAAGATTGGATTATTTCTTTGATGGGTTATGTTGAAAGGAGGGGACTTTGTTCCATTAAAGTGTGACAGCTCAGGTTTATATGTGTGAATGAATGCCATCCAACTTATCCTTAGAGAGGAGAAGAAAAACTTGAAGAAAATTTCTCCTTAAATTGATGAAAAGGTACAAAGAAATCGGAATTAACAAGTCCTCTGGGCAACCAAACCCTCTTCCAACTGCTCCTTTCTTTAAATGAAAATAATGACCCCAAGTTAGCAGCAAAACCCCTCTGGCAGGCTCACCTGGTGTCTCATCCTCCTCCTCCCAGCCACAACCAAGTGATAAAAAGAATTTGGATTAATCCAGGAAGTTCTAAATACTCTTTCCAGAGAGTGTGACGAGGGAGGCACCATCTCAGAGACTTCTCCCACACCCTTTAATCTCACTGGTGCTTATCAACTTTGAAACAAAAGCAGGAAAGAACATAAGGATTTGGCTCACATGTATGCCTTGTAGTTACTGCCTATTTTTTGGATCCTGATGTCATATTTGGAGTCTATGAAGGGCTCAGTGGTGGCGTAGGTCTGAGTGAGTGCTACCACGCTGGCTATGTCCTGAAAATCGTAGTGGTTGTCTACCTTGATCTGGAGCCATCAAGCCACAAGAACACAGCACAGACAAAAGAAGAAAAGAGTAATTAAGAATGAAATGTAGAATTCAGTTGCAAATTTGTGAGAAGCATGGTTTTGACAACATTA
>VZSU01000695.1:40258-52024 GCA_013398715.1 Nesospiza acunhae | reverse complement strand
TTCCTGCTTTAATACATCTATTTTTCTAGGCAAAATATTACCTGCTCATTTGGAGAAAGCAATTTGCAGGCACTGGAATTTTATTGGGTTTTTTTGGTTTTTTTTTGGTTTTTTTTTTTTTTTTTAATTTGTTTGTTTTTGTTGTTGTTGGTTTTTTTGGGGTTTTTTGTTTGCTTGTTGGGGTTTTTTTGATGTTAGTCAATTATAGACCTTGAGGCCTCAAAATTATTTTTTTTAGGTGTGACATGCAATTCCAATGGATGCAGATTCTTGCTGGTTCTGTAAATTGCTCTGGCAACTGAATACATGTGGAGCCCACCAGGAACTTTGACATCATCCCATCAGCTTTTCCCATGAGGAAGGAGCTGAAGGGTCCTGATATCCCGAGGAGGGCAGGAGCACAGAGGGCTGGCTCCAGGCAGCAGATTTTATTCTCATTTTCCCATTATTCTCATTTTTCTATCATTCTCATTTTCCCCTCTGCTCTGAAGGAGCTGGGCTTCCCAGGGGTGGGATTTCCAGGGCTTTCCAGGGGTGGGGTTTCCCAGGTGTGGAACACTCTGCTGAGGTGTGAGTGACACTAAACCATCAGCTTGTACACCTTGAAGGAACAGGGGAATGGACAGGTGGGGAATGCTGATCTAGGGGAGAGGAGAAGCAGATTTTGGAGGGCAGAGGGAGGACAGAGACATCACCTCTGGACAGGGAGAGCAATCCCTGTGGAGATTAGAGCTGGGCAAGCAGGAGTGAAAGGGGCAGAAGAGGGAAGGGGGGGCTCTGAGCCAAAGGGCATTTCAGAGTGGTGAGGAGCAGGCAGGCTCAGGATTGCCCATGGTGTCCAACATGAGGAGTTTGCAGCTCTTTGCAAGCCCAGCACACCCTGGTTGCTTCTGCTTCTCCTGGGACTGGAGAACCAGAGGGCCATGGCTGGGAGGCAGGACAATAAATGGAATTTGGTGGAGATAAAAGCCTGAGGTCTAAATATTTGCCCCAGCTCTCTGATGGAGAAAGACACGGAGTAATTTGTCATCTGAGAACCAAAAAGCAGACATGAGGCCTGGTTTCAACTTGATTTTCTGAAGACTGACTGGCCTGTGTGGGTTTAAGTGGGACCTCTGAAGATGCTGCTGCCAGCAGTGCCCTCAGGGAGGGCTGGGCTTCCAGGGGAAGCTTCCTCTGCTCTCTGATTGAATTCAGTCTTGGAGGGTTTGAAATATTTCATAGCTAAAAGGAAAAATCATTTCTAGATGTTTGATACGAGGAACATTTCTGTGCATTATTTCCCCTTTTCTCTAAATGAGAGGTGAATATCCAAAGTACAGCATAAACATTCTAACACTTCACATATGCAACCCACAGAAAGTGCAGTTTAATTAGTGGTTCAGTCTGCCCTCAATTAAATTGGCTACTGGACTTCCAATGATTTACTAAATATGAAACAAAGCAAAACAGTCATAGGCAAAAAATAAGATACAGAACAAGTTGTAATTAAATCATTTTTCTATCTGAAAATAGTGGCAAATATTATGTTCATGGAGCTTTGGAGATTCAGGATGATAAATGTAACTATTCTCTGATTAACTGATTTAAAATCTAACCACTTCTAGCACTGAAGTGTTTTCAGAGAGTGAAGTTACCCTGCAAGGACTAGGACTTGGCATTGATAGCAGTGAAAATGGGATTTAAATGCTCTCCCACTGGCCCTGCACTGTGAGATAAGTGACACCAAAACATCTGTACTCACCACTGAAATGCAATTACTTTGGAGAAAGAAAGCAGCAGTTATACAGAGGTATGAAACAATCACAGACAGCACATTAAGATAGGAAATCAACGTTCAGTACCAAGCTGAAACCAACAAAGAACCAAGGCAAAACTTTCCCACACTCCCAGCTCCAAAAAGTTGGATTGTGCAACAGACCTTGACTCTTGAAGAGTTTCAGTGCAGACAATACATTAATAAACAAGGTTTTGCTTGCAGAAAGCATCTCAGCACAGTTCAAAGCACATCCCACACAGGGCAACTCTCAAACTGCAAAGGCCAAGTTGTAAAAGTACTTTGGGCATAATTTTCCTAGAGAGAGATGCTTTCTTTGCATGGACAGGCAGAGATTTGCAAGGGGGGATCCAAGACATAGATAAAGGTAAAATCTCAGGGGAGGAAGGAGCATGCGCAGGTAAGGGACAAACCCCAGGCTCCCAACATGCAACAAATAGCATCTGCACCTTTCCCATGCCTGAGTGAGCATGTCCAATCTTCACAACAACAGGAAAGGTTGGCATTGTGAGCTGGGGGAACAAAACAGGAGCATTAGAGAAGAGAGAGACCATGAGATTAAACAGCATCATCTAGGGAAATTATTCAGACATGATCATAACGTGGCCAAAGCTGTTCTGGCCATGTGGAGCCTCAAACTGTTCATCCTCTGTGTGCTGGTGACTTGCTGGGTGTATTTTCTGAGCCCAGTGTTATTCCCAATACAGCCAATTGGTGTTCTTAACTTTCCTTAATCTTAACATTTTTTGTCTGTCTTTTAACTTCACTTTTTAAACTGAATTTCTGCTGTTTCCTATTTTAAGCTTAAGGTTGGCATTGTGAGCTGGGGGAAACAAAACAGGAGCATTAGAGAAGAGAGTGACTATGAGATTAAACAGCATCATCTAGGGAGATTATAGAAGCCTGGTCATAATGGGGCCAAAGCTGTTCTGGCCATGTGGAGCCTCAAACTGCTGGGTGACTTGCTGGGTGTATTTTCTGAGCACAATGGTTTTCCCAATACAGCCAATTGGTGTTCTTAACTTTTCTTAATCTTAACATTTTTTGTCTGTCTTTTAACTTCACTTTTTAAAATGAATTTCTGCTGTTTCCTATTTTAAGCTTAGCTTCTGTGTTTTCTGACCCACAAACTCACACTCTCTGAGGCTGTATTCAGCAATGATGCCATATTAGCCACCTTTCCCCCTTCACTTCCACTATTTAGCAGGGCTGTAAATACATTTTCTGGCCACTTATGAAAGCAGTGATGTCTAATTCACAAAAACTTGCTTTAAAGGCAGCTCCTAGCTTGTGCTACAGAACATCTGAGTTTTCTAGGGAAGGCTCCAGCTTTTGCCCCGTATGCAGGGAATAATTTGGAATAATCCAGGCACTGAGTAGGAAATCAAATATACAGAAGCATATGAAAACACTTTATCCACTGAAATGGGAATGTTTCTGTCTCTCAAGAAGGGTTGTGGATGACCACTTTTACTTCCATCGTTCACTTAAAAAAAGTTTGAGATCTCCCAGTCATGGCCATGGTTGACATTGCTTTTTTTCACTAAAAATTTGCAACTATTGAACCTCTATCACTCAAGCACAAACCCCATTTCACAGAAGAGGTTTATAACTAGAAATAAAAAGCTGAACACCTTCAACATGTAATTAAACTGGGCAGCAGCAGGACAGTGTTACAGGCTCCAAACCCTCCCTTTAGTGCCTCATTCCAGCACAGAAAATACAGTCAGAGGCAAAGCTGATGCTCTGGAACATAAACGAAGAATTGTTGGAGGTTTTATGAGACACTGGTTGGTTTCAGAATGACCAGAAGCACTTGCATTACACAGTAAAGGTCACCCCTACAGGAATTTAGGAATGAAATTCTTGCTAAACTGCAGCAACCAAAGTTCCTGCTTAGTCAACATCCAGTCACTGCTGTATCACTTTCAGATTTTAAACCAGGCTCTTTTTTATTTTCAATTCTTGAGGGTAGGAGGGGAACAGATCATTGCCAGAGTGGAGATTCATCA
This sequence comes from Nesospiza acunhae, assembly GCA_013398715.1. NCBI lineage: Eukaryota > Metazoa > Chordata > Aves > Passeriformes > Thraupidae > Nesospiza > Nesospiza acunhae. The sequence goes on along the minus strand of VZSU01000695.1, from coordinate 48,235 downwards.
GGGCAGCAGCACATTTCTGTGTCTGAGCTGCAAACCACTGCAGAGGGGTTTGTCATGGAAATGCTGCAGACCTCTGAGCACAGCAGTGCAGATGGCACTCCTGTAATTAACAGGGCCACGGAGCTTCCTGTGATCCCAAAGCTGTGGAATCCTCTGCGGCCCACAGCAGCCAACACAACTCACATTAAAAAAAAAAAATAAAAAAAAAAGGAAAAGGAAAAGAAAAAGAAAAAAAAGTGCTTTCTCCCTCAGAAAAGTGCAGTAACATCATTTTCTCTGGACCCTGATCCTGAGATTCCATGTGCTCCACCACATCCCAGCACAGACTGAGGGAACAGGATCTGGATGCTGCAGCTCAAACTTCAGAGAGGAAAAAAAAACCAGGCAGGCAAATTTCAATAATCCCAGCACTTCTCTTGTTTGTAGCTGTCCCTGGGACAGGTTCATGAAGTTCAGCAGTTGTTATTTTGGGGTTTGAGCGTCTTTTCCTTTATTCCTGCCCTGATTTTATTTATCCCAGTTTCCCCTCTGCCATGGTGCAGCACCTCTCTGCCACCAACCCATTGCCAGGGGATTGTTCTGCCAATGAAACCTGAAATGTCCCATGGAAATGAAAGAAAACTTGACCTGAATCCTCCCATCCCATTCCCAGTCTACTCTTTTTCAGGCACACCCCAGACTATTCCTGCATTTCATGAACATTATATGTGATACAAGTGTGATAGTGACAGTGAAAATTTAGCAGCTCCATGGATTTCCCTTTAATTTGCATTATTATTACTGATAATTATAATTTATATTATAATTTTTGCTATAAAAGCTGTTTGCTTTGTAAAGTATCACTGAGGGGAAAGGGCCATTTTGCAAAAATAATGTGGATTTTTTGAAAGCTGTCTTAAAATCAGGAAAGTAAAAATTCTACAAGTTCTAAATATTCTAAAAATTCTACATTCTAAAAATTCAGGCATTTAATTCTGGCAATTAAAAACTGAGGGGAAAACCCCAAAGAGCAACCAGAGAAACTGAGAAATCTGCCAAGTTCATAAATGTGAGAGATGGAAGGGTCTGCACTGCATGAGCCCTTCCACACTCATATAATATACACAAAATACAGCAGAATAAAAAATAGGATTAGCAGGAGTTCTAACTTAAATAGCAAGGCAATAAACTGCCATTATTAATTAGACAGAAACCAGAATATCTGGCAAAGGTAGAATAAAATTTTCAAAATACATAGTCATATATGAATATGATTGGACTGGTAATAAATATTGGTAGCAACTGGAAAAACTCCTGGCTCCTTTTGGGACACATATGCAAACAGCTGAGGAACACACTGACATTGGCCAATCCAATGCCATTAATCAAAATAACAGCAGTGAAAATTCAAATTTTATCCAGGGAGGATAAATGTCACTTCTAGGTGAGCATGAAAATCTAAAAAGTCAGTTTGTTTCATTATTCCCTTATTGATGTCACAGCAGCAAGAATAATTATTATTAATTATGGTTTCTTAGCGTTTCATCTGCTAAGATGAAACATTTACAATTTTAGAATTTTCTGCACTATGAGCTTAAAAGGCAAATACTTTATTGTATCAATCTTCAGGATCTGACCACTTAAAGATTTCATAACTGTGCTTAGCTTATTTTTACTGTAGAAAGGAATATTCTAGTTTGATAAAATTCCACAAAACCTCCAGTATCACCCTGGCTAATCTGTGGTGCAGGTAATTCGGTGACCCAGTAGGTGGCTACAGAATTAACCAGCACAGTTCCCATCTGGATTGGTGTTTGCTTTCTTCCACATGGAGTGGAGATCCTTACCCTCCCCTACTGCAGAAATTTTCTGGAGTTTCTAAGTCTGGTTAATGGAGTGTTACCCTGTGATTAAAAGTCTATTAATTTAAAATAAAACCCTCAAATTTCAGCTTCATACACTATGGTGCTCAATGGTTTATAAGTTCTACTGCAATTTAAATATTTTTGAACAATTTCAATACAAGCTGGGTTTTTTCCCCCAAGAGATATAATTTGAATTCTTCTAACCTTTACTTTGAATTCTTTTAATTGAGACATAGTGTGAAATATAATCAAAGACTTCTATAAAAATAGAACCAGGCAAAGATTATCTGCAAAAAAAAAAAAAAAAAAAAACCCTCTGCTGGCAACAATACAGACAACAGAGTTTTCTGAAGGTGGTATTCACCCTGCTTTCATGTCCCGGGGTTGAGCTGACTAGAAAAGCCACAACAGGAAAAAAAAAAAGAGGGGGCGGAGAAGCAGTGACAAAAAAACCCCAGATGTTGCATAAACATGACTTACCTCAAGTTCAGTGTTTAAATATTTATCTTTCCAATAATCCCCAAGCAAAGTTCATTTAACCGCTCTAGTTCCATCTAATTTTGCTCTGCTTACTTTGGAGAAAGGAAATTAAAAGTGAAATAATGAAGGTGGCCTTTTATTCATTTTCTTTTTTTTTTTTTTTTTTTTTTTTTTTTTTTTTTTTTTCTTTCCCAGAAACAGGCAGGAAGAGCCCTAAAACAATAAACAAGCAGCAGATGTACTTTCTCTGGTCTGTTTGGTTTGCAGAAAACACAATTTCCAGATCAAGTGGGGGCTCGGCCAGGCAGGAGCTCCGTCAGCAGCGGGGCCAGCCCAGCTTTGGCCCCTCAGCACAAAACCCCACACCCCACCAGCTGCTGGCCTCAAGCACAGGCACAAGTTTGGGGATGTGGAGCCACATTTGCCCCTCAGCAGCTAAAAGTGGGTGTAAAACTCTCTGTGCAAGGAGTGAGGTTTAATTCCTCCGAGCCAAGGGGGAGGCCGTGGGGATTTGTGTTATCTTTTTAGCTAGGGCAGTGAGGAAATAAAAGTTCAAGGGGATAAAAAGAGTAGAGCTTAAATTTATTACTGGGAGAGGAAATTGTGCCTGATCTGTGAGTCCTTGACCCAAAATTGAAGGTTGAAGTGGTTTGTGAGCTAAGTGCAGCACAGGTCCCAGGGCCACCTGAGTTCCCAGGGACACCAGTGGGGATTGGTGCAGAGCTGGAAGTTCTGAGCTCCCTTTGAGACTGCCACCACCACCTGGGGAGGCTGGAGCTGCACAGAGCAGCCCCCTGTGCCCCCTGAAATCAGCCAGGGCTGGAGAGGATCCTGGGTTATGGGGTGACTCCCCCAGACCACCAGGAGATCCCCTAAAACGCCTTTGTCCCCACAACTGGTGTGTGCTAAAAATCCCAGTGATCTAAATGAACACAGAGGGATCTGATGGCAGAAAGTCTGCTGGTTAAAAATCCCTGATTTTTATCTCTGCTAAAAATGCCAGCGATCTAAATGAACGCAGAGAGATCTGATGGCAGGAAGTCTGCTGCTTTCAAACCTGCACAGCATGAAAACAGAAATTGTCATTAGGAAGGAAAACACAAAGTGTAATTGCAGTGAATCAATGAGAGCAGCTCCCACAGATCCCTGGAAGAAACTCTGAAGACAAAAACTCTGCAGAAACAAATTCTGTTTTGATTCTGGCGTGTCAGTGTTTAATTCATCCTTCCAACAACTGTTTGGAAAACTGCTGCCTCAAAAGTCAAGTAACACTTTGCCACCTTATAAAACAATTACCCAAATTGCTGTGCCTATAAACTGTAAGGATTTTTTTTCTGTAGGATTTCAGAGGTGACAGCTCTAAATTCCCTCCTGTTTGAAACAGGCTGCAGCTCATACAGAGGTGCTGGAATTTCAAATCCATAAAAGCTCATCTATTTTGTAAAATACTATTCTGAATTTTCAACATGATTGTACAGGAGGTGTAGTGTGACTTCATCAGGTAAAATGGAAGTAGATTTTAGAGGTAACTGCAATGCCAAAGGAGAACCAGGGAGGAAAGAACAAAGTCAAAGTATTGAGAAGGCAACAGATAAATTCTGGGTTGTTGGGATCCAAAATGCAAAGAACTCTCAGAACCTTGGGCCTGTAATCCAAAGCTTAGAATTAAACACAAGATATGATCTGAGATCTTGGAAAAGGCTCCTAAACTTGAGTGCTAGAAGCAACAATGTGGATTTATAGTTTAAAGCAGAGACATGTTAAACTAAGTAAAAGAAAATTTAGAGTTTTAGAGTTTAAAATATAGAAAAAATAAAAGTAGTTACAAAGGTAAACAAGGGGTTTAGAATGCAGCACTGTAGGTTTGTGTGTCATAACATGATTGGCTAAGAAAGCTTACACTGTAGCATGAATCCATAAAATGAAATATTTGAAGATTAGGTCAAAAACATGAAGATCCTTGTTAGTAGTGTTTATATATACAAAATATATATANATATATATATAAAAATAACTCCTTAAAAGGTCTTGTCATGAAGGGTCTTGTGACCTTCTACACCATGCTGTAATGACATTAGCCAAACTCACCCTTCCTACCTGTGTAAAAGATAAGAAAAATAAACCACATCGCCAAAACAATTCAGAGGGCCCGTCTCAAATTCCTTCCAAAATTCCCCACAAGTGAATTATCACAATGAGTGTGGAAAATCCTGCGTGCTGCCATTCTCAAATAAGATTAATTTGCCACAATGAAGAGAAAAATCAGATTGATATGGATAAAAATTTGTACTCTGTGTACTGGCAGAAGCTAAAGCACGGAGCAGGCAGCCCAAGCAGGAGACTCTGAGTGGACTCAAAGTGCCTGAGAGCTGAAGGGACACTGAGGTGGCTGTGGCATGTCCATGACAAGGAGAAACCCTTCCAAAATCTGTCTGGACAATCCCCCTGCAGCAGAGTTCAGTGCTCCTGACCCAGCTCCCAGGCTGAGTGTGAGCTCACAGCCACCAGAGCAATGCTGTGAGCAGCATCCCTGACCAGGGATGGACAGACTGACAACTGACAGACTGTGCTGCCTCTCTGGAAACATGGGCTGGGCTGGGCAGGCAGCAAGGGCAGGGGGAAATCCAGCACAGCCAGGCACAGGAGATCCTGCAGCCCTGGGTTATCCTGCATCCTGGGTTTTCCTGAAATCCTGGGTTTTCCTCAGCCCTGGGTTACCTCAGAATCCTGGGTTATCCCCAGCCCTGGGTGATCCTCAGCCCTGGGTTACCCTGAAATCTTGAGTCATCCTGAAGTCCTGGGTTATCCTGCATCCTGGGTAATCCTGATATCCTGGGTTTTCCTCAGCCCTGGGTTACCCTGAAATCTTGAGTCATCCTGAAATCCTGGGTTATCCCCAGCCCTGGGTGTTCCTCAGCCCTGGGTTATCCTGAATTCCTGAGTTTTCCTCAGCTCTGGGTTTTCCTAACCCTGGTTTCTCCCCAGCCCTGGGTGTTCCTCAGCCCTGGGTTATCCTGAAATCCCGAGTTTTTCTCAGTTCTGGGTTATTCCCAGCCCCGGTTTCTCCTGCAGCCAGAGGCCGAGGGCAGAGGAGGGATGGGCAGTGGAAGGGCAGGAAGCCCCCGGGGCAGAGCTGAGCTGCCCTGGCACAGCTGCCCCTCCCCAGGAGCCCTCATTCATCCCCCCATCTCCTGTCACCTCTAGCAGGCAAACTATCCCAAACGCTGCGGTCCAGGGGCATCACCCAACAGCAGGAGCCCAGGGGATTTAGTGCAGGACTCTGGGGGCTGTTAGAAGACAATCAGTGATGGTAATTAATGCCCACACTGCTGTTGGTGGGCACTAATAATTGGAAAAAACAAACAAAAAAAAATAACATGCATTCTACATGTTTAGTTGAAAGTTTAATTCTCTTCTCTATCTAGAAAATAGTGGCCAACTAATTTGTAACTTGCCATAAAATAATTTTTAAATTTTGTTCTGAGCATAATGTTCTGCTATTGATTATATAATTAATTTGATTAAATAGGTTGAAAATTCTTTAGGACACTCAGAACATAGTTGGACATGTTGTTCTGGAGAACCCTGGACAAAATGTGCCTTAGGGACCAGTAGAGAAGAGTGTTTGCCAACATATTTCTTTCTAATTTGAATTTTGTGAATTTGATTTGATATTGAATTTGATCAAATTGGTCTGGTTAGATCATCTCTAACAGTAGCCCTGTGATGGAAACCGATCAATGGCTCCCAATTAACTCCTTCATCACTTCCCAGTCCGAGGTTTGGGAATTGCTGTCCCAGAGGGGCTGACCCAGGCCCTGGCAGCCCTGCCTGAGGGTTTTCCTGCCTCCTGCAGCTGGAACTCCCCTGCAAGCTTCCAGCCCTTCTCCTCCCTCCCATCACGTGAAAAAAACCCATTTCTCCTAGGTAAGAACAGAGATGTTAACAGGTCTAAATTATTTTCAGGTGTTGGTCCTGGGCTGGGATCCAATCTTATGATTTGAAGCCAAAACTTTAGACTGGAAAAGTAAAAAAATCCAAGTGTGGCTGCGTGAAATCAGGACATTTTGTACAGGATTCCTGGCTCAGTGTTTGGTATGGACCTAAAGGCAAAAAACTAGACCCAATTCTAATAATTCTGAATATCTGTGGGGGTTTTTTCCTAACAGAGAGAGTGTGTGTTGAGGGGGATGGGAATTAAAAAGAAAAATCATCTGAGCACTAATATTTGTATAAGTGTTCAGAAATGAAATAAATCTGCTGTTGTAAAACATGTACACTTCTCTCTAAAGGTAGCAAGCTGCTTTGGGCACACCTAAACCTCAGCCTGAACAAAATACATTTTCATGAGCCTGGATTGGAATGGTTCAGGTCATGTTGATGAATTTTCAATTCCTAGGCTTGATTTGGGTTGTGACAAAACACAGAATTGTTTAAGCAGCCCTGTCCTGCATGCCAATCCAGAGATGTTCTTTATTACTCTCTAATCAAACCTCGGGTTGCTTCCTCATGGAACATTTTTCTTCATAAAAAGAGGGTGCCCACAGGTTACACACACATCCAGATTGCCACAGCAACCAAAGCTCTGAAGGTGAAAAGGATTTCTGAACTCTGCATTTATTCCACTGAATTCCACTTCCAACACCAGCCAGGAAATACAGGCACAGATCTGCTCTGAGGATTTGCATTAATAAGGAATGCAGGGAAAGGGCTGTGCCTTCAAAACACACCACTGGGATATTTTTCCTTGCTATTCTAAATTAAACCTGCCATTAAATAATTTCGTTTCAAAATGCCTTTTACTGCGGCTTTGCTCTGTAATTGGTTATTCCCTGTATCCAGCGATGCTGGAGGCTCACAAGCAGAGCATTGAGAGATTTCCTTTCCATGAATGAAGTTCTGTCCCGCCTGCGAACGGGGACGGCAGCTCAGCGAAGCGCCCAGAAGTGCAGGGGAAGATCGGGAGCTTAACGCAGGACAGCTCTGTTTTCTCGCCCAAAATAAGATCGCCGGGCTGCCTTTTAAATCCAAACTGGACGCAAACTCACTCGGAGGAGATAAAACGCTCCGAAAATCAGCTTCAGATCCGCGTAAAAGCCGGTTTTTGTGGGAGCTTTTGGCCATGACCATTTCCACTCCCGAGCTTCTTTGGGACGATGTCACCAATAAATGAGCTTTGAAGCGCGGGAAGGCGGAGCCGGGGCTCGGCGCCGGGGCCATAAATAAGAGGGTCCCATGTCCGGGTGATTTGGAGGCAGCGAGCACCGGCAGCGCTCGGAGCGAGCAGTGTTTGGTGTCCCGGGCATCCGGAGCATCCCAGCGCATCCCAGCGCATCCCAGCGCGGCCGGGACACCGCGGCTCCGGCAGAGCCTTTCCCCCGTGCGGAGCATGAGCCGAGCGGGCAGCGGGAGCCCCGGCAGCAGCCCCGGGGGCCGAGGGGCAGCGCTGGCGCTGTGGGCGCTGTGCGCGCTCTGGGCGCTGCCCGCGATGCTGCGCTCGGTGAGTCCGCGCCCGCGGAGCCCCCGCGGGGCTCTTCCGCAGCCAGGGGAGTGGGGAAAGGGCTGGTGGGAGCTGTGCGGCACTGCCACTAACGCAGGGGAATTGTTGCTCTGCTGCCCGCGTGCTGCCGGAAGGGTTTGTGGTTATAAATTG
>VZSU01000695.1:0-40021 GCA_013398715.1 Nesospiza acunhae | reverse complement strand
TCTACATGCATTATATAGTATATATTATTGTATTTTTATCCTTCCCATATTTTATATAATTTATGTATTATCTTATATTTTGTGTAATTTATATCTATTTTATATAACGGATATTTCTATGCTTTATATGGGTTATATATTTTATATATAACATCTGTTTTATATATTTGTAGATTAGGTCCTGACTTAGAAAATACCTGAGCTTTCAAATATCTACTGCTATATATAGCAGTATTTCTATGTATAAAATATTCTATCTAAATATGCCTGCAATGTGTAAACTGCTCATAGAGATATTTTTTAGCACTTCAGGAAAAAGAAAACAAAACAAAACAAAAAACAAAAAAAACACCACACACACAAAAAAAAAAAAAAAAAACCAACAAAAAAAAACCACCCCAAAAAACAGAAAACAAAAGCACCACAAAATATAAGTCCCCAGTGGTAACTTGCTGAAACTTTTTGAGCTTTGTTCTACTATTCTATACGTTCTTTAATTTATTCTTGGGGTTTTCTGTCATTTTCTGGAGCTGGAGGCTGATGGGCCCTTTACTTTGTGCAGATAAAGTGGCTGCAGCAGCTCTGTGTGAGCGTAACTCTCCAGCTTTGGGACAATTGTGCCTCATGACAGCCAGGCAGCACCACGGTTGTCAAACAACTCATAGAAAGAGCCTTAAGATCCCAAAATTAGGCTGCAGAGGGATGAGAAAATGTGACATTTTGAGAAAATGTGACATTTTGCAGCCTTTTGATTTCATTAGCTCAGGCTAAGGCTGGTTAGCTTCCATGGGGTGTGAACAGTAAATGTAGAACATGAGTTTCCAAAGTGCCACAGAATTAGCATCTCTATGGGGCAGGCAATACCTTCTGCATACTGATTCATTGCTTTTATGCCCTGACAGAAAATCTTTGTGGCCATGACAAACTCTGAGCTCTGTTTGTGGCCATCAGTTAAATTGGTTTTTAATCTGCCCGTGTTCAGCAATCCCTTTCGTGGAGGTGCCTCCACCAGGCATTGCACACTTGGGGGTGTTTAAGGAGTGAAAAGAAATAAAAGTTGTGCTACAACTAAGTATTTGTGCGCTGAACTGTGCACGAGAAAGTGACAACTTCTCAACAGACTTCATGTAAAAATTTTCCAAAATGAACAATTTTACAGTGTAGAGGAAACTCAAAATATTCATTATGGGCCACTTTAATGAATATTTTCATTCATAGGGAAGCCATTCTGATGATAAAAATTAATACTTACTCATTTCTTAGATGTATTTTACAAATAGGAACTACATCATGCTACTTTTAGCTTTTCTTCTGTATCATGCTACTTTTTATTTAAATACTTATGATAGTTTTATGTCACAATGTTTGGACTTGTTGCTCAAGCTCTCACTCCTATAAATATTCCTATCCAAGTAAAGTTCTTCTTTTGGCTAAGGAATGTTTATGTCAAGGATCCCTTTGTTCAGTATTTATACTTTTAAAATACCATTTCTGTATATCACTAAGTGGGAAATGAAGGGAATTCTTCATCCCAAAAAGCGCACAGATATTTTTGTGTATACATTTGCATGTACACACACACGTAAAACCTGCTCTGAGCATTCATGGCTGAATTCCTGGATAATCTTTAGCCACAACATTTTGAATAACAGAATGAAACCCCTTGGAAGGAGCTGGAGTGGAGCCGCCTGTCCTGTGTGGGAGGAAGCTCCAGGGAGCAGCTTGGCAGAGCAGCTCCCCCAGGCCAGTGCCAGCAGCCTTTGTGCCCAGGAGAGGAGCTGTGCCCGGCAGGAAGGGGCACCCCGGGCTGCAGCCCTGGCCAGGCACTGCTCATCCCCTGGGAACTGGGGCTGTGCCTCCACAGCTGCCTGGGGACACACCTGTGGCCCTGGGCACACACCTGAGGCCCTGGGGACACACCTGCAGCCTTGGGGACACACCTGTGGCATTGGGGACACACCTGAGGCCCTGGGGACACACCTGCAGCCTTGGGGACACACCTGTGGCACTGGGGACACACCTGTGCCTTTGGGGACACACCTGTGGCCTCAGGACCTCAGGGCCACCTGGCTCCCAGCTGTGTGCTGAGACTGTTCCACTTCTTCAGTTATTAAATTCATTAATTCATTAAGTTCATCCTGTCTAGCCACAAACAAAGCCAAGGACTCCCGCTCAGGATTTCCTAGCAGATCTTATTGAAATAAAGGTGTCCTGGCCCAAAACTCTGCAGCAAAACCAGAGATAAAGTCTCAGACTTGCTCATGGAGCTACCAACCCCCATATGTCATTCAGCCACTGTGTAAAGGCAATATTTTTAATTTCCTCCAGCATAACTATGATGGAGGTGGAGGGATTGAATTGATGCTCCCTGAACCTCTAATTGAATGTGTGAAGCCACTCAGCAACAGCATTTTTGAGAGATCCAAGGAAAAACAAGCACAGAAATGAATTAAGTCTGGACAAGCTCTTTTGTTTTGCCTTTGTGACACTTTGTCCTTCACGGCCAGGAAGGCTTTGTGGCTCTAGATGCCCACAGGCAGCAGAGAACCTGAGAGAGATCAGGGGATGTCTGACAGAGCTGGAGTCAGGGAGAGCTCCTGGTCCTGCCCAAAATCAGGGATGGGTGGAGAGGCCTGCAGGGCTGAGGTTGGGCAGGAATGGGATTTGCCAGGGTACATCAGGAGTGCTGTGCCAGTCCTGCCATGTACCTCACCTTGCGTTTGTTCATCTTCCCACAGAGCCTTCAGAGGATGGGATTTTGTACAGTGTCTTTATCACTGCTAATCACAAAGGGGGGGACTATTTTCAAGCTAAGGATGATTTATTGCTCAGACAAACATCACTCTCAGGGGCTGTGAGGTTTTAGAGGAGCAACATTGGGCCATTGCTCAGGGCAGTCACAAGTTCTCTGTTCCAAGGCAATACAGAACTTTCTAACCCAATGACAGCTGCCACAGGGTTTATTTTGCTTTTCTAACCCATCACCTTTACTCACTTCCACTGCACTGTGGATACTTTTATCCAATGGCTTCTGTCTCACATGCACACAAATGCTTCTGTCATAACTCTGAACTCTCAGTTCACTCCACACAACCCCAGCCCTACAAACCCTTCACCATCTCATCAGTACAGCTTCCCACTTACTTAAGGCATATTCTTACAACTATAGAAACATAAGTTTATGATTTTTCTGCTTAATATCTGTATATTGTATTTCTACATCAATCCAAGCTTCTTCCAAGGCTGCAGCTCAAACCCTTCAGTGCCTGTGGAAGTTTCTGTTTTTCTGATTCCCACAGTACAGGTTGGAGAAATTGTCATGAGCTTCTCAGTAGTTTTAAATTTAACTCCTCATTTGTAGGAAGTGCCTGGCACCAGGAGATCCACACCCTTTACACAAAAACAGAGATACATCCCTCTTGTGCTCTTCTAAATGCTGCTGAGACCCTCCTAAAATGTGCTGAGTTCCTTCAGCCCCAGCAAACACCTCTGCTTTCCCAGAGGACTTGCCCTGGGAATGGAGGGGTTTAATTAAACAGATGTACACTTTAATCAGCAGTGCTGACCACAATGCCCAGGTTTTCTTCTCATAAAAATGTGGGAGGAGGTGCTGGATAACAAATTCAGTAGTGAGGCCCTGCAGTGCCAAGCCAGCACCTGAAAACTCTTTGGATAATTGCCTTTTTAGGAGAGAAACATGGATGCAATTGAGTTTACCAGATAGTGCCAAGGTAACAGATTTCCCTTTTGCCACTGAATTTGTCATCCTGGCCTCAGTGCTGGACCAATTTGAGCTTCAAATCAGGCAATCTGGAGGCAAAAATGGGCTATGGGCAGCACTGATCCCTTTCTGAAGTCTGGCACTTTGAATTCATGTTGTTTTTTTCCCCTTAGGCTATTTTTTGGACAGTAGGAGAAATTTGTAAATACTTCACATTTCTTAGCTGTGTAACAGCAGTTCCCTTCAAAGATGGTTGTATCCTTTCTGATTTAAACTGGCTTATTGTCTTTTCTTAAAAAATATATTGAAAATTATATTTTTACTGAACAGCAATGACTAACAGGTCTTGAATACATATATATGTATAAAATATAGCTTTAGAAGACAGTTGTGCAGCTTTGGAGAAGAGTGGCACATTTCTAAATAGGATGGAATCTTTACAGCTGGAGCTTGGCAGCATTTTCAGCCCATTAAAATCTCCCAAGATCACAGAGATCAAGTACTGTAAAGATGTGCCAGATGATATATTAAATTTTAATCACATTTAAACATAACAGTACAAATTTTCTTTAAATATGCCAGAATTAAGTTTTCAGAGTCAGCTCTTCTGGGAGATAATCGCAATACACAATTTCTTCATTAATGAGTTTCAAATGAAAATCTTCATGGCTCAGTGTCCCACAGTTTTGCCTCTGTGCCATGTAATATCCAGTTTTGTGCTGGAATGGATTAATTTGTACATTGTTAGGTAGGAGGCAATTTCTGCCTGGTGGGAAAAACCTGCTTTGGGGAATGCATTGGAAACAGGGATGGTGCTTGTTCCAAGTGAGGAGAGGAAAGGTGAGCAGTGAAATTCAAGGTTTTATTGTTATTTTATTGTGTGATACCCACTGGCTGCTGAGCCGTTCAGGGGGGTCTGGCACCGAATTCAGCGGTGGTGCCACTGCCCCTTGTGTCTTGGGGGCTCAGGGTCCATCCAAGCTGTGGATTTAAACCTCAAGAGCTGGAGATCCTTGGTTCTTTGAAAATGCCCTTTTGTGCCAAATTTAATGATACAAAGGACAGTGCTGTCACAAACCTTGGCTTTCTGTGGATCCTATTAAAAATCTGGTCTCTTGATGGTGTTGCTTGGGCAGGAGAGCTCCTGGCAGGATCCTGGGTCAGGAGCACCCAGACACCCCTGACCTGGGCTCAGGGAATCCTGCAATTCCCACAGCTTCTGGGGCTTCCCCATAGCAGGGAAAACTCATTTCTGTTCCTGCCCTGCTGAGCAGAGGCAGATCCCAGTGCTCTGCACCACCTCCTTCCCCTGAGTGCAAAGCAGTGCCGATAATGCACATTCCATTGCCAATAATGCACATTCCCAGCGCCAATAATGCACATTCCCAGTGCCAATAATGCATATTTCCAGTGCCAATAATGCACATTTCCAGTGCCAATAATGCACATTTCCAATGGCAATAATGCACATTTCCACTGCCAATAATGCACATCTCCAGTGCCAATAATGCACATTTCCAATGGCAATAATGCACATTCCCAGTGCCAATAATGCACCTTTCCAGTGCCAGTAATGCACATTCCCAGTGCCAATAATGCACATTACCTGTGTCAGTATTTCATATTTCCAGTGCCAGTTATGCACATTTCCAGTGGCAGTAATGCACATTTCCAGTGCCAGTAATGCACATCTTCTGTGCCAATAATGCACATTTCCATTGCCAATAATGCACATTTCCAGTGCCATAATGCACATCCCCAGAGCTCCTTCCCAAAGTGCAGCTGCCATTCCTCAGGGCTCACACCCAGGAGTGGGAGCTGAAATTCTGCTCCAAGAATTGGGGATTGGGTGGCAGAAATGCTGTACTGGGCTCGTGCTGTTCCAGTTCTGTCCCAAAGAACAGGCAAAAACCCACCTGAGTGTGGTTCTTGCAAGGATTTTAGAGGGGAGGCAGCATTGGAGCCACTGGAGGAGAGTGCTGCCAACTACATCTCCAGAATCAATGAATCTCCTTAAAAGAAGCTAAAATTATAATTATTTCAAAACTGATGTTGGTAGGTTTATGCAGAGGGGCTGAAAATGAGGCAAATCTCAGCCTTTTCCTCAGCAAGGGACTGAGGGAAAAAGAATTCCAGTCCTGTGTGTGCCACCAGTTCTCGGGGAATCAGTGCTGGCAGGTGGGAACCATCCACAATCATTCTTATATCAACATTTTATATATTCCTATATCCACATTTTGTTATATGGCAAATGTTAGGTTCATCAACAGAAATTATGAGAGAAAATTATTGAATTATTGAGAAATTAATCTATCTTTCTTCTATTTTGGCTGTACCGTGCCCTGTCAAACTCAGAGAAAAGAAGATCAGGTTTCTTTGCTTCTCTAAGTACAAATGATAGAAAAAATATTTTTCTTACTTTTATGCATACTTTTATACATATTAATAGTACTTTCAAATAAAATTTGTAAAAAACTGGGCAGCATTAATTCTAGGAAGCTGTTTAGTTTAAAGGAGCTGCTGACGCATTTAGAGAGAAGAAAAAATACCTGGTCCCCTGTAAAGGCCCATCACTGGTAAAAATGCCCATGAATGGCAATTCAGGAATAATTTCAGTACACATAAACTGCTGGGTATCACAGCCTGAAACTTCTAAATGCCTTAAAAAATGCAAAAATCCTACAAAACCTGACTCCTCTAGCTACAGAAATGCTGTGGTGTCAATCCCTGGTTACAATTCTGTGCCTTTGCACCTGAATATCCAGTGAAAAACCTGAATATTTCCGTTCAATGAATTCCTGGAATGCTGCTGTGGGAATGGCACTGAGTCCTTCCTTTTGCAGCTAAATAGTGAAAATAACTTTTGCTAAAATATTAATTCGCTAAATTTCACTAAAATCACTAATTCACTAAATATCACTAAAATATTTGTGCAGCAGTTTCCTGGGATGGAGCTTGAATTTCCTGTTTGGGAATAGGAAGGGTAAAACCTGAATAAGACCTACAAATAACCCTACATCTACTTGAGGGTTTAGGATAGGAGGAAGCACTTGGAGAACTTGAAAAATCCATGGAAATTTAGTTTCCTAACTCACTTTTCATTGCTGAATTCAAGGCTTGAATCACACTGCCGATCCCATGCAACTCTGGGGAATTATTCCCAATATTGTGTGGATGAGTGCCCTTGAGAGTTCTGCCACTCCAGCCTGAAAATGGGGCTGGGGCTGGGAAAACCCAGGCTGAGCCCTCCTTCCCCCTGCATTTTCATGGCCCTGTTCCCGACCCTTCAAAGCTGTGCCTGTAAAAGAAGGTGGCATCACAGAACTGAACAACAGGATGGGAGTTTAAGGAGCCAAACCCACTGGGCACAACATTCCTGTCAATTAGGACGTAGCTGAAAAATGTAACTTAATTTAGCTTTAGTGAAAATAAATACCCCAGAGCTGGTTATTGGGAAGCAAAATGAAATTTCAGAAGAATTGTGCTGCTTGCCTGACTTAGAAGTAACTCAGTCACACCAACTTGTTGCTGAGTGTGCTCTAAATTCAGGAGAAGCTAACGAAAAAACCTGAGTAACTTTTATTTAAAATAATTTGTTGTAACTCTGGGAAACTGAACCCCATCATTTCAAAAAAAACATTCTACACACACTGAGGGCAGAAACCAAACTCAGGCTTAGAAACAAAGACTAAATAATATAAAACAGAGACCATGAAAGGCTGCCATGAAACTCTTAATCCTCTTAATGTGCCAATGTTAATCCCAAACTTTCTCATTAAAAACGATTTCAGCAATGTGGGGTTCTGTCCACCCCGAGGAAGGGCCGTGTCCCAGTGAATGGAAATCCACAATAACACCATGTATGTTGTCCTACAGGCTTGGAGCATAAAGGGAGTGTTATTCTCCAGCTGAAATGAGGCAGATGTTGATTACCAGTCAAATGATGTGGGATCTGAGGCTTGTGAAGCAGAGAGAAATGTTCCTGGTAACTCGAGGAGCAGCTGTGAAAATAAAGCTGACCTTGAACAACATTTGGAAATCAGTTTGGGGAGTTTTTAGGTGATATTTAAGTTAAAAGAATCCCGCACTTCTGTTAAAAATACACCTATCTCTTCTATTTGAAAGTTTATAAAAATGAGATTCTAAAACCTCGCTCTCATAAATTGAATGTATTCTTCTAATTAAAAAGAAAAAAACAAACCCACATAATCTTCTGGTTTAACAAGGAAGCAAACCAAATCAACTCCTGCCTTCAACACGAGGAATTTTTGCATCCTGAGCCAAAAACCCACAGATGAACAAAATCCTGACCTACCTGAGAGTCCTAATGAGCTGAAATATTGGCCTTCCACAACCCAAAAGGCTGAACTGGAAAAGCAGTTTGGATGCAGACTAGAACAGGTCTGTTTAGAAATTCTGTAGGGTTAATAAAATAACCCTATAGGATTTATTGTTAAGCCTAATAGGGTTAATACAACCCTACAGAGTAATCAAATTCTGCAAAGCATTTACCCTGAGAAACAATGCAGTGCCAATGAATATCCTGGTCACAAAGTAATTAAAAAAACATCCTTGGTATCTGCTTTATCAGCTTGGAGAGTATTTATGGGGTTTTCAGTCTTCAAAAGTTTCTCCAAAGTGGAGTTTTAGTCCAAGTAATGAACTTCCCTGTAAGGCTTTGATTTCTCAGTTACAGGTTGGATTATCTCACCACCCTTATCTTCTCATGCAACTGGAAACATCACCAGGACTAAGAAATGCTCTTCCGTACCTTGCTTTTCACAGAATAAAGGGAAAATCCTGCTACAGTTACAGTTACATTCTTCAACAAGGGCTGTGCTTGCAGATCCAAAACACCTTTGTTCAAATAGTCCAGAAAGCTCCACAATATTTCCTTCTCATGATTTCAGGAACTGCTTCAGTTGATTACTGTGCTAATCGACTTTATTTATTTATTGTAGATTTTTTAGTTATTTAACAGCTGGCTGTAAACATTTATTGATGGAATGCCAGGAAACAAAAATACAAAGCAGGAAAAGTAAAACTGCTTTTATATCCCAACTAGCAGAAGCATCTTCGGAACTAAAGGTTCCTCAGCTTTGGGTCTGGGAGCTGTGGAGCAGGAGTGACAATGTAGACTCACAGACAAGAAATCCATCCTACAAACCCAGAGGAGATTTTGTCACCCTCACTCAGTTTTGGGGCAGCTTTGCCGCTGCTCATTCTGTTTGCATCCAGCACCGAACTCATCCCACAGCCCCAAACATCTGAGCTGAGTTACAGTTTGGAAATGAAGCTTCTGTTTGCTGCTCTGTCCTGGTGAAAGATTAATTGATGGATGAGCCATTTGTTAAAAACATTTGTTCTTTTCCAGCTGTATAAAGATCATTCAAAGAGCATTCAACACTGACTTGTCCTCAAAAGAGAAATAAAAATGTAGGATTTCCACTCCTGAAAGAATCAGGATGAAGCAGCAGCTCAGCGGGTCCTGAAGCAAACATCTCTCTCTCTCCTGCAGTCTGAAACAATTCCAAGCTGTGCAATAATTCTGAAATCAGCACTGCAAAAGAAGGGATGCAGTCTCCTGGATGCTGAAAGCATCAAAGGCTGTGTGGGACACCTGCACTCCAAGGCTGTCACAGGAGCCATTGGAAATGTTCCCAGATTTTTTTCCTGGCAGTGTGCTGTATCCATCCCATCCCCAACCTGGCAGCACCATCAGTAATTTGGCAGCACTCCTGTGGGAGTTTTGGGGTCATTTTTGTCCCCCACAAACACTGCCTGAGCCATTCTGACACACATCAAACTCCACTTCCAGCCTACCCCTGCCCCAACACTGGGAATCTTCTGCACAAGAATTTTACAAATGGATATTTTAAGCTATTTCCAGAGGTGGTGATGGTGGCCAGCAAGGTTTGCTTTAAAAAACCTCCAACAAAGCCAATTGGAGGTGAAACTCCTGGACATCCATGGCAGAAGTGGTCTGGAGCTGACTGGGAGTGTCCCAGTAAACTAACAACCACATTCTGAAAGATTCAATTAAATAGGAATTGATTGCAAAAGTGAGAGTTTCCTGAGTTCAGCTCAGGCTGCTTATTGTAAATAAAGACAAGGATTCACATGCCACCAAGCTGCAAAGCAAACTCCTGAAGCAGTAAAGGGCAGGAGAACTTTTGCAAACACAGAGTACAAACCTTTCCCATGCTACACAAACCACCTCAAAATATGTGAGATGGAGTGACAGCACCAGCAGATCCTCCTTTTTTGGACTCAGACTAGAGAAAAATGAAGGCAATTTTAAATGGGAAAAGGACAATAAATATTGGCATTTTCATGAGAGTGTAGTTGGCCAATCCTTGAGCACGAGCAGATAAATCCAGAATATTTGCTGTTCAGACACTTGCTTTGGAAAGGTCTTAAACAGTTATTGGCTGATTGACATCAAATGATGCGTTGAGGTTTAAGGCAATTTATTGAGCCATAAAATCACCCTGCTGGCACTGGCAGGGCTGGTTGCTCATGGCAGAAATTGTCCCCGCTCCCAGGGATGTATGGAACACATTCCCAGATATTTCAAATGACTGACGTGGCACTCTCCTGCTGGAAGCCAACATGTGCAAATCGAATACTGAAACACTAAGAAAACAAAACCTTCATTCTCCCCAGAATTATCTCTAAAATAATCTAAAAATATCTGATAAAAATATGTGTGCACACACTGATAAAAATATCAGTGTGTATGGCAAGGTACACATTGGGTATGAAATTAATTATTTTCAAACATTATTTTATGTCAATCAATCAGTAACTTTTGCCTCTTTTTGGTAGCATTAGTGATACCTGTGAGCTTCAATCAGAGTTACAATCTGTGTTACCAAAGCTTCTTTCTTCCTCTCATATGTATTCTGAGAAATTACAATATTTTCTGTGTACATTAATATTTAATCAGGTTATTTTGCTCCCTTCATTGGTGAGAATCAAAGCTTTACCACAAGCAAATATGGCAAGTAAAGCTCTGAGACCACTGAACAACCCAGCATGTTTAGTTAGAAAAAGGCAGGGAAAGGGAGAGTGGCAATGCTGGACAGATGGGACAGCTGCTCTAAATTATGGAGGAAGATTTTACACCCTCTTGTACATTTTAGAGGTTTTGTGAGCAATATAAATCAGCAGCAACAGAGCATATTTAATTTAGGATTCTATCCCAGGTATCTATGCTATCCCATGCAGTGTTGCTTTAAGGACTAGCAACTTTCAGACCAACTAATTTTGGTCTCTTGGGACAAATTCTGTGCAGATTCCTCTTCTTTTTGGAGGTTGATTATTCCTTCTCTTTGCCTGCTGACTTTGTTCCCTCTCTGCAAGGAAAGTCAAGTGTCTCAGATGTCTAGTTCCCTATCTAAAGATTATCTTTTGTCCTATATGTGCGCTCCTGAAACCAAAGTTCCACCCTGTTCTTGGCTTCCTTGGCAGCTCTGATGGAATTTCTTGCCATTATTCTCCTCCAAGATACCATAATATATTGGGTTCAGCTTCTGTGCCCTCCAGACACAAAGGCCAATGAAATACTGTGGCCACACCCTCTCTCCAGAGATTTTCTTGGACTCTTTGCATTATTTTACCATAACTTGACTTTAGGTGACTGCAGTAGATGAATTCTGCTCACAAACTTGAAGTTCTTTTGCTTTCTGGTTGCTCACATTTCAATTCTTGGCCATTTCCAGATGCCTGACTTCAAGAGGAGGCAAATCTGAGCTGCAGTGGGGTTTGCTGGCCAGGCTGCACACAGATAATCCCCCTGGAGCAGCTCTCTCCATGGATTCCAGTCCCCTTCTGGGATTTCCAGCTTCACTCTGCTCTCACACTGAGCCCTCTGAGCTCATTCCTCTCCCAGACTGGAGATGGGCACTGCTGAACATCTCATTATCACATTTCCCAGCCTTCTCCTACAGAATACAAATTTTAGCACTTGCGGTGACAGGGTGTTAATAAAAACCCTTCTTTCTTAATCCCACAGCCAGCAACCCCCTGAAGGAAATCACCAGTCCTCTGCTTGAGGAAATTTATTTATGGAAAACTCCTGGCTAAGCTTTGTTCTGACTGGAACAAAACCTGTGGCACCACCAGCACTGCACAGATGGGTGGATGTGCATAATTTTCAAGGCCCTTAAATCCAAATTAACTTCTCTTTGTAAAAATCTGTCCTTTCACCAAAACGAGAGCACTTTCATGCACAGTATTCAGCTGTTTCTATTCTAGGTGGTTTATTTCTAGATGGTTTATTTCTAAGTGGTTTATCTCAATATTCAAATGAAAATCATCACTATTACACCATTGATTAGTTATTTCAGCAGTTCTGGAAGCTTCTGTTATGTGACTGCAAAATAAATTAGGATCTATAAAATAGGAAACATTACCTAGAATAATATAATATGCTATATATCATAATATCATATGTTATATATCATAATATATAATATCATACACATATCATGTATATCATAGGATATACAAAATAGGAGACATAGATGGTGATACAGTTAATTAAATGAGGAGTTCTTAGAAATAGACAGGCGTGTCTTTATCAGGTGGTGTAAAATTGTAAGAATTGCCGCAGGGGAACTGAGAATGGTTTTCTATTTTGCTGCAGCCAGCTAAGAAAACAAAATAAAGGAGAAACATCACACCTGGAAGTAACCCCAGCCTGTCACCCCAGGGACAGGGACAACCATTCCCACCTGGCCTGCAGAGCCCAGAGCCAGTTCAGCTCTCTCCTGCTTTACTGTTCTAAGATACTTCTAATTATTATTATTATTATTATTATTATTATTATTATTATTATCATCATCATCATCATCATCATTATTATTTTATTAAAGTATTCTAATATTCTAAATTCCATTTTATTAGTCTATTATTCTTAATTCTATTTCATCATTCTAAATCACTGGACCTGAAAACTTGACCTTTACAGCTCCAAACCCCTCATGTGGACTCTTCTGCACGTTCCTCAGACAAATTCTTGCAGTGTATGAACCCAAGGCACCACAATGTCATGTTCCAACCATGTTTGAGTAGCCTGGGATCAGAACTGCTGCAAAAAATGGAAGAGAATTATTGGGATTCCTTTGGATATGTAAAACACTGTTCACTCTCACAAAGGTGTTGCAATGATGCAAAATCCTCTTTCAATAATTCGAATTAAAAAAAAAAAAGTCTACATCTACACTTTTGAGGAAATAAAAGCCTTCTTGTCCCCTACCCTACAAAACCCATCACTTTTGGACAAGAAGAGTCTTTGAACCGAGTTTGCATAAACTCAAGGTCTCAGCAATTGTCAGTGTGGGATTTCCCTTTTACCAAAATTCTGGGTGGGTTCTTCCAGGGATTTGAGACATTCATGGAGCAAGTTTTAAACTCCTGCACCCCAAAGAGGGAAAAAGTTCTGATAGATAGATAGATAGATAGATAGATAGATAGATAGATAGATAGATAGATAGATGATAGATGGATAGATTATAGATAGATACATACATAGATGATAGATGATAGATAGATAGATTGATAGATAGATGATAGATAGAAGATAGATGTTAGATAGATGGTAGCTGATAGATAAATAGATAGATGATAGATAGATTATAGATTGATACATAGATGATAGATGATAGATCGATAGATAGATGATAGATAGATGATAGATAGATGATAGATAGATAGATAGATAGATGATTGATTGATAGATAGATGATAAATGATTGATAGATAGATAATAGATAGACGACAGAAGGTTGAGTTAGTCTTCCAGCAAAAGAGTGAGCACAAACAGCTGAATATTGTGTAGGAAAGTGCTTTCATTTTGGTGAAGGGACAGATTTTTATAGAGAGAAGTTAGTTTGAGTATAAGGGCCTTCAAAATGATGCACATCCATATTCTGTGTCCATAGCTCTGCTACATTTCATGCTGCCCACTCTGGCTATTTCAGAAAAACCCTTTTTGGATGCTTTTTATCTATATTTAGGATGCCATCCTCCATCCATGCTACAGCCACACACTCTCATTTAGCTCTCCCTCCTTGAGCTTTTTATTCCTTGTCCCTCCAAGAACATCTAAGAGCAACTTGACTGAAGTGTCAGACACTATAGAGACAGGTGGAAAGGAGTGCCCAAAAATTACTCTTTTTATTTTAGGTAATTAAATGAAAGGGCTAAATTGAGCCTTTAAAATATAAGAGAAAAGAAAGAGCTTCATGAGTCTTGATGATATCTTTTTAGTAGCTTACATCTTTTCTTGCCAACGTAGTTTTTGAAGTCTCATTTCAAGGTTTTTGTGGCAGAGCTGATTGTGGTTATAAATTTGTGAGATAGGAATGAAACTTTCTTATTTCTGCAGAGGACGGCTGCTTAGAAAAGGTGGAGGTCACATTTCTATTCACAGAGCTCTGGTGTAGCCTGTCAAAAACCTGGAGTGAACTGGAGGCACAGAAACCCAGATTCTTCCTCAATATGCCTATATCTATTTACCTATTTATCTATTTATAGATTTAAAACAAGAATGCACGTAAGGATTTATATATAACATATTTTCTTGTTATATGCCCAGCAGGATCTTAAATTTCTTAATTTATTCTTGATTATCTTAATTTCTTGAATTTCTTGTTCTTATGTCCAGCAGTATCTTAATTATCTTCCTAAATAATTTTTCCCTATGCAGTTTCTGGTACTTAACAGATAGTGGAGGAAAAGACCTCATTTGTTCATCAGTTTTTTCTTCTCCTTTACCTCCTTCTTCTTAGGATTATGAAGTTTATTTGGGGAGTAAACTCACACTTGCTTTCCTTTTTGAAGGAGCAGTAAAATTGATTATTTTAGCTGAGTAGAGTTGTCTGTCTTGTAACACTTGGACTGAGGATAATCTCACCATTTGTTTAAGTAGAATGATATTATATTAAATATTAAATACTGTAATACAGAATGTCTTATTTAATAATAACAATTTGTAACAATGAGAGTAATTCTTCACTCAACAGTTTTCCCTCAGTTATCACCTTAGAAATAACTCAGAGTCTAAAAAGGACACTACTTTTAGGGAATATATTAATTTCAGTATATCAATATATTAATCATAAATTAATATACTTATATATTAATATATATTAATATAAAATATTGTTATATTATAGTGGAACATTTTAATATAGATTTATTTTATATTAATATATTATTTTTCATGAATTCCAAGGATTTGGTTTATCCAGATTCCATCTATATCTCTGCCTTGGAATGGGCCTGCAGTGACTGCTCAGTTCCTTGTGTCTTCTCTCCCTTCAGATTTCATTGCTTTTGTCACTGTGGTGCAGTAAAACCAATCTCATGGCAGGGAATTTCCTCAGAGTAAGGAAATGTACCTGTAATAAAAGTAGTTCCTCATGATCACAAAAATCTCTAACATACAAAATGATGTTTATTTAATTAGTATTAATTAGTGTAGCTAATTCCGGAAGGAAATCACCCAGGTTAATGCCTCTCCTTCTACCTTTAGTGCATATAAACCCTTCTGTATTGTACCAACCCTGCCACTTTTCTCCTGACTGTATAAACACAAATACACCAAATGATAAACTAAATATGTGCTGTATTTTACTCAGTTAAAATGATCTCCTACTGATTTACAGATGGTTGGGAGAGGATCATTATTATTCAGGAAAGAAGGATTAATATAGTCCTAACACATTTCAGGAGAGTGTCCAAGGGCTGAGCATTGTCCTCCTTTACCTCGAATTCATTTCCTTCCAGTTCAGTCACCTGAGACAACTTCCAGCTGCAAAGTGAGGATAGAAAAGGGCATTTTATCAAAGTTGAGCCCACAGAGAAGCTACATCCTCCTACTGAAATGTTAAAGTCTGTATTTTTAGGGCAGAACGAATCCCAGACATTCAGAATTACTGGTGCTGCAACATGAAATCCGTGCCTGCGTATTCTATAGATGCAAATTCCTCATAAGGAAGCAATAACAGCTAAAATGACATTATTACTGAACAACCAGAGGCTGTTCTCACTCACACAGAGAGGCCAAGCCAGCCCTGGAATGCTCCAAACCATGTCCTGCAAGAAGTGCAGAGTCGGAGGAATCCTGAGCCCCCCCCCCGAGCCAGCAGGGAGGAGAGGGAGATGCCCAGGAATGCTGCAGCAGGAAGTGCTTGTGGTTAAAAACAGGAGCAACCACATGAATCAGAGGCCTGAGGAGACAGCCAGACGACACTGATGGCAAAAAAAAAAAAAAATCGATGCACAGAAAATAAAAATCAAAAGGAGTCCAAGAAGAATTAAAAGGCGCCAAAAGATCTCTGTGCGTTTGGTTTCAGGAGAATGGAAGGACAAAACCCAAATAGCTCAAAGTTTAGACAGTTAAACTTCCTTAATGTTAAAAAAAAAATCAATCTCAGTTTTTCCTCCTTTGCCATCTGGAACTTTTGTCTTAAACACACACAACACGAAAATGTTTCTCATTTTCACCTACACACCCACTAAAAAGTCTCTGCATGACAAACCCCAGGACGTTGCACTTTCAGCCTTGCACAACTGCATGGAGACCCCTGGAGCTATCAGGGATTATCCATAACCTTCTTCTCATGTGCTAACAAGTAGAATTTCATAAAAATATGGAAATGTACAACGTTTCAACGTGGGACACGTGGGGAAAGCAGTTTTGATTATCCCACACTGGGTAGGCAGGAAAAGATTTCCTGCACATGAACCATGTCATAGTAGTGAGAAAATAATGTTGTTTTCTCAGCCCTTTCCTTCAGAATTGAACAGACTCCTTAATGAAAAATCCTTTATTTTTTTTTTTTTTAGGGAGTAATGATGCAAAGGAGAGCATCTCAAAACAAAGCAACAGCATCCTAATTTGTCCCTGCCAGCAGGGTAGAGCACTTCCAACCCACAGCCCTTTTCCCCTGGAAGGAGATCAGAGACTGCAGACACACAGTGAATTTTGGGGTTGCTCACATCTGCAGATGATTAAAGAGATGCTGCCACTTCCCACGTGAAATGAGGAATTTAAAGGAATAAATTAATGCTTGTACTGAAAAGAACTCTTTCATCCCAACAAGTCCAAAATGCTCCTCAAGAAGGGTTTAATGGAGGGAGCATCCTGCTGGAGCCTGGAAGCTGCAGGCATCTGCAGCTTTAATAATAATTAACACATTGATTTTAATAATAATTTAGCACCTTGATTATTCCATCCAGTTTGCTCAGCTAAATCGTGAGGAAATAGGAATTGTCCAGGGTTAGGTGGGACTGACCTCCACTTGGCTGTGTTTCAGCCTGGGTTTTCTATTCCTTTTCTTTAACTATGTTAAATATGAAAAAAACCAGGCCAATCTAGTTAAAAAATGGGGGTTTTGAAGGGGGAACAGGTGATTTGGATGTCACAAAACTTTGCTCTGCTCTGGCTTTGCCAGTGTCTGTCCACAAGCACAGAAATGCAAATCTTCTACCTCAGCACAAACAAGAAGAATGAGAAGTCTAATCTGAGGGATTATTTTCAGCCTATAATCCCATTGTTATCTGAAATAGATTTGTGTATTGAAGCTGCTTTGGAGTTTCTCCTCAATTTTCACCAGTGGAGGCCTGTTCAAAACTCAGGCTGCTCTAACCCAGGAGCTGCAGCAGTGGCCATCCAAAACAGAGCAAAAATGGGGCTCTCACTAGTTTTGGGGGATAAAATCCCCAGAGGAATTTTTGCTCCATATTCTTGGAACCACAATAAAACAATGAATATTCCTATGTCTCTGCTTTTTTATTGTCTTTAGCTTTGCCTGTATAGGGAAACATATGCAATTTTTAAGTGGTTTTAATTATTATTAGACATCTAATCCAGAAGATAAGAAATTGAATAGAAAAGAAATGGCTTTTGTTCTTCTGATGGTGCTTCCTGATCAAATAACTGAATTGAAGAGCAAGGAGGAAATGGGTAGGTTCTGTTAGTTGTGCCAAACAAAATTCTGCTCAGCTGAAGTCCAAGCTGTGTTCTGGTGCATTTATCTTGGTAGCATCAAGCAATTCAGTCTAATTTTAGTTTTTCCAAAGAGTCCTGGTGTATTTTAAACATCACTCACAAGAGAGATGCCTCAAACAAGGAGAGGGGAAAAGAATCCATTACTTCTTTCATAAAATCTCCTACTCTCCTTGATTAAAAAACAAGAAATTAATTAAGGAATAATTGATTTCTACAGGTTAACACAACTAATGGCATGCTCTGTTAAACCCCAGAGAAGTGAATATAAGATTATTCTTCTCATTTCATGCATGAAATCAATGTTTTCATCTTGCCTGGCACAGGCTTTCAGGGGCGTATTTCAATTCTATTTATTAGATCAACAATTCTGTAATCAACAGTCATGTCCCTTTCTTCTGCTCACTGATTGTAATGATGGGTATTTTGTCAAATTTTATGGGATTCGAGTCTTCCAGAGATTTTGATGGACATCTTTTGTCAAAACTGAGTGGTAACATCAATCAGGTTTCCACATTCTTGGGAATTCAGATTTCCATCACACACAGCCCACTTACTTTTGTTTTCAGGAGCTCAGCTGGTGTTCTTACGGCAAAATCTTTCAAATCTCCTCATACCTGAAGTGTCAAAACAATGCCAAAATCTATCAATACAATTTTCATTTTTCCTGGTAAAATTGGGCATCTGCTCATGTGCATTTAAATCTCTCTCTCTCTCTTTCTCTTCCAGTGATCCGAGCAAAAATCTCCAGTGAAAAGGTGGTTCCTGCCAGTGATGATCCCCTTGATAGCCACAAAATGATCCGGTATGAAATCAAACAAATAAAGGTACATGGAACCACTCAGCTTTTTTGTAGTTCAATGCTGATAACCTCTGCATATTTCAGCCCAAAATAATTTACCCCAAAACGCTGGAAAAGCTGGAAAAGGCTCCAGCTGCCCCCACAGGTAGACCCAGATGAATAAATCACAGGAGGGATTAAGAAAAAAAGGGGAAAGAAAAAAACAAAAGGAAAATTCTAATGAATCCTTAAATGTTAAGGATATATTCAAATGTTTCCTTACAGAAATAAATACATCAATGCCAGAGAATTTCCTTTCCTCCCACTGGCACTTCAATGTTCTGCTGCTACTCTGCAGCACTTCAGGATCTTGAGAGATATTCAGGAGGTTTTTTTGCTAAATAATGACATTCAGGAGGTTTTTTTTGATATTCAGGAGATTTTTGTTAAATAATTATATTTTTGATCGAGAATTTTGCTAAATAATGATATTCAGGAGGGGTTTTTTGATATTCAGGAGGTTTTTGCTAAATAATGATATTCAGGAGGTTTTTTTTTTTGGATATTCAGGAGATTTTTGTTAAATAATGTTATTTTGATGAAGAATTATGCTAAATAATGATATTGAAGATGGTTAATTTTGATATTCAGGAGGTTTTTGCTAAATAATGTTATTTTGATAAAGAATTTTGCTAAGTAATGCTGTTCAGGAGGGTATTTTTTATATTCAGGAGGTTTTTGCTAAATAATGATATTCAGGAGGGTATTTTTTATATTCAGGAGGTTTCTGCTAAATAATGATATTCAGGAGGGGTTTATTTTGATGTTCAGGAGGATTTTGCTAAATAATGATGTTTTGAGGAATAATTTTGCTAAATAATGATATTCAGGAGGGTTTTTTTATATGCTGGAGTTTTTTACTAAATAATTATATTTTGATGAAGAATTTCGTTATTGGTGATTTTGAAGGCACCAAAAATGTGTTTCATTGTGGGAGTGGTGTCAGCACACCTGGGTTTGGAGAATTCCTGTGCCCTGAGTGTGGCAGCTGTGCATGATCCAGACTTTCCAGAGAGAGGGGAGCATTCCCAGCTGAGGGAGCAAAGCCTTTGTTCAGTGGATATTTGCAGGGCCAGGAGTCCTTCCCTCCTTCTCACACAAACCAAAATCCATTTGGATGAATGTTGCTGGGGAAGCAAACACCCAAAGACACAGATTCAGAACCTCACAGGGTTTCCCCGCTCTGTTCAGCTACAATAAGGAAATATATTCATTAATACAATTTAAGAAGACACATCTTGAGCCCATGGAAGTCACCATCAGACTAGTGCTAAAATGATCGTCATGATGATGGTCATTAAAATGATCATTTACCTTTTTCTGCAATACACAAGTAGGTAATCCCTCTAAATTAAAATATGTGAGTGTGCACGGGTGAGGTGGGTTGGTTTTCAAGGTAGTTGCATCTCTCATTTTTCACTGAATATTATTTTATAATTTTTGCACTTTTCCATTTGCTGGGAAGACTTAGGAAGGTCGTTATGCATGGCTACATGATCTCAAAAAAATATTCAGTCATTCAAGTTGTATCCACTGATAGAATCCCCTCACAGGAGCTTGAGTAGGAAGAATCTTTGTTAAACAAGAATATCTCAAAGTATTCACAGGGATGGTTATCACACATGATTCCTGGTAAGGTTTTATAGCAATTAAGTCAATCTTTACCTTGCTAAAACAAACCCCAAAACTGTCACCATCTGCCACTTTCCATCTTCTTAAATGTTAAGGATATATTCAAATGTTTCCTTACAGAAATAAATACATCAATGCCAGAGAATTCCCTTTCCTCCCACTGGCACTTCAATGTTCTGCTGCTGCTGCTCTGCAGCACCTCAGGAGCTTGAGAGAAATGCAAATCATCTCCTACCTCAGCACAAACAAGAAGAATGAGAAATCTAATCTGAGGGATTATTTTCAGCCTATAATCCCATTCTTATCACACTGAAATCTCGGAAATAGATTTGTGTATTGAAGCTGTTTTGGAGTTTCTCCCTTATTTTCACCAGTGGAGGCCTGTTCAAATCTCAGGCAGCAGGAACAGGAGTTTCTTTTGGTGCCACACTGGGTGTTTATTTAACTCCACACACTGGGTGTTTATTTAATTCCAAATCAGCCAGGCCTGGACAAAGCAGAGATGTGTTTTTTAAGAAAGATGCTCTACATCATCACACACAACACTGACCCGGAGATGGGGAAACTGAGAGGCATTTTAAAAACTTTTATTCAATTGAGACTAACAACAGAAGGGTTGTGATAAACCCTACCCCTCAAATCCTTCCTCCTGACCAGAGAGAGCTCAGGACCAAACCTTCCCCTTCCCAGGACCAAACCTTCCCCTTCCCAGGACCAAACCTTCTCCTGCCCCAGGAGGGAGGGATTTGGGGAAGGGAAGTATTTTGATGGGAAACAGGAGCTTTGTGACCTGCCCACCCTCTGTGCACCCAGTATGGCACCAAAATAAACCCAGCAAGGCAGCTGTGCCTGATAAACCCCGCAGGAGTGACAGGGAGGGGTGGCTGTGACATCCAAGGGATGTAACTGAGGTGAATATTAAACATGCTGAACAATTAGTCAGTTTGCTGAGCAGCTGAGCTCAGAGCAATAGCTTGAGCCCACTATGTCTCACCTCAGGTGGCAGCATTTTAGAGAATTTAGCTCTACAGTGCATGTGAGAGGTGAGGATATCCTCTGTTCACCATTCCGCTCTTCTCTCAAATGCTGCTGCTGCTTTCTCCTGGTGCCCTGCAGTCCCACAAGCTGCAGGGTCCTTTAGATGTTCAGTGGCCTCTGGGGAACCCAGAATTCACAGAATTCACAGAATGACTGGGTTTGAAGAGACCTTCAAGGTCATCAAGTCCAACCCATGCCCAGCATCTCACCCAAACCCTGGCACCCAGTGCCACATCCAGGCTTTGTTAAACACACCCAGGGATGGGGACTCCACCACCTCCCCGGGCAGCCATTCCAGAACTTTATCACTCTTTCAATGAAAGAGTTTTCCCTGCTCTCCAACCTGTATTTCCCTTGGCACAGCTCGAGGCTGCGTGCTCTGGTTGTGTCAGTGCTGCTGCAGAAAGAGCCCAGCCCCAGCTGAGCACAGGCACCTTTCAGGAGCTGTGCAGAGTGATGAGGGCAGCCCTGAGCCTCCTTTTCTCCAGGCTGAGCACCCCCAGCTCCCTCAGGGGTTCCTCAAGGGTTTGTGTTCCCAGCCCCTCTCCAGCCTCGTTGTCCCCTCTGGATGTGCTCAGTGTCCCAAGGTCCTTCCCAAACTGAGGGGCCAGAGCTGCACACAGCACTCCAGGTGTTCTGCATGCCCAGGGTGGGGACAGGCAGAGAATTTATTTTATGTAACACAGCAGAGAAGAACAGAGCCCCAAATCATCTCTTTTGAGCTGTAAAATGTATCAAAAATTAGCACCAAAATTCACAGAAATTATCACCTTAGTGTGAGTTTAGGGGAGGGCTTTTAGACCACTCAGATTTTCACACTTTTCTCATCAATTGTCCCCTCTTGGAAAGGGAGCACAGAGCACTTGGAGGTTTTATTTGACGGTAACATTCAGCACAATGCTGCTGTTTCTCTGCTCTGTTGCTCTGTTGAGCTGTTCCATTAATGGGATGGCTTAAATTCTCTTACTCTCATTTTAAGTCCAGTGCATTAGGCTTAGCACTAAAATGTTGTTATTCTAGACGGAAATATTAGAGATAATTTTGATATTCATTTTCAGAAATAAAAAAAATAACAGTGGGGCTATTCATTTTATATCAATGGGTCAGCATGTCAAGAAGCCATAAACGCTTTCAATTACTGTTTTTCTTGCAATATTTATAGCATTATATTAAAGAGTGAAGATAATATGTGATATATATGCATTAATTTGTAATTTTATGAATATTTCTTCATAATACTTTTGCAACTGAATTGATCATCACACTCATTCTAAAATCTTGAAGCAAAGCCGTGTGCTGGTGCTGGTCCCACCCCTCAGCAGGACAAGGATGGAGTCCATACAGGCTTTAGGAGCAAGGTCACATCTGTCTATCCCCCAAATCCTCACCCTGTTTCCCTGTTCCAATAAAGTCCCACCAGGACCACGCACCAATGCAGAACCAAACCCAACCACCTTATCCCTCTGCAGAGAAATATCCATGCTTTTAGAGGAGGAAGAATATGATTGAGAAGATTAAATATGCTTTACTGAGTTAAATATAAGACTATAATCTTCAGAATTTCTCTTTCTTCAGAGAAATATCCATGCTTTTAGAGAATAGAGAATATGATTGAGAAGATTAAATATGCTTTACTGAGTTAAACACAAGATTATAATCTTTAGAATTGCTGTAACAATTATATAGGTCAAAACCAGAGATAAGTCAGACAGCAATTAAAAAAAAAAACAAACCTGACAAAGCCACCAAAAAACCTTCAACAAAACAATCATTAAACTCATTTAAATATTCCCTAAATCTCCATTATGCATTGCTATGGATATTTAGGGGGTTTATAGCTAAATCAAGGTGTGCTGTCTGCACAAAACCTCCAAAACTGAGACCAAAGCTGAGATGTCCGTGGAAAATCTGTTCTCTGCAAAGCCCCTGAGGGTTTCTGAACGTGGAGAGAGCTTGGGGCAAAGTTCACCTGCAGAGCTCACGTGGTGGCCCTGTGCAGACACATCTCCCTCTTCATTTTGCAGATTTTCTGTGATTCCCACTGCTGCTTTGGCCAGGGTGCCAGTTTGGTTTGTGTTTTGGTCTGTCTGGGCCTGTTTGTTTTATTCTCCAGAGCATTTCAAATCCCAGCTCATATTTTTGGATCGGCCGCGCGGTGACAACAGCATTGGCTTCCTTCCCGCCTCCATAAATAAAGCCTCAGAAAAACCAACATATGACAGAGTATTTTCTAGTGGCCTGTGCTATTTAAATCCCCTGGGAAGGCCTGAGGAACACAAACACATTTTCCAGGGACAGCAGCTGCAACTGGGACAGCTGTGAGCCCCTGCCATTGTCCCCAGCTGTCAACACGTGGCATGATGTCACTGGGCTGGTGGTGGCACACGAGGTGATGACAGGCACCCAGCAGCACCTTGGACACTGCTCAGCTTGTTTGCATCTTTTAATGCCTCATTTCTGATCTCTTTTCGGGGTTGAAACTGCTGGTTAAGGGGCAGCCAGCCCGAAAAGGGTTTTGATCCCAAATCTCTCCATTTCGGGGCTTGCAGGGTGGAAATCCTAAGGGATGGGTGAAGTTTTCCAGCAGTTATTTGAGAACGTCCCATGCAGCTGCATTTCTCTTTGCAGAGAAAAGCAAGGCACAACTTCCCAAAGATATTTCTGGGAATGGCAGCTCTGAACCTCAGAGAAAGAAAAAACCAGCTCTTATCTCATTTACTGCTCCTGTAGTTGTTTTAACACAACTTCTCACTCCTGTCTTGTTATAAAACAAGTAGAATGCATTGTGGAAGATTGTTTACCTGGAAAGAATCAATAATAAGATTCTAGTGTGAGTGTTTGGATTCACTGACCAATTAAATCCATGTATGTGTGTGTGTTGGGACTGTTGGCTGACTGTCACAAAATTCTAAACAATTGAGTGCTTGTTTAGATTCAGTGTGATATGGTATAAAATAATATAGTATAATAAGTAATTAATTAAGCTTCTAATAAGATAGAGTCCTCCTCATCTTTCTCCCCTCATCAGGGTTGCCCTGCATTTCCAATAGTCCCGCTGGTGAGAATTTGGGATGTGGAGAACCACTCTGCTTTAGTGACCAAATATGAAAACAGAGCTCAGGAAATGCTCAGTTCCTCAGCACATTTGGTGTCCCAGGAGACCCCAACAACTCCAGTGGCCAAGAGAAAATTCCCCAGAGGAATACACTGAGAAATATTTGCATTTTTGGTCAGGGTGAATGCTGTCTCTGCATTGCTCCTTGAATGGAATATGCCACTAGAATATAAACTGAAGAGAAAGTTTTAACAATCCAAGAATTAAGCTGAAAAAGCACATTTTCAAAGCTACAATTTAAAAAATCAAGACCTACTTAATTCCGTCCTAAAATGCTTGGATGAATTTCATTAAGTGTAGAGAAAAAGTCCAGTTCTTGGTGTTTTCTCACATTAATTCAGACTTTGGAGCCTTCCTTAAAGAGATCACCCTGTATCTCTCCCAGCTCTTTTTTGCAATTGTTTTTTCGTGCTTGTTTTCCACTGCTGACTCTGTTTCTGATCATTTTCAGATGTTTAAAGGATTTGAAAAGCTCAAGGATGTCCAGTATGTCTACACCCCTTTTGATTCATCACTCTGTGGAGTGAAACTAGAAGCTAACAACAAAAAACAGTACCTTCTAACAGGTAAAATGGAGAAAATCAATGTTCCTGGGCATTCAGAAGTGGCTGCTTGGAGGGAATTTGCTAAAATATGCAAAGGAATGCATTTATGTGCTAAATACAAACACAGCAGGATGTAAAAATTGTGTTCAGCTGTAGTTATAGTGTGACCTTATGTGTTTCCCACCCTTCCTGCAGCACTCTTAGAGCAGTTCCAAAGGAAGGGAAGGTCAATAATCAGCAAATAGATGGAATTTTGGTTCAGTATTTGCCATTATTATTTGATTAAAACCAACAGTACTGATTTTCCCAGGAATGCAAAGGTGCAGAATGAGAAAACACCTGCCTGTGTGTCTGCAGGCCTGGGTTCCAAGTAACTACAGATTTTTCTAGACACTCCTAAAATCCAGTTTAACTGCATTTGCATCCACCCCTTGCTGGCAGAATATCAACATCTTTAGGAAAAATATCCTTCTTTAATCTTTTACATCCGTCCAGCATGCAATTAGGAGAACATTCTTTCTCTTATAATTAAATTAATTAAAAAAAATTTAGAGTATGACTAATTTGGTGCAATTAGTTAAAAGCTCAAGGTGTTCTTACGCTTCCAATATTTAGAAAATACTTTTATTGCTTTGATTTTTTGTGTTTTCTATGCTGCAGGGCAAATTTTAAGTGATGGCAAAGTGCTGATCCACTTGTGCAACTACATTGAGCCGTGGGATGATTTATCCTTGTCTCAGAAAAAGAGCCTGAACCAGAGGTACCAGATGGGCTGTGGCTGCAAGGTGAGTGCAGGGCAGATAAATGGAAATAAACAGTGTTTATTCACATTTTTGAGAATAAACCTCAGTTCAGAGGAAGCTGCAAGTCAGACAGTAATTTCAGAGCAGACAAATGTGAATTAATCACGGTTAATCACATTTTTGAGAATAAATCCCAGTTCAGAGGAAGCTGCAAGGTGAGTGCAGAGCAGATAAATGTAACTAAACACCATTTATTCAATGTTAATTCCCATTTTTGGGAATAAACCCCAGTTCAGAGGAAGCTGCAAGGTGAGTTCAGAGCAGATAGATCTGAATTAACAATTTTTTTGAGAATAAACCTCGGTTCAGAAGAAGATGCAAGGTGAGTGCAGAGCAGATAACTGTAAACAAGGCCCGTTTATTCACATTTTTGGGGATAAACCCCAGTGCAAGGGGAGGCTGCAATGTGAGTGCAGAGCAGATAGATGTAAATAAACACTGTTAATTCACATTTTTGAGAATAAACCTCGGTTCAAAAGAAGCTGCAAGGTGAATGCAGAGCAGATAGATGTAAATAAACACTATTTTTGAGAATAAACCCCCATTTAGAGGAAGCTGCAAGGTGAGTGCAGAGCAGATAGATAGATAGCAGATAGATATGTAAATATCACATTTTAAGAATAAAGCGCAGTTCAGAGGAAGCTGCAAGGTGAGTGCAGAGCAGATAGATGTAAATTAACACAGTTTATTCTGATTATCGAGACTAAACCCCAGTTCAGAGGAAGCTGCAAGGTGAGCGCAGAGGAGATAGATCTGAATGAACACTTTTCTTGAGAATAAACCTCGGTTCAGAGGAAGCTGCAAGGTGAATGCAGAGCAGATAGATGTCAATTAACACAGTTTATTCCCATTTTTGGGAGTAAACCCCAGTTCAGAGGAAGCTGCAAGGTGGGTGCAGAGCAGATAGATGTAAATAAACACTATTTTTGAGAATAAACCTCAGTTCAGAGAAAGCTGCAAGGTGAGTGCAGAGCAGATAGACGTAAACAAGCACCGTTAATTCCCATTTTTGAGAATAAAGCCTTTGCAGAGCAGATAGATGTAAATAAACACTATTTTTGAGAATAAACCTCTGTTCAGAGGAAGCTGCAAGATGAGTGCAGAGCAGATAGACGTAAACAAGCACCGTTAATTCCCATTTTTGAGAATAAACCTCGGTTCAGAGGAAGCTGCAAGGTGAGTGCAGAGCAGATAGACGTAAACAAGCACCATTAATTCCCACTTTTGGGAGCACCCCCAGTCCCGGGAGGCTGCAGGGTGCTGAAGGCCAGGTGTCTCCCCAGATCACCACGTGCTACTCGGTGCCCTGCTCCATCACGGCGCCCAACGAGTGCCTGTGGACGGACTGGCTGCTGGAGCGGCGGCTGCAGGGCCACCAGGCGCGCCACTACGCCTGCATCCGCCGCAGCGACGGCACCTGCAGCTGGTACCGGGGTGGGCCGCCCCCCGAGAAGGAGTTCATGGACATCAGCGAGCCCTGAGCGCCCAACGTTCCCTAAAGCACCGCCCTGGGAGGCTCCTTCCATCCCACCGGCCTACAAACGAGCGCCGCGTCCCCAAAGGGCCCGTGGGGCTGGCACCGCTGCAGGACGAGGGACAAACCTCCTGCAGGCACCTGCTCTGCTCTGTTATGCTTTGCACAGAGGGCTGGCAGCATCCTCCAAGGCACAACAAATCCCCTTCTTGCCAACATGAATGTACGAGAATAAATTTTGCCAGAATTTTGCCGATACGAACGTTCAAGAACAAATTTTGCCAGAATTTTGCTATTTTCACCAATACGAGTACTCAAGAACAAATTTTGCCAGAATTTTGCCAATATAAATGTTCAAGAACAAATTTTGCCAGAATTTTGCCAATATAAATGTTCAAGAACAAATTTTGCCAGAATTTTGCCATTCTCGCCAATATGAATACTCAAGAACAAATTTTGCCAGAATTTTGCCAATACGAATGTTCAAGAACAAATTTTGCCAGAATTTTGCCAGAATTTTGCCAATATAAATGTTCAAGAACAAATTTTGCCAGAATTTTGCCAGAATTTTGCCAATATAAATGTTCAAGAACAAATTTTGCGTTAATTTTGTCAATTTTGCCATGTGAATGTTCAAGTACAAATTTTGCCAATTTTGCCAATATCAATGTACAAGAACAAATTTTGCCAGAATTTTGCCCCCTGTTTTGATCACCTACAGGTTAAGAGCTCCCCGTGTTTTATTCCAAATCTTTCTGATGAACTACAGAATGTTTTATAGAACTATTTTTTTTTTCTGTATGAAAGTCTTGGATACAAAAGAATTATTGTACAGTGTATATGTAAAGTATTATAACAATGTGCTATTAAAAAAAAAGATTCACAAATATTTCCTTATGTGTTGAATCAAGTTGAACACTTCTGTGATTAAAACAATCTGTGCTCCACATTTTGTACTTTCCTTATGTCACAGCTTCCTTTATCCACAGAGTTGTAACTTCCATTGATAACTAAATTAAGAAACAGCATTGATAATCAAAACCCCCTCCCCAAGTCAGCATTCCTATGGACTAACCACACCTTGCTGAAGGAAAAGCCAGATTTTTAGTCCATGGGTTAAAGCATTAATCCATGGATTTAAGCTTTCCATGGAACAAATTCCAAGCCCAAATCATGAGACTGAAACTGCTCAGAGCTACAAAAACCATGTCCATTCTCAGGGCTGCTGCAGCTCTTAAAACCTCCCTAAATACATGACCAGTACTTGTACCCCAGCATTGTTAAAACTTTAGAAAATCACCTGAAAATGCATGCAATAAATATTGCATAACTCACACTGCAATGATTTCTGGAAGCTCTCAGATGTTTGACCCTGTTTAATAGGATTTCATTGTTTCTCATTCATGAACATCTGCCACACCCTGTCAGTGAATTTGGCTACTTGTGAACTCAAACTAGAGAAGGGTTACAGCACAATTTGCCTGTAACTTTTTTAGTGTCATAACTTTCCTGAGTTGATGACTGGACTTAGTAACTAATTCTTCACATATGTATTTAAGTTTATAAAACTAATTCAGTTCACAGTGGTGAAACTTAGGGAAGTGTAAATGCCAAAGTGCAGACTATTTGTGCCCCAGAAAAAAGGGGCAGAGCCCTCAGGCAGGATGGGAATCTCCAGTAGTTGCCTTTTCTGACAGATTTTACTATGTAAAGGACAGGTTTGGAAATGCTCTTCTAAAAAAGATTTACTTTTTCTATGACTATGTTTACACATTTTCAGCGAAATGCAAATGGTGCAAGGCCAACAGGAAAATATGTCATTATCCTTTGAGGAATAAGTATCCCTTAACACATAAAAGCCAATGTTTCACTTTTAATTTACTATAAATCAGTCTGGCTCTTTTAATTTACAACCCTAAATTAAAACCATACCTATGTGCTGCCAAATGTAAAGCGCAGTTTGTTTTCTGCTCAAGACAAACCAAAAATTTCCTAGGCACTAACAGTTTGGACCACAGACTTCTATAAATCAAACAAAAAGAATAAAAAGCTACATTTCTACCAAAACAGAATTGATATTGCAGTGACAGTATTGTAAGAGCTATTTGCTGACAGTGCTGTGCATTTATATTATTAATTTCCAGAAAGATTCAAAGCCAGGCTTTATTTCCTTGTGTCAGATCAAACCAATACCTAG
Source organism: Nesospiza acunhae (assembly GCA_013398715.1). Lineage (NCBI taxonomy): Eukaryota > Metazoa > Chordata > Aves > Passeriformes > Thraupidae > Nesospiza > Nesospiza acunhae. The sequence continues at coordinate 10,635 of VZSU01000695.1, read as the reverse complement.
AGAAGCCCACAGAGCTTAATATCCACAAAGGTTAATATTCAGTGGTTAATATTATTCAGTATATTATTCAGTGGTTAATATTCAGTGGATAATATTCAATTATTAATATTCAGTGGTTAATATTCAATACCAGTCCTGTAGCATTTGTTTCCAAATCCATTTTGATGGGATGGTGCCTTTTGGATAACAGCAAGTATTTTTTCCCTGCTTTTTAGCTCCCCAGAGCTCTGGTCCTATTTCAGTTTTACAGTAATTAGACCCGAACCTCAACTCACCCAGCCCAGATTGCCTTCTTTGGGCACCTTGCACAAAGAAATGCTTTTCCTGATGTTTATGGACAGACTATAATGCAAATTATTGCGTGCCACAATTAGTTAAAAAAAAACCAAAAACCTGCTTTTCCGGCTATAAAATATCCCTCATGAGGTGTTTCACAATTTCTACTTTAATTTCTGGCTGAGCAGAAATCTGCCCAAACTCCCCACAACGGATGATACAAAGATTTGGGTTTCTCCCCTCATATCAATAAATGTGGCAAGAAAGGCTCTACAAAACCCACCTCAGAATGAGATTTTATTTTCCCTGAGGAAGACTCTCAGAAGCCTTGACTACAACGTGACATACTGAATATGTTATTTTAATATCAGGATTTTTACTATAGTGGCATTGATACCTTATCAACAGCAGATTCTTTTTACCAAGTTTTCTTTTTACTTCCTGAAACTGTGTTACATGAGAGGGTGGAGCAGAAACACAGCCTGGCACAGCATTTTAATTTAATTTGAAAATGACTCACATGACTTTTGGCAAGAGTAGGGAAAAGAAGAGAGAAGGGAGTCTGTATAGGTGAACAGGGGAAAAAAAAAAAATCAACACCTGGAATATTGCTGGTGTTTCCTCAGCATTCCAGATAGGTTTTAAATAAATTGTTCAGCAATTATGTTGGAAAATCCATGTGGTTTTTGCAGAGAACAGAGGAGGTGGGAATGCAGCGAAATGAAGGGAACTAATTACTGAGGGAAAGGCTGTAGGTATGACTCAGCCAGCAATGAGTTCAAAAGCCTCGCAGCGTTTTTTGTGATCAGTCTGGGGTGAATGTTTCTGTTTCAAAAAGTGTTTCATTAAAGCAGCTCTGTTTTTACACAAAAGAATGGAATCTTTGTTTATTTACCTTGCATTGCCTAAAGCCAGCAGAGGATGAAACCAGCAGAGGATGAAAGCAGCACCTCTGGCACGCTGAGCTACCCTCAGTTCCCAGAGATTTGAGGCTTTTCCCTCTCCCCACGTCCCCCCTGAGCTGGTTTGCACTGGAGGGGGGGACAGCTCCAGGTTCCCGTTTGGAAAACAAAAAGGGAAGGAAAAAAAGCAGGAGGAACACCAAGAAAAATATTTAAAACTGTAATTGCCAAATTCTGCATCAACAAATGCCAGCGAGGCCAGCTGTTGATAAGGTGGTGAGAACCCAAAACAAAATAACATGATATGGTTTCAGTGCAGCATCAGAAGACTCTGATTTCCAGATCATCTTACAACCCACTCCAGAAATTCAAACAAAATGTTGTCTTGTACCACACTGCTTGATTGTTTCCCAAGCCACAAAGTTCCAGATGCTTTCTTTGGGAGGAATAAAACCAAACAAACGAGTGTCATCACAGGCAGCTCTTGCAGCAGTTCTCAGTGGCAATGCAATACCCAAATGGGTTCCTTTTCTCTACATTAACATTCATTACCATAGAAATATGTAAAAAAAAAATTTACTTGGCTGTGGAGAACAACATTCAAAAGTCCAAAAAAAAAAAAAGAGAAATAACTTGTAAGTTCTGACTTTAATGAGCAATGTAGAGGAATGGAGACAGGGAAAACCACTTACAGGGTTGCTACACTCAGAAAAATACGCTATATAAACTAATAAGTCTGAACAATTAGTTCTTGTCCCAAAATGAAATGTTCTTTGTTTCTATGGACCGCAGTTTAGCAATGCACCCAAAAATTCTGCTTTTTTCAATACAATTACAGCCAATCTCAAGTGTGAAGGATCCCTTAGGGGTCATTGTGTCCCACTCCCTGCTGCCTAAAACTGAACCACCCTCTAAAACCATCACCCAAGTGCTCCTTGGACTCTGTCAGGATCATCTGTGTTATTTTTCTGTCTGTGGAGTGCTGGGAATGAGTGTTAGCCCAGGTACCTGAGGATCACAGGTCGCAACCAGCCTGGTTTTGGCTGAGTTCAAAGCTCTGCAGTGCCCGGTGCATCACCTCCAAAGACAGCACACACTGTGAGTGCACCACAAAGGGAAACACTGGGGGAAAACCAACCATGGAAGTGACTCCTGCACTTTCAGAGCTGCTCAGTGTATTTTTAAGCATTTAATCTCTCTGAGATCTGCAGCTTCATGGCGCAGCTGAAAAGTGACCACTGTGCCATGTGAGTACCCTCCAGCTCACCATCACAGTGATTTCAAGTGTTCACCCCATCCCATCCCCTCCCAAAACTGCCAAAATGGCTTTTGGAACACGCAGTAAATGGGAGAAGGGGACTGTGCCCCCCAGTCCCTGTTTTGGAGGCACAGGGAGCAGGTTTAGCCCTGCTGCTTGCACTTACCATCTCCTTGTGGTTTGGGTAGAACGTCTGCTCAATCAGAGGGAACTTCTCTGGGCCCAAGGATTTGTAGACAGACACCAGCTGGGCAAACTGCAAAACAAAGCAGAGCAAAACAAAGCTCAGGAGAGGAACCACACTGTGCCCACATCAGCTCCTACCCAGGACATTTTTCTTCTTGTCGTGGGTGTTTGATAAACTCAGCAGATCCAGGGGTGCATCCTCCCTCCTCCTCCTCCTCCTCGCACACATCTTTAATCCACCCAAGCTGAGACTTTGTGTACAGACCAACACAGAAAAACATCTTGAAAAGTTGCACCCTCGCAGGTACAGGAGATTAAATATATGGGAATACTGAATTCCAAATATCTCACTGTCTGTATGTTTGAAGATGATTCTGTGATGATAAAATCATTATAATTTTGCCTTTTCTGTCCTCTTAAACCTAAAGCCCAGGGATATTTACTTCTTAAATATTTACCTTTTCTGTCCTCTTAAAGCCCAGGCATATTTACCATTCATTTAGTGGCTGGCACCTCCCTGACATTGATTTGGCAGTGCTGGCAAAGAGATGAAGGTGACAATGCCATGATAACAGGGCAGGCGAGGAACAAACTGGAGAAGTTCCATCTACCAGGCTGCAGCCATGAGCCATCCCCACATGGCCATCCTTGGATGGGGGTGATTTAAACTGCTCCATGTTATGGCAATCCTATTCTTGTTTTTTACAGGATATTCTGATATAAAACCATTTGTTATGTCAGAATATTTTTGCCCCACCATCAAAGATGGGGATGATTTAAACTGCTCCCTGTTATGCCAATCCTATTCATGGTTTTTATAGAATATTCTGATATAAAACATGACCATTGTCGCCCCGCCACAAAAGATGGGGATGATTTAAACTGCTTCCTGTTATGCATTCCTATTAATGTTTTTTTTTAGAATATTCTCATATTAAACCACAGGTTATATCAGAATATTCTTATCCCTCCACCAAAGATGGGTATGATTTAAGTTGCTCCCCGTTATACCATTCCTATTCATGCTCTCTAGAAAATATTCTGATATAACACATGGCCATTCTTGGATGAGGATGACTTAAATTGCTCCCTGTTATGCCATTCCTACTCATGTTCTCCCTAGAATATTCTGATATAACACATGGCCGTTCTTGCTCCACCGCCAAAGATGGGGATGATTTAAACTGCTCCCTGTTATGCCGATCCTATTAATGTTTTTTACAGAATATTCTGATATAAAACCATGGGTTATATCAGAATATTCTTGCCCCACCAGCAAAGATAAGGATGATTTAAACTGCTCCCTGTTATGCCATTCCTACTCATATTTTCTATAAAATATTCTGATATAACACGTGGCCATTCTTGCCCCACCACCAAAGATAAGGATGATTTAAATTGTTTGCTGTTTTGCCAATCCTATTCATGTTTTTTTACAAAATATTCTGATATAAAACCACGTGTTATACCAGAATATTCTTGCCCCATCACCAAAGATGAGGATGATTTAAACTGCTCCCTCTTATGCCAATCCTACTTATGTTTTCTATAGAATATTCTCATATAAAACATTGCCATTCTTGCCCCACCATCAAAGATAGGGAGGATTTAAATTACTCCTTGTCATGCCATCACTATTAATGTTTTTTTATAGAATATTCTCATATTAAACCACAGGTTATATCAGAATATTCTTGCCCCACCACCAAAGATAAGGATGATTTAAACTGCTCCCTGTTATGCCATTCCTATTCATGTTTTTTACAGAATATTCTGATATAAAACCTTGTGTTATATCAGAATATTCTTACCCCACCACCGAAGACAGGGATGATTTAAAGTGCTCCATGTTATGCCATTCCTATTCATATTTTCTATAGAATATTCTGATATAAAATATGGCCATTCTTGCCCCACCTTGTATCAGACTATTCTTGCTCCACCACCAAAGATGAGGATGATTTAAACTGCTCCTTGTTAATACGATTCCTACTCATATTTTCTCTCAAATATTCTGATGTAACACATGGCCATTCTTCCACTACCATGAAAGTTGAGGATGATTTAAACTGCACCCTCTTATTCCATTCCTATTCATGTTTTTTACAGAAAATTCTTATATAACACCACATGATATCAGAATATTCTTGTCCCTCTACCAAAGATGGGGATGATTTAAACTGCTCCCTGTTATGCCATTCCTACTCATATTTTCTATCAAATATTCTGATATAACATGTGGCCATTTTTGCCCCACCACAAAAGACGAGGATGATTTAAACTGCTCCCTGTTATGCCAACCCTAATAATATTTTTTATAGAATATTCTGATATAAAACATGGCCATTCTTGCCCCATCACCAAAGATGGGGATGATTTAAACTGCTCCCTGTTATGCCAATCCTTTTCATGGTTTTTACAGAATATTCTGATATAACATGTGGCTATCCTTGCCCCATCACCAAAGACGGTGGTGATTTAAACTGCTCCCTGTTTTGCCATTCCTGTTGATGTTTTCTATCAAATATTCTGATTTAACATTCTTCTAAAGCTCCCATGACACACCCTGCCTACCCGTACTCTGGACTGCAGCAGCTTCACGCAGAACATTCACATGTAAACCAAGAGAGCTCTTTATGACATAGGGATGCCTTTGGGGCTGTTCTCTGTCTCTGCTGAGCAGATCTCTCTCCTCAGGTGACATCTGGGAGAGGAAATCCCCCCTGAGCCCGGGCTGAGGGTTGCAGGGAGCAGGCAGAGCAGTCCCAGTGATGTGTTCAGCTGTCCCTGTGCCAGCATGGGACATCAACAACTCAGCACAACACTGAATAGTGGGGTTTGCTGCTTGCAAACAGCACAGAAAGCACAGAACGATACAACTCTGTCTGTAATGCAGATAAAACACCTACTCCACCTACTCTGAGGAGAGCAAAAACTGTTGAAAGGGGGAAAAAAACCCACGAAAGCTTTGCTTGCATTTCCAGCTGGCTGAGACTTGTTTAATTTAGTGGTGTTTACTTAGGTTTGGTAAAATACATCTTTAAATTCGGAAGGCCAGTGGAAAATACCTGAATGATGAGCAGTCTTCACCAAAAGCCTGAGGAACTGGAGTTGGGTTGTGGGCTGTGCAAACCAGGCCTCAGAGAAAGGAAATATTCTCACAGCTACCAAAATAAGGTGGTTTGTGAATAGGATTCCTGACAACTTACTCAATATTTCAGTTCTGATGCAAGAGCCAAATTCCACAAGAAAATACTGACCATTAAGTACATTATTTTTGCCAAGCAATTGTTAGGTTTAAATAAATCTATTTACCTATCTTTAAGGAAAAACCTCCAAAGAAAAATAAAATCATATCATTGCGTTTCCTGTGATTCTTTTGCTATTTTATTTTCCATTTTCACTGGAAGGGAGCGGAAGACACTCAGAAAATGGCATTTCTTGTAGGGGTTGTGTCATTTATGCAAGAGGTAAGAAAGCTGTAATTGACATTAATTGCTGGCAAATGCTTGTTTACTTAAAATAATATATTATCAAGAACAGATAACAGACATGTATCACTCCAAAGTGTCCTCTAATCCAGTAATTCAGCTCAGAAACAGCAGGTAGGAAAAGCAGGTTTGAATTTTTGAGGCAAAAGAAAGAAATCTCTCAAAGTGCCACAGCTGGGGGATGATTTATCCTTTCCCCTGCTCAGATGCTGCTTCACCTCCGTGTCTGCAAATCTGGGAATCTCCCATCAATCATTTCCCCCCCAAAATGCAACCTGATAAATTCAGCCTCAATTCACACCAAATTTCAGCATTCTAATTGTACATCCATAAATTGCCATAAATTTGTTTTGTTTTCCCTGATTGCTGCTGAGCTATTTATAAAGAAGGATTTCATTTAGGCTTTAATGACCTTTTATCAGCTTTTAAGTGGGATTTGGATTATATATTTTTATATTTTCCTTTTCAGCAGCTGAACACCATTTCTGAGCAGGAACATAATCTTTTTAGATGATAAATTACTGAATTATCTAATACAATGTCAAATGTTTACAGACATGGGAAGTTCATGAAATAGAAAATATTAACAGAGAAAGTGAAGTATTTTACTTGGATATCAAAGCCCATAATCATCTAAAATCCCCCCAACTCCCAGAGCTTAGTATTTCAGCAGAAGTCATCTTTAAATCTTAAGGAAAAACCAAGAGATGGAAAAAAGTTCTCAGTTTAGCAAGCTGAATTTACTTCTCATTTTCCAATTTTGCATCTTATTTTCAGTCAAAAAAGGATATCCTCAGGTACATGTGTTTACAGTTTGCAATTATTATTTTATAAGGAAAATGCTTGGGTTTTGTAGCATTTGTTGTAATGTCAGCTCTTTTCTGGTCAGGATAAAATCCTTCCATACCCAGGCCAGGATTGTTCCTTTATAACAGAACAGGACAGGACAGTGACAGCTGTGCTTTTTCTCCTCTCCAACAAGGTGTGACACAGAGAAGAAATATTTAGTAAAACAACCATTTATTCCCTTTGATTTTGTATCAAATCTTTCTGGAGTTTCACCACCCCAAGAGTGGAACTCTAAATTTGACTGCACAGATCATGCTGTAGCCAAGCAGGAGTTACCAAAAATCCCTTTTCTCTCATCATAAAGAGTCAGATAATTCCTTTGCTTAAGTTAGCTCCTTAAGAGGAGTTAAATTGTGCTTAATTACATCACTGCCACCTCTGAGGGCTGGGGATTGTTCCTGAGCAAACCACACCAACTCCTCCTTGGAAGAGAATCAGATATGATGTTTAAAACCAATTCCTGCATATGGCGCTGCCTCTAATTCCAGAAAGCTGCCAATCCCTCTGGCCAGGCTGCAGGGTTTGTGGCACTGCCCCTTCCAGTGGGGAATTTCCTGGGATGTAGGAATTTAGTAGGATTTAACTCCAGGAATGGCATCTCCCTCTCCTGTTCCCTGTGTGAAATACCAAGCTGTATTTTGTGTCAGGTACATACAGGCAACGTGTGTATTTGTCATTGTGATATGTGTGGAAACCGACCATGGGACAGTTATAAAGATGAATTCTAACAATAACTGAGGAAAGTAAAGCATGGAAAAGGCCTTTGAACCTATCTTTTGTTCGCAATTAACCTTTATAAGTCTTAAGTTGATTTAGGAACATTTGAATTAAAGCATTAAAGATGTTGCTGTTGTACAGAAACTTTCTGCTTGTAGCTAAGAGTTTTGCAATATTAACATTTTGAAGTATAATTTTAGAATATTACTTGTAGCAAGGATCTTTTAAACTATAGCTTCAGAATATAGAAAAAGGAAGCATGCTTATCTCAGGCCTTAATAAAACATGAAAAGCAGCTTGAGAAAAGAACATCATATCAGGGATTAATAGTTTCGACCAAGGGAAGCTGGACATCACTGTCATGAGATTTTTAGTCCTTGCAATTAAAAGTTGGACCCACATCTGGAGAGCTGGACCTCACCAGATGGGATACTTCTTCCTTCTTTCAGAAACCAGACCACCACCACCTGGGATACTCCTTTTCTGGGATACATCCTGAGAAAAACTAAATCACAATAGTGTATAGAATTGTGACGTAAAAATTGGCAATAGAAACTGCTGATGAGTAAAATTTGGGTATAGAGCTGCTGAGAAAGCTTAGGAGTACCTCTATAAATATCAGTAAGCCTCAACTATTGGTGTGCAGTTGGAGGGAAAACTTCCCCCACTGTACCCAGCACTGTATTGCTCATACTTTACCAATTAATTAATAAATTGATTGCTGTTGGAATATTGGCCTAGTCAAGCTTCTCATTTATAACATCTGCTCAGGCAGGAGCCCTGGGCTATGGGTGTTCCTGAGCCTGTTCTGTCAGAGATTTCCCCTTTTTGAGGGCTCAAAACCTGCCCTGTCTACAAGCTGAGAACTCCAGCTGCCCATCTGGTGCTTCATGGGAGCTGAAACAACACCCAGGTGCTCTGGGCAGTCTGTTACACCCACCCAGAGCAGCTGGGAGCTGAGAAATGGGAAAACTTGGATGGGTGAACTTGGATGGGTGAACACTTCTTCAACCTCTCTCATTAAAAAAAACCAACCAACCAACCAACCAACCAACCAACCAACCAACCAAACACTTTCAGCTGAGATTTAACTCATCTCTGGCTGCTCTAAGGGTGGGCTCATCTTATGAGTGAAGAAATCCCATGAAATAAAAAAAAAAAATCCACTTTTCCTCTGGATGTCCACCTACAAACTTAGCTCCTCCCAAACGCATTAATGAGGATCAGAATTTGTGACTGAAGTTCCTGAAGTTAATTTTTCCAATTTTCTGGTGTGATCTCAGAGCTCACCAGGGATGGAGGCCTCTGCCATGGGGTTTTCCCTTTCCATGCACAAAGGAAAGGTCCCTTTGCCCCACAGAGACCTGCACAGAGCCCCTGGAGAGTCTGCAGGTTTGGTTTGCATTATGGGCTGGTTATGTTACAATTTTAGGGATTAAACAAAGAAAATGGCACAAAAAACCCAAAAAACAGAAAAACCCCACCCAAAAACAAAACAAAGAAATTTATTTCTTCATTTTTTCAGATGGCACCAGGAAAAATGACCTGAAGTCCATTTTTAGGCTGAAATGTCCCTTTCCAGGCTGAAATGTCCATTTTCAGGCTTAGGCTTAGAAATGTGGCTGGTCAGTCCATAAAGGCTGAGTTATCTTGTGAGAGTGAGAGATGAAGCACAAAGAGGGGCCCTTGGAGGCCAACAAACTGAGACACAAACATCTGAGATCCTTCAGAGGGAGGAGGAATGGAGCAGCTCTGTGGAAAGAGCTGGAAGGATACATTTGACACAAGTTCTCTGCGGGAGTCAATTAACTTTGGCCAAGGTTTTTCACTATATCTGCATTTTAAACACAGTGTCTGTACTGTATTTTAATATTATATTACTGCATTTGGATGACATTATTATTATTATTATTATTATTGTTGTTGTTGTTGTTGTTGTTGTTGTTATTATGATGATTACCTGGGAAGCATCTCTGTTACCTTTTGTGCCCTCCACGTGCTTCTTTGTTGAGATTAGTGAACATTTTGTCTCTTACACTTGGGCAACCCCTGAATGCTTTCCCAGAGGGCTGAGCTCACACAGGTTTGATTCCTCACAGGAGAATGGAGGGGAGCAGAGCCTGCCTGCAGCTGACACCCTCCTCTGCCAGCAGGAGCTGACGCGCAGCTCTGTACATTGTGTTTTAAGGCTTACAAGCAAATATTGTATTCAAAATAAGCAAACATTGTTTTAACCAAAAGTATGTGTACTTATGGCAATTAAATAGAACTACTCTCAATACTCTTTTGCTTTGTGTAATTAGTAAAAAAAACTTATTCTACAAGTTGTAACATTAAGTTCTTAGTCTACTGGCTAAAATGTGAGCTAATAGCATCTTCCCTTTATCATAACCATGTAATGAAACTAATGCTAAGAAACAAAACAACTCAAAGCACGTTCCTAGCAGTCCTGTCCCATTTGTAATTTGTACACATGCCCCAACCAACAACACCCAAAGCCCACCCAGACCTTGACACTGCCACTGAAGGGTGAAACAGCTCCTGCAAATCAGTTTGGGTACACGAGCAGAGTGCAGGGCAGATGGGAACTGGAGCAGAACTTGGTGCTCCTCCAGTGGTTTTCATCAGCGATGGAGAGAGAGAGACGGGGATTTGGTGTGATGGCTGAAAAATCCCAATTTATTGTGGAGTACAACTGCTTATATACTTATTCTGGGAAGACTAGTAATGTTTTACTGCAGGGGTTGGGTTAATCATCACATAAACAAATTTATACATTTTAAACATCTCTTGCTTGCAGAAGTCTGATGTGATTTTGTTTTTCTTGGTAAACCCCTCTTGTGGTGGTGTTTGAGAGTCCCCAGGATAAGGTGAGAGATGAGAATATTGATGTTTCAGAGAATACTGATGTTTCAGAAGGCTGATATGTTATATTATATTATATTATATTATATTA
>VZSU01000694.1:398023-411454 GCA_013398715.1 Nesospiza acunhae | reverse complement strand
AGGAAAGACACAGGGAATGACAAAGCTTTGCCCATCAGGAGCCCCCCAGCCCTGGGGCTGCCAGGACAGAGCCGTGTCCTCCCTAAGCTGAGCCTGCCCTAAGCTGAGCCTGCCCGTGCCAAAGCCTCTCCAGACCCCCTGCTCCTGCTCTGTCCCCTCCCTGGTGTCCCCAGCCTTCCCCAGGGCTGTCCCCTCGCTCTGCCCGGGCTCCACGGAGCCTTTCCCAGCCCAGCCAGGCTTTTGGCAGCCCAAATCTGCACTGGGTTTGCTCCTGGCCCCTAAGCCTGGCTCAAACTCTGCTCCCTGACCCTTCTGTGCAGCCCTAGCCCAGCTCTGTCCCCAGCTTTGTGCCATCCTGCTGTGTTTATTTAACAGCCAGGACCTTGGGGTGACTCAGAGGCTCAGCTCCAGATGTTTAAACCCAAACAGATTCCACCCATTCCGACGGACGTGAAGGAAAAAGAGTCTTTTTCCTCTGGTGGCTGAGGTTTTAGTGGAAGTGAAGGTTTTTATGATGGACAAAGCCCCTGTGGAAAGATTTTTGTGTTGTGTTGTGGATTGGAGGAAAAAAAACAATTTCTTGTTGAAGTTTCAGCCTTAATTCCTGATGTTTGGAAGCTGAGAAATCCTGGAGCTCAGCTAGGAGTGAAAAAGGATTTCACTATTATTATATTATTAAATTATTATTATATTATTAAAACCTATTTATATAGGTTTTATTTAAGGGGCAGTGGAATAGGTCAAGCTCCGGGAAGGAAAGAGGAGTTTGAGTGGATCATGGAGCTCTTAAAGCAAGAGAGGAATGAAAATGGAAATGAAAAAATCCAAGGACAGAGCAGAGAAATCCAAACTCCAGGGTGATTCAGCACCAGGGCAGCGTCTGAGCCTGGGATTTCTAGGAGCAGGATCCTCTCCCTGGGCTGATTCGTGAGCATCCTCAGGGCCCTTCAAAAGGAAAGGGAACAGCTGGGTTTGGGCATGGAGAGGGCCCCAAAAAACCCATCCTGGGCATCACCTGCCAGCAAAAAGCACGTGGCAAATGGTACAGGGAACGTTCCCAAAGCTGGGTGGGATTTTGCCGTCGGATCCGGAGCCTTGGGGAAACGTTTGGTTCAGAGGGTGGAAACAAAAGCAATCGAGGCTCATGTGAAAACTTTTCCGAGCCAGGAATCCTTTTGTGAGGGCTCAAAACGAGCCCTTTTCCCTGGGCTGGCCCCGGCTGCGAGCCCCTGGTTTCGTAACGGGGCTGGAGCCTCTGCCAGGGCTTCTGTGTCCCACTGGGGAGGAGCAGCTCTGGGGCCCTGGACGTGCCTCCTGGCAAGGAAGGGATGGGACAGAGGGAACCACGGCCCAGCATGGAAGAGTTTCACACATTTTTCCCTCATTTTTGACTCATTTGTGGTGTAGGACGCTGGAAGTCCCAGCTGAGATTGTGAAAGCCTGGAATGGTTTGATTGGGAAAGGAGCTTAAATCCCTTCCCCAGGGACACCTCCCACTGTGCCAGGGTGCTCCAACTGTTTCGTGGAGATATAGCCAAAAACTCCACAACTTCGTGAAAGTTGTAAAGCCGGTGTGTTTATTACAGCGCTGGACGCATGTGGGAATCATTCCCTAAAATGACACGCGTACCTCTGGGAACTCCAGACCTCCTTTTATCCCCCTTACAAATGCATATGCATACAATTTCACAACAGGCTCATACATATTCATTTGTGCGAATTTCGCAGTGACTTTTGCTGCTAGTTCTTCTTTATCAGAAGGAATTTCTTGTGTCCCTGCCCTGTTCCGCAGAGTCTCAGTCTCTCCTTTATCTCTCGTTTCGCTGTCTCCTGTTTATCTTCGTGTCTTTTACTGAAGCAGCTTTTCCCTTTGGCCTTGGCTTTACACAGAAAGGCACTTTTAACCTCTTTTTACTCTGGGAGGGGTTTTTACCATGTCTCACAACCTCTCCTTGGGCACTTCCAGGGATCCAGGGGCAGCCACAGCTGCTCTGGGAATTCCATCCCAGCCTTTCCTTCCATCCTATCCCTGCCCTCTTTCTATTCAAAACCATTCCCCCCATCCTGTCCCTCTCCCCCTTTCCCACTTCCCTCTCCATCACACCTTTGCCTCCCTCCATGGTTTAGGGTTCAGCTTTGTCTTGATCCCAGAGTTTTCCTTGTGGTGGGATCACTCTCCACGTGTCCATGGAGCACAGAGAGGGGGATTTCAGGAATCTGCTTTATCCATTAGGTGTTTTTTGCTCCCAGTTTTTCTCTGGGATCTGTTTTCATCATCAGCCCAGCTGCTGTTGGAGGATAAACCATTTCTGCCTGGATTTGCATTATTGAACAGCCCTGGTGTAACAAAACCTCTGCAGCCAAAGGAAACCATTCCAACCCCAAAGAATTATTGGGAAAAAAGCTCCTGGCAGCCCTTTCTCATGGAGAGCCCTCAGTGTGCTTATTCTGATCCTTTGTTCTTGAATTTTCCAATACAAAGCCGAGCTCTGCAGTGGCTTGAATTCCTCTCTGAGGTTTTGCTCTTTGTTCAGAGCTGAGCAAAACCTTGAGTTGCTCCATCAAAAATTTCCTGCTCTAAACCAGCTCTGGAAGGGAAAAGGGGATGGGACTGCAGTCGGTTTTGCTCCCATACAAAATTCCAAAATTTCCTGTTCTAAACCAGCTCTGGGAAGAAAAAGGGGAAGAGATTTGGGTTGGTTTTGCTCTCAGACAAAATTAGCTGAGCTCCAGAGCTCTAAACCAGCTCTGGAAGGGAAAAGGGGTGGGATTGGAGTTGGTTTTGCTCTCAGACAGACACTAAAAATGTCCCTGTGGCCTGTTGGAGCTATCAGGAGATGAGTTCCCTCCAGGAATGAAATGTTGCCTCATTTTTTGCTGCTTTGCTCATTTTTTATCCTCCTTGGCAAACACAGGCCAAAAAAAATTTGATGACAAAAGGGTTGGATGCACTAAACAGAATCCCAGGTTGGAGCAGGATTTCTTTTTGTGTCTGAGTCAGCATCTCTGGGGGAGAGGGATGAGATGAGAGAGGTTTGTCCAGAGCCTGAGGTGGCACTTGGGACCCAGGAATGTTTTCCCAAATTTCCATTTACACCTTGTTTTTCACTGCTGTAAAAAACCCACAAGGAGCCAGCCAGACAGTCAGGGGGGAAGAAATGTCCAAATGCCCAGCCTGGAAGGGGGAAATCCAAGGGAGTGCTGGAGTGAGAAATACAGGGATTTTAAATGCTGGAGTGAGAAATACAGGGATTTTAAATGCTGGAGTGGGGAATACAGGGATTATAAATGCTGGAGTGGGGAATACAGGGATGTTGAATGCTGGAGTGAGAAATACAGGGATCTTGAGCCTGGAGTGGGAAATACAGGGATTATAAATGCTGGAGTGGGAAATACAGGGATGTTGAATGCTGGAGTGAGAAATACGGGGATCTTGAGTCCTGGAATGGGTAATACAGGGATCTTGAGTCCTGGAATGGGAAATACAGGGATCTTGAGTGCTGGAATGGGTAATACAGGGATCTTGAGTCCTGGAATGGGAAATACAGGGATCTTGAGTGCTGGAATGGGTAATACAGGGATCTTGAGTGCTGGAATGGGTAATACAGGGATCTTGAGTGCTGGAGTGGGAAATACAGGGATTATAAATGCTGGAGTGGGAAGTACAGGGATGTTGAGGGCTGGAATGAGAAATACAGAGGTCTTGAGTCTGGAGTGGGGAATACAGGGATTTTAAATGCTGGAGTTGGAAATACGGGAATCTCGAGTGCTGGAGGGAGAAATATGGGGATCTTGAGTCCTGGAATGGGTAATACAGGGCTTTTGAGTCCTGGAATGGGAAATATAGGGATCTCGAGCTCTGGAGTAATGGATAGCCCACTCCTGCTGTGCTCAGAGCTCTTCTGGAAACAGCTGGAACAACTTCTTTTGATTTGTTAAGCTGCAGAAATAATTGCAAAAATAACAGGCAAATCCCAAAGTATCTGCCAGCATTCCCAAGCTTCCCATTTTTAAAAGGTTTTGTGGGGTTTTTTTTCATCATTGTGACTTTTCTCCTTCTCAGCCTCAGTGGGCTCTTTTCTTTCTCTGCGTGATGCTCTGATACCATAAATCCCATCAAGGCATTCCCAGATGCATCCAGCGCTTTGGAACATTAACATCCACCCTCTGGCTTGGAAAATCCATGAGATGGAGGTGCCTGGAAGCTGCAGGAACGCATCAGGGAGGGATTGTTCCTTGTGACCCTGCTCAGTGCTCTCCCCTCAGCCTCTAGCAGCTGCCAGGGACAGGCTGGATATGTTGGGATTTGGGATCAGAGCTCCTGCCTGGCTGGAGGAGTGGGAAGAAAAGGGAAATCCCAAATCTGTTGGATCAGGAGATGAAAACCCAAATATTCTCGGTGAGAATGTGGATGCTTTAGGGGTTCTGTTGCATTCCCTGCTGCAGGGGGATCCTCAGGAGGAGGCTGGAGCTGAATCCTCAGGATCCTGGACAGGATTCCCTGGGTTTTTGGCCTTTGAAGAAGCAGTTTGCTCTTTCTGAACCTGATTCCTGCACAGAAGGAGTTTGGGAATTGCTCTCCCTCCCAGGAATCCTTGAGGCTGGGAAAGACCTCCAAGATCGAGTCCTTCAACTCCTGTGTTTGCCTTGGGGGTTTTCCAGGTTTCCCACCTGGATGACATTCCCTGGGATGGCCCAGCAGCCAGAACAGGGATGTTCAATGATGAGGAAGAGGTGGAACATGGGAATGCTGGTCCTGGGAAGCACCAGGCAGATGTTCAACATCTGGAGTGACCCAGGACTCAAGCAGGCTGAGCTGTGGAGCAGCTTCCTCACAAAAAACACAAAACTCAGCACCTGGAGCAGCACCCCTGGGTGTGAACTCCTTCCAAGGACTGGCTGTGGCCTCCAGCTGGTCTAAATCCAAGGAAAAGGGACAGGGCAGTCCCTTTTGAAAACCATGTGCGGGCTTTAGCACATTGCTGATGCCAGCTCTAGAATGAAAATGTCCCTTTCTGCCCATGTAATGTGCAGCAGAGCTGATCCTCACCTAACTGTGGGTCTCAAACCTATGCACGGCTTCCCACAGGATGGAAAAATCCCACAATCACAGATGGAAAACTCCCTCTCCCACTTTTCCAGCTGCCAGTGCAAATTTCCTCTTGTTTCCCATCTTTTCCCAGGTGCTTTTCCAGCGCAGTTTGAAGGGTTGGCTCTCTGGCCTTTGGGTTAATCCCTTTAAAAGGCTTTTATTAAAAACACTTGGAGATCTTCAGCACCCAGAACTGCTTCCAAGTGGATTTAAGGCTTCGATTACTTTTTTCCTGGTGAAGAAAATGAGGCAGGGTAGGGGAAGCAGGGGAACAAAGTTCCCTCTGACGGCCCTGGGTAAACACAATTTCTCCATCAAGGCAAAAGCTGGAAACATTTCCTAAATTGCACCAGGGAGAAGCGAGTAGCAGGGTTTGGAAAGCAGCCTGGGGAGGCCTGGAATGCCCTGAGGCTCTGATACCTTCCTGACGGCACGTAGTCAAAAACTCTGCAAGATTTTAGGAGAAGCTGCCAGGCTCAGGAGAAACTGCCAAGCTCAGGAGAAACTTCGTGCTGCAAATGGATTTCTCAGGCTCCGCTGGAGAGGTTTCAAATCCCCTCTTACATCAGGCCCCTGGAACACCTGAAATTGCCTCAGATGTAAAAAATTTAGGTATCACAGGGGTTATTTTTAATTCTTGAGGGCTACAAGAGCTTTCAAAACTGGAGCCCAGCCTATGAACCCTATGTGAGTAGCACTTTTGGATAAATCCTGTTTTCCAGGGGCTGGGAGATGTTCCAGCTCAGATTTTGGAGAATTGAATTCTTGCAGCTGAGGGGGAGAGGGGGAACCAGGGATTTGCAAAACTGGGTGGTAAATGTAGACAAATAAAAGACGCAAAGGTGGGGGGGAATAAGGAAAAGGAAGGGGGAAGCCTTAAGGGAGTTGTCCAAGGTGGTGTGGGCAGAGCTGAGGATGAGGAGGAGATGCCACCGCCATTCCTTGCCTCTTGCCCCACTCAGTGGCCCATTCCCTGCCCCAGCAGTCTCTTTCTTTAGCCTTCCCTGGGCTCTGTTTGTTGTATCAGCACCAGTGGAAGCATCTGGAGAATGGCTGAGCCATGGAATCTGCAGGACCCGGCAGGTCCTGCTCTGATCTCCCTGTGAGCCCTGACCAGAGGCCCGTGGCCCTTTAAAGCTCCGGGCAATTTTTCTTTTCCGAGTGGCTGAATCCGAGGATTCCTCAGTTCTGATGTAACTCCGGGCAGGACCACGTGGGTTTGCACATATTTGACAACGAAAGGGCTCCTGGAAGGGAATTTATCCATTTTTCAGAAGCTCTTTTGTAACTACTTGCCACAGAGGATCTTTTCCAGCCAGAATTCGCCTCTGTGGCTCTGCAGGGCTGGTTTGTGCCCTCCCAGGTATTTCCAGCCAGGATTTGCCCCTGAGGCCCTTCAGGTCTGATTTTTGCCCTCAGGGACCTTTTCCATACAGGATTTGCCTCTGAAGACCTGCAGGGCTGTTTTTTTGCCTTCAGGGATATTTTCCAGCCAGGAGTTGCTCCTGAGGCCCTGCTTTGTACCCTCAGGGATCTTTTCCAGCCAGGATTTGTCCTTTCCAGCCAGGATTTGCCCCCGAAGTCCTGCAGGTCTGGTTTTTGCCCTCATGGATATTTTCCAGACAGCACTTGCCTCTGGGGCCCTGCAGGGCTGATTTTTGCATTCAGGGATATTTTCCATCCAGGATTTGCCTCTATGGCTCTTCAGGTCTGGTTTGTGCCCTCAGGGATCTGTTCCAGACTGGATTTGACCCCTTCAGCCAGGATTTGCCCCTGAAGTCTTGCAGGGCTGCTTTGTGCCCTCAGGGATATTTCCCAGCCTGAATTTGCCCCCTTCAGCCAGGATTTGCCCCTGAGGCTCTGCAGGGCTGATTTTTGCTTTCAGGGATATTTCCCAGTCAGGATTTGCCCCCGGGGCCATGCAGGGCTGATTTGTGGTCTCACGGGTATTTTCCAGCCAACATTTTCTGCTGTGGCCCTTCAGGGCTGGTTTTTGCCCTCAGGGATCTTTTCCATCCAGGATTTGCCCCTGGGGCCCTGAAGGGTTGGATTGTGCCCTCAGGGGTATTTTCCATCCAGCATTTGCCTCCTCCAGCCAGGATTTGCCCCTGGGGCCCTTCAGGTCTGATTTTTGCCCTCAGGGAACTTTTCCATCCAGGATTTGCCTCTGGGGCCCTGCAGGGCTGAGTTTTGCCTTCAGGGATATTTCCCAGCCAGGATTTGCCCCTGAGGTCCTGCAGGGCTGCTTTGTGCCCTCACAGGTATTTTCCAGACAGCATTTCCTTCTGTGGCCCTGCAGGGCTGGTTTGTGCCCTCAGGAATGTTTTCCAGGCAGGATTTGCCCCTGGGGCCTTGCAGGGTTGGATTGTGCCTCAGGGAACTTTTCCATTCAGGATTTTCCCCTGCGGCCCTGCAGGGTTGGTTTGTATCCTCAGGGGTATTTTCCATCCAGCACTTGCCCCCTCCAGTGAGGATTTGCCCCTGGGGCCCTGCAGGGCTGCTTTGTGCCTTCACAAATTTTTCCAGCCAGGATTTGCCCCTGGGGCCCTTCAGGTCTGATTTTTGCCCTCAGGGAACTTTTCCGTCCAGGATTTGCCTCTGGGGCTCTGTAGGGCTGCTTTGTGCCCTCATGGGTATTTTCCAGCCAGGATTTGCCCTTGAGGCCCTGCAGGGCTGCTTTGTGCCCTCAGGGATTTTTCCCAGCCAGGATTTGCCCCCGCCAGACAGGATTTGCCCCTGGGGCCCTGCAGGGCTGATTTTTGCCCTCATAGGTATTTTCCTGAGAGGATTCACCCCTGGGGTTCTGCAGCTCTGGTTTTTGCCCTCGGGGACATTTTCCAGCCAGGATTTGCCTCCTCCAGCCAGGATTTGCCCCTGAAGACCTGCAGGGCTGCTCTGTGCCCTCACAGGTATTTTCCAGCCAGGATTTGCCCCTGAGGCCCCACAGGGCTGGTTTGTGCCCTCAGGTCTTACACTCAGGGATATTTTCCAGGGAGATTTGCCCCCAGAGTCTTGCAGGGCTGCTCTGTGTCCTCACGTAGGTGCCATATGTGAAATCCATTAATCTTCCGTGACTCACTTGCTGTCCTAGGCTGTGGAGGAGGAGCCAGACAAATGCTGCCGTCAGCACGTTGGAATCCCAGATTCCACATGAAATCATGGCTTTGGATGAAAACCCCAGAGTCCTTCCCCTGCCAGGGCTCCCACCTCCCTGCACCCAGAATGATTCTCTGAGTAAGGTTGGCCCTAACAAAGCTGAGCTTGGTTAATTTCCACAGGAACAGGGGCTAAATTAAGGTGAAAACAGCGCTTGGAATTGAAGTGACAAAGATTTGTTATAGGGCTACTTACAAAATAAATTAGAGTTTGTTATTTTTTTTTAATGAGAAAAAGAATCTTCCAGAGGATGGATTTACACAAGGTGGAAAGGTTTGTTTCATAAAATCCCAGAAAGGTTTGGGTTGGAAGGGAGCTTAAAAATCATCTCGTTCCACCCCCTGCAATTGGCAGGGACACGTTCCACTATCCCAGGTTGCTCCAAGCTGGCCTTGGACACTTCCAGGGATGGGGCAGCCACAGCTGCTCTGGGAATTCCATCCCAGCCCCTCACAGGGAAGAATGTATTCCAAATACCCATCTAACCCTGCCCTGTGGAAGTCTGAATCGCTGTTTTCCTGTCACTCCTGTGTCTCCCTGCCCTGTCCCTTCCTCAACACCTCATCCTTTCTGCCCTGCCTGACCACAGTAGGTCTGTGAACCCACCTGGAATTTCCAAACCCCATTTCCCTACAATCCCCCATCATTCCTGTTTATTTTCCACCCACAGAACTCGACCATGGTTGGGCTGTGATCCCACCTGGAAGCTCACAGCCCATTTCCCTCCAATCTCTCACTGACATATTTTATGAAAATCCTTTCGCTAGGATTTTTCTCCTGAGAAGCTGAGAGGCCTCAGAAATGAAATGTAAACAATAACTATCTGATGGCTGTGGAACGTGGTCTGGAGGTTGCTTACCAACAGGTGCACGTGAATGTTTGATTGGTTCCATGTTAATTGTTTTAACTTAATGGCCAATCATGGCCAGTGTGTCAAGACTCTAGAAAGCGTCACAGGTTTTTATTATTCATTCTTGTTAAGCCTTCTGATGTATTCTTTCTCTTTAGTATAGATAATTTTCTTTTAATATAACATATATCATAAAATAATAAATCAGTCTTCTGAAACTTTACTGGAATAATGACCAATATAGCCAGACAGGACCTGCCTGAGCTTGTCTGGCCCTTGGTGCTGAACCAAACAGCAGCAACTGTGGTGTTTCACTCCACAGACACTTTTGGCTGGCTGGGTGTGTGGTGTTTCACCCCACAGACACTTTTGGCTGGCTGGGTGTGTGGTGTTTCACCCCACAGACACTTTTGGGTCGCTGGGTGTGTGGTGTTTCACCCCACAGACACTTTTGGGTCGCTGGGGAGCCACCAAGCAGGGACAGGAGGGGAGGGACAAAGGGACAAAGGACACCTGGATGGCCCAATGCCCCCCGGGGGTAGAGGGCATCCTTTGAATCTGCCAATCACTCAGTGCCCTTCTGGAATGCCAGGACTGACAGACAGTGCTGGGAGGGGTCAGGGAGGGGGAAGGAGGGATGATTGACACACCTTGGGGGGGAATTATCAGGGAGGGATCCGAAATTCTGGGGTAAACCCTAAAATCACAACACAACAAAACACGGAGTCAAGATTCTCATCTCTTCCCTCGTCCTGGGGACCCTCAATCACCACCACACCAATCCAGCATCATTCCTGTTTATTTTCCACCCACAGAACTTGACCACGATTGGGCTGTGATCCCACCTGGAAGCTCGCAGCCCATTTTCATCCAATCCAGCATCATTCCCATTTATTTTCCACCCACAGAACATGAACATCCAGGTGGAGGACATCCGGATCCGCGCCATCCTGGCCACCTACCGCAAGCGGGTCCCTGTCACCGAGGGCTATGTGGAGGTGAAGGACGAGGGCACCTGGAAGCAGATCTGTGACAGGCACTGGACCATGAAGAATTCCCGGGTGGTCTGCGGGATGTTTGGCTTCCCCAGCGAGAGGAAATACAACACCAACGTCTACAAGTAAGGGCAGGGCTGGGTGGAGCCACAGCCATTCCCTGGAACACTCGGGGCCTTGTTCCCAAGGCAGATTGGCAGGTGGCACCCGGGACCCTGGGGGAGGAACAGCTCCGACCGCTTCGTTCCTCCAGATGGGATTTTTCATTTGTGTGAATGTTTGGAATGTCCAGCGTTTCCTGGTGCAGGCAGGGGAGGCCTTTGATCCTCATCAATGGGATGCAAACCTTGATGGATATCAGTGTTTGACAGGGCCTGGCATGGGAGATGGGACACTTGGCCCAAAAAATATTGGTATTTTATAATACCAGCTTGAGGATCATAATTTCCTCCAGCAGGGATGGGCTCTGTGGTGGGCAGGGCAGGGATGGGACCAAACTGCTCCCACTGTGCCAGTAAATCCATCAGCTATGAGAAAATCATGGAATGGTTTGGGTTGGAGGGGATTTACAGCCCATCCAGTCCCACCCCTGCCATGGCAGGGCCACCTTCCACGAGACCACTTTGCTCCAAGCTGGCCTTGGACACTGCCAGGGATCCAGGGGCAGCCACAGCTTCTCTGGGAATTCCATCCCTGCCCCTCCCCACCCTCCCAGGCAGGAATTCCTTCTCCATATCCCAGCTCACCCTGCCCTCTGTCAGTTTGAAGCCATTCCCTGTGTCCTGCCATTCCGTAATGTGAAGTCTCCAACTGCTCCCCCTATCCTGGTGCAGAAATCCAGAGGTGGGATCAGTTCTGGATGTGCTGGAAGCTCAAAAAAAGTCACCTTGGAATGAAATGAGCCTTTTTGTGCCTCCTTGTGCCCAGGTTCCTCCTTCTCACCCTGAGTGCAATTCCTGTCTGTGCATCCCAGAAGGTGCTGGGAAAAGGGTTCTCTGTGATCTCAGTGCTGCTTTTCCTCCCTAGATTTGCAGATTCCTTTAAAATGAAGGAGGAAAGCAGTGATTTATAGGGAGAATATTGTGTTTTCCAGAGCTGCAAGCAGAAAGGTTTAGGCTGCGTTTCCTGTTCCTTGGGAGCCAGGAGCTCTGGACGTTTTTTGTTGTCATTGCTTCTGTTTGCTTTTTGTCACCAAGCCTCATCCCAGACTGGGCTCTTCCCACACTGTTCCCTAGGAAAAACACCCTGAAGCAGATGTAAAAGAGTTTAAATGAAATTCTGTCTGGTTCCTTTGCTGCTCTGTGACCTGGGCAGTGGGGAAGCAGCGGCTGCTCCAGGGGAGGGCTGAAGGCCTCAGGCAGGAGCTGTGGTTTTGCTGCCTGCTCCTTCTGGCCTGTGGAATTGCTATTTCTGAACATTCCCTCTGGATCAGCCTGGCCATGTTTCGTTTCTTTCATTAGCAAGATCCTGATCTGCTGGAGAGATCCTTGGCTTGGAATAGCCCAAAGCCGCACGGGGAAAATCAGGAATAAAGAACCCACTGGAATTCAGGGAGATGAGCAGGGAATTCGTTGCCCTGGACACCAGTTTCAGGAGGGTTTGCTTCCGCCAGTGCAGCACATTTCAAATCCATCCCTGAGATTCCCATCCCCTGCAGGAGCAGGGAATAAATTACCTCCAGACAGATAAAGTAGATTTTTCCTGCTTCCAGTTGTGGCCTTTCCAAGAAAAGCATTAACTGCAGCATCTGGAGCCATCTGCCTTAAATAAAAGGGTGCTCAGAGCTGTCCTGTCTCTGGGACACATGGAAATGGAAAGACTGACAGAAGGTTGTTCAGCACTGCTGAAAATCCCACTGAACTGAGCTGGAGTTAGGAATATGAAGTGTTCCCAAATCCCAGCCCAGGAGATCTCTGCTGCTGAAGAGCCTCAGTGCCCCAAGACCTCCCTCCCTTCCCTTGTTTTCAGCCTTGCTGGGCTCCAGCACCCACAAATATTTTGGAAAACATGCTGAACATTATCCCAGGTTGGAAAAAAAATGGACATGGCATTTTATTGGATGGGAGAGGCTTGTAAAGCTTTGGCAGCTGCACAGTTTTGTTTGTCAGCAGAGTTTAAAAGCTGAATTCTTCCTTGGGCTATTTCCCTCTGTGTTACAGGCAGGTGCATCGTGTTCAGCTGGTGTTACTGGGAAAGCTCCCAGTTCTGGGCTGGGAATGACCTTGGCCTTGTGGTCAAGGCACTGGGATGATGACCAGTGGCATCTTCTCACCTGGGCCAGGGGATGCTTGTCCCACAATGGTTTGTTTTGGAGAGGGAAAAGCTCATCCTGAAGCTAAACCCCCTCTCCCTGTGAATGTGAAGCTGCAGAAAAGTCCTTTCTCCTCATTCCTCCCTTTAATTTGAGAATCCCCTTCTCCCTGGAGCAGATCCTTCCCCACTCCTCCTCCACAGCCAGGAGAAAAGCTGGGATCAGGTTTCTGCTGGCCAAGGCTGCCCCTTCCCACATCCCCCCATCCCAGTGCCCAGCTCTGCTCCTGCACAATGCTGGGAGGTGAAATGATTTGCAGATAGATCTTGCTCAAAAGAAAACAAGTGAGTTCATCGTTGTCCTGCTGCCAGGGGTTTATTCCTCACTGTAACTCGGCCTCTGGAGCTGACAGCACAATTTATGTTCGGAAATGAAACAAATCTAAAGTTGAGTCCCTGCTCTTGTTCATTCCTCACAGTGGCTTTTATATAGGAATTGCTGTAACTCCTCCTCCCAGTTCCTGCTCTGGCTGGGAAAGCAGAATTTAATGCATTTTGCTGATGGAGAAAGGAGAAATTTGGGATCAGTGAGACGGACCTGCTGCCTTTTTGAGGTCTTTATGACTTGACAAAGAAATGGCTCCAGGATCAAACAGCTACTCCCAACTGAACCAGTCTGCTCACCCCGATACAAACCCAGTCAGAGGAGCTGGGCACCTCATCACTTCAGCATTTGCAGTAGGAACCCTCCTGGGGTTTTTTCCCCTGGAAAATCTGGGATCGGAAGGGTTTTGGTGGGCCTGGCTTCCCTCCCTCCTCCCTGAAGCTGAAGGCAGGACCTTGATAACTTCAGGAGTTTCCCAAGGGTTGAAACCTCTGCTCACAGCCCCGAGGAGGAGCTCCCCAGCCTCTGCTCAGTGGGATTTGGGTGAATTCTCCTGGAGTTTGTGTGCAATGATTTGTTCTCTGCTCCCCAAGTCATGGAATCATGGAGTATCCTTAACCAACCCTTCCCACAGAGCTCCGCTTGAGCTTTGTTCAGAGCTTTTCTGGGGTGAAAATCCCTCTCTCCTCACCAGTAGAAATGG
>VZSU01000694.1:387464-397975 GCA_013398715.1 Nesospiza acunhae | reverse complement strand
CAGGAATGTTCATTCCCACCTCTGACCTGAGCAGCATCACCCTGGGCTCCCACTGATCCCAGCTGGACCCTTTTGTGTTCAAAACAAAACATCAGCAAAGCCCTGAGATTCTGGCTGTAAAGATCAGCTGAATTCTGCTTTTTTAGCATGGATTCAGTCTGGGGACATGAGGTGGGGTTTTATTTCTCCCCAGCCTCCCGAGGGCTGTTAATTCCATCCAGATGTTGATGCCTCATGAAATTTCCAGGATGAGGTCATTGTTTGCTATTCTAAGGCATCCCCATCTCTGCTTCCCTAAGTCAGGCTGGTTCTTGTCTGCTCTGGAGTTCATGGAGCTCTCTGGACCTGTCTGAGAAGGATGAAAATGCTCCTTCAGGTCCTCCCTTCTGTCCTGAGCACGGCTGGGAAGTGGCTGCTTTCTATTACATCTTCCCTGGGTTTATTTTTTAAATTTTAACTCTATTCCTGTTTTCCCATCCCTTTTTTCTCAATTCAGGGAGTCCCTGCCAACTCTGCTGTGCCAGAGGTGGGTTCTGACAGCCACTGTTCCCCACAGGTCAGGCAGGGTCCTGCTGCTGTTCCCTGAGATGGATCTCAGCCCTGCTTCGTCCTTTTCCAGCATCACGGGATGCAGCTGCAGCTCCCTCTCCAGCCTGGATCCATCCCCAGCCTCAGCCCAGGCAGGTCGGGTTCCAGGAAGGATTAGTGGGAGGCTGGGAGCCAGGAGAGCCTGGAGAAATGCTGAGCTGGGCAGCAGAGCTCAGTGAGCACAGGGGAGAAAAGTGTCCCCTCAAACATCCGTGACCCTGTAAAATCTAAATCCTAAATGGAAAACCTGGGAAAGGCTGGACCTGCTCAGTGGAGTCCCCAAAAGCCCCCTCAGAAAGGCTCTTTGCCCCTCTCCAGCTGCTCCCCAGGCTCTCTCTGCTGCAGCAAAGCAGAACTGCTGCTTTTTCTCCCCAAATTCCACCCGCCTTTCTGTGCCATTTATCACAGCTAATCCCTGGATCCCAGCTCCGCGTGGCAGAGATTCCTGGAATGAGGAGCAGCCCTGGGATCACACAGAGCCACGTGGAGATCCCAGCAGGGCGTGGGCTCCCCCGAGCCTTCCCTGGTTTTCACTCTTTTTTGAGGCTGACCTGACCCACATTTCCATTCCTCTCCACCCCAGCAGTCTCCCAGTCAGGATGGAGCTGGATCCCTTCCCTTCCCAGTTTATCACACGTGTCTCTTCCTCCTCAGGAGTGCCTGGAGCAGCTCCAGGAAGTTTGGGAGTGAGAAGCAGGAGCCGCTGCCAAGCTGCTCTGCTGTGAACAAGCCAGCAGGGGAATTGCTCGTGCTCTCGGAAATTGCTCTCAGGTTGTTAACACAGACTCAGAGAGGCTTTGGATCTTTCCCAATCCCAGCTGATAGCTGCTGGGCAGCAAAAGGGGAGGGTTTTTCTGGGGGCTCTCCAGCCCAAATCCTCTTGGTCCATTTGGAATTAGCTGATCCCTGTCCCTGCCTTGGATGGGATCTGCACTCCTGGGAATGTGTCATTTGCTGGAGCTGCACCTTTGATTCCTACTCAGACTTTTTAGTTCTTGCAGGGATTTATTTCCTTTAAAGTGGTTGGACTTGATGCCCTTGGAGGTCTTTTCCAAGCTTAAGTGACACCTCAACAGAGTCATGGTGTGGATGAACAGATCAGCCTCCAAATAATCCTGTCCAATCCTCTTCATCCTGGGGCATTTTTCCTCCCAAAATTTAGCAAAATCCATTTTGTTTATGAAATAAAGCAGGGCAGGAGACTTTTCTCCTTTTAATGCTTTTATTAAAAGTGATCAGCGCAGGATGAGGAAGCTCGACGGTCTGCAGTCTCCGTCTTCTTCCTCAGAGTGCCTCAGAGTAGGAGAATACACACAGCTTTATCCACTCGGGGCAGAGCTGGGGGTCTGATTCTCACAGGAGCCTCGGGCAAGACCCCCGTGTTTCTGATGTCTCCCAGCTCCGGGTCACCTTTCCAGGCAGCTTTCCAGCAGGGTGAGGGGCACAAAGGTCTCCCAACATCTCTGCAGGTCCAGCACTCTGGTCCTCACGTCTAGGAATTGCTCTAATTTCTTAATTTTACGATTGGCTCGTCGTTTTGGGGGTTTTTATGATATATTTGACATCCCATAGTACACTGGTCCCGAAATCTACATATTGTACTGCTCCCCTCCTCTCCACGTTTTCCCTGTCTGGTAAGAAGTACAGTTTAGCTTCAGGCCAGGTTTTATCAATACAAAAGAAGGGCTATCAACCCAGCCCTGGCCAGGGTCTTCAGTAATACAAACAGAACTATTAACTCTAAGGCCTTGTAATTAACATAACAAGTAACACTGCGGCAGCAACCCCGGGTCTACAGATTTTTGGTAACTTTGCTTTTTTTTTTTTTTTTTTTTTTTGTTTTCGTTTGTTTGTTTGTTTTTTGGTTTTTTGTTTGTTTTTTTTTCCATTACAGAAACAGAATTTAACAAAAATCTTGTTCATAACATTTACAGATCCCTAACTTCTCCCCTTCTCCTTAACTCCTTTCAGGATGTTTGCCAGCAGAAGGAAGCAGCACTACTGGGCTTACTCCATGGACTGCAGCGGGAACGAGGCCCACATTTCCAGCTGCAAGCTGGGGAACCACCTGATGGGCACAGGGAAGAACAGCAGCTGTGACAACGGGATGCCCGCGGTCGTCAGCTGCGTGCCCGGCCGCGCCTTCGCCCCCAGCAGCCACAGCGGCTTCCGAAAGGCCTTCAGGCAGGAGGTGAGCCTCAAAATGGCTTGGAAAAACCTTAAAAACAGTCTGATCCCACCCCCAGCCATGGGCAGGATGCTTTCTGCTGGGCTTGTTCCAACCTGGCCTTGGGCACTTCCCGCAGCTTCCCTGGCAATTCCATCCCAGGAATTGTTCCTCACCACTGTTTCAGGGAAGGATTCTGTCCCAAAATCTCATCTGTCCCTTCCCTCTGGCAGTGGGAAGCCATTCCCTGTGTCCTGTCCTATGACCGTGTTCACAGGGGTCCGAGGATGAGGGAAGAGACGAGGATCTGACTCCGTGTTTCAGAAGGCTTGATTTAATATTTTATGATATATATTATGTCAAAACTATGCTAAAAGAATAGAAGAAAGGATTTCATCAGAAGACTGGCTAAGAATAGAAAAAGAAAGAATGATAACAAAGGTTTGAGGTTCGGACAAAGAGTCCGAGCCAGCTGACTGTGATTGGCCATTAATTAGAAACAACCACATGAGACCAATCACAGATGCACCTGTTGCGTTCCACAGCAGCAGATAATCAATGTTTACATTTTGTTCCTGAGGCCTCTCAGCTTCTCAGGAGGAAAAATCCTAAGGAGAGGATTTTTCATAAAACGTGTCTGTGGCACTGTCCCTCCAGGCCTTCCTGCCCAGCAGATTCCCAGAGTTCAGGGCTGTTCCTGCAGCATCCGCTGAGAGATGTGAAAACAGAATTATGGGAGGGTTTGGGTTGGCAGGGACCTCAAAGTCCATCCCATTCCACCCCTGCCATGGGCAGGGACACCTCCACTGTCCCAAGGTGCTCCAAGCCCTGTCCAGCCTGGCCTTGGACACTTCCATGGATGGGGCAGCCACAGCTGCTCTGGGAATTCCATCCAGCCCCTCACCACCCTCTCAGGGAGGAATTTCTTCCCAATATCCCACCGAGCTGCCAATCAGAGCAGGAAATCCCTGGGGGTGTAACGTTCACCACCAACTCCCACAATGTCCCCTCTGCAATTCCCACCTCCCTGCAGCCCCAGCTGAGCTCCCCACCCTCCCAAATTCCAGGTTCTTTCCTCCATCTCCCAACTACAAAGGGTGGGAGAGCCGCTCCCAGGGCAGCTGGCAAAGCTGGGAGAGAGGAGTGAGGAAATCCCTGGGTCACGTTCCTCTTGGAGCTGCTCCGAGCCAGCTGAATTTGTGCCCGGCTGTGCTGTTCCACAGGCTCTGGAATTCTGCTGGAATTACCCTGTGGAAATCAGCTGGCATTTCCTCTACCTCCATGTCCTCCACGAGGAAATGCCCTGGGGGGAGACTGGAAAAACACAGGGAGCTTGGAAAGCCGGGTTTGTTTAGTCTAGCAAGGAGGAGAGTGCTGAGCGGGGCGTAAAAATCCCAGGAGATGCAAAACTGTTGGAAAACAAGGCTGGAATTGGTCGTTCCCAGTGTCAGGGGTAGGAGAGGACAGCTTAACAAGCAGCGAACACGGGCTAGGTGGGTGCCAGGGGAAATTTTCCAGCTGCAGCCTTGGGATGGATGGGGAATCTCGGAGGTTTCCATTGGAAAATTTTGTGGATTTGTGAAGTTGTGACCATTTGGATTTTGTGGCTGATCTTGGGTGTTTTAGGGGGGGTCTCTGGGATTCTTCCCAGGTGCCAATAATGGGAATAATTATTGGTGGGAATAATGCAATCCCTGCCTGGATCCCAGGCTCTTCCCTGCAGCAGAGCTTGCAGGATTTAGGCCCTGGAGGTGAAAGGTTTTGTAAATCATTGTTAATCTCCCGAGCCCGCACGCGCTGCCAAGTAATGCCTTAAGCCTTTGTTTGGGCTTTGCATGTCCTTGGTGTGACCCCAGCCTGGAGAAAAAGCTCCAGGCATGATCCCAGTCGGAAAAGCAAAGGATCTTTGGTGTTCCCAAGCCTAAAGCTTCGCTCTCACCACCTCAAGCCAGCTCTCGGGTGCAGCAGGATTTGGCAGCTCCCTGCTTGGCACTGGAGAGAGAAGTGGGTGCTTAACAGATAATAACTAAATTATATTTAACTATATTATATATAAATTGTATTTAACTAAATTATGTATAACTACATTGTATTATAAACCCAGAAACGAGAGGAACTGGAGCTGCCACTCAGCTGGGCATTTCTGACTGCAAATGTCAGATTTTTTTATTCTACTTTTCATTTATTATTTATCTTTTCATTATTATTTATTTTATATTGTTTATATGTTATTATTGGTCAAAACTGAGCACTCAGGCAGGTTTTAGAGGGCTTGAGCTCAACGTTGGTCCTGGATTAACCCAGGCATGATCCCAGTTGGAAATGCAAAGGATTTTTGGTGTTCCCAAACCTAAAGCTTCGCTCTCACCACCTCAAGCCAGCTCTTGGGTGCAGCAGGGATTGGCAGCTCCTTGCTTGTCACTGGAGAGAGGAGTGGGTGATTAATAGATAATAACTAAATTATATTTAACTAAATTATGTATAACTACATTGTATTATAAACCCAGAAATGAGAGGAACTGGAGCTGCCACTCAGCTGGGCATTTCTGACTGCAAGTGTCAGGTTTTTTATTCTACTTTTCATTTATTATTTATCTTTTCATTATTCTTTTTTATATATTATTATTGGTCAGAACTGAGCACTCAGGCGGGTTTTATAGGGCTTGAGCTCAATGTTAGTCCTGGATTAAGCCAGGGCTGGAGGTGTGAACAGCAAATAAACCTCTCTAGGGCAGCCAGGGTGAGAGCTGGGCACTGGTGAGCTCAGGGCCATTCCCAACCCTCCTGCAAGGCTCCCAAGGAATACAAGAAATGGGGTTTTTTTCATTTTTTCCAGGATGGAAAAAAGTTCCTAATCCAAGCACCGGCAGAGAACTGGGATGGGGTTTTTTTATTCTCTGCCCACACATGAGGTGTGAGGAACAAATCCATGCTCACCAAAACCTTCGCAGATAAAAATCTCCTTTCATCCAGCACATTGGAATTATGTGATGGATTTTTTAAGGTGTCTCAAGTGATTCTATGATAATTTTTAGGCCCAGATTTCCATAAATAACCCCTGCAAAGGATGGAGGTGACCCCACTGTTGCTTTTTTCCCAACCTGGAAAGGAAACTTGAGACAATTTTAGTGAGGGGGAATAGAAAAGAGGATCTTCATTTGAAGCCTTCACGAGCAGTTATGGAAAGATGTCCACAAAACCCACCCTCACAAGGATGAGTACATATCTATAGGGGGTACATATTTATAAATAGTACATATTTATGGAGTTTAGGATATTAGCATAATTGATAAAAGGTGCTAATTAAGAGGGCAAGTGGTGATGCAAATTCCCCCCCTTCTCTGGAGTCTTCCCTTGAGCACTGGCTGTGTTTTATCCATCAAATTGTACCTCAAAAAGTTGTTCTGGACCTTGCTTCCCAGGAAAAACCAAGACAGGACTGGGGCCCTGCACCTGCCAGGGCTTGGAGCTGTGGAATTTGTTTTGTCTTTCTGCCTAGGGAAGGGCCATGGAAAAGTACTGGGAAAAAAAATCTACTCACACAATAGGCTACAGAGCTCCAAATATATGTGTGAAGAGTACAGAGAACATATCAAAGGAAAAAAAAAAAGGTGTCAAAAATGAGGTTTACTTTCCTAGTAAAATTTTAAAAGTTTAATAAAAAGACAATAGGAGGCAGAAATAAAGCAAAGGATTAAAAACTGTGGGGTGTTTGGTATTTAGTTAAGAGTATACTGTTATCTTTGGAGATAATTTTTAAAATATTTTAAAAATTATATTAGCTTGTTGTATATTCATAGACTTTTATGTATATTCACACTTTTCTATAATCTAGTTTACATATTCTAGGAATATTTTGCATAGCCCTACCTTGGGTTGTTTTTTAGAGCATTTGTTTCTTGGCTGTGGTTTTGGTCTGGTTTTTTTTATTACTTTTCGTTTGGGCTTTGGTCTGTATTTTCTTTAGATGCTGATAGTTGGTATATCAATAGTAGGGTCTTCATGAAATGTTCACTGGATGTTGACTAAACAGTTCACTCATAACTACATCAGCTACTACTGCTACTATGTCCAAGTTTTTGTTAGTTCACAGAATCACTGCGTTGGAGGAGACCTCCAACATCGAGTCCAACCCAGCCCCAACAGCTCAACTGAACCTGGCACCCAGTGCCACATCCAGGCTTTGTTCAACACACCCAGGGATGGGGACTCCACCACCTCCCCAGGCAGAACTTTACCACTGTTTTCATTAAAAACTTTTCCCTAATATCCAACCTGTATTTCCCTTGGTGCAGCTTGTGGCTGTGACCTCTGGTTCTGTCAGTGCTGCCTGGAAAGAGCCCAGCCCCAGCTGAGCACACCCTAGGGAGCTGTAGAGAGGGATGAGGGCACCCCTGAGTCTCCTTTTCTCCAGGCTGAGCACCCCCAGCTCCCTCAGTTGCTCCCCACAGGGCTCACATATTGTATTGTTGGCTTTTTGCAAATATTAAGATGAATTCTATATGTATAATGTAAAAGTAACTTTACTTTTATTTCTGCTATTATCTCTACAACTCCCTGAAAGGTGGGTGCAGTCAGGTGGGGCTGGGCTCTTTCTCCAGGCAGCACTGACAGAACCAGAGGTCACAGTTCAAGCCGTGTGAAGGGAAATATCATAGGCTGGATATTAGGAAAAAGTTTTTTATGGAAAGAAGAATAAAGTTCTGGAATGTTCTGCCTGGGGAGGTGGTGGAGTCCCCATCCCTGGGTGTGTTGAACAAAGCCTGGATGTGGCACTGGGTGCCAGGTTCAGTTGAGCTGTTGGGGCTGGGTTGGACTCACAGATTTGAAGGTCTCCTCCGACGCAGTGATTCTGTGATTCTGTAAATTCCGTGAATTCTGCATTTATAACAAAGGCAAAACCCAAAGGGCATCACCACTGCTGTGTCTGTGTCTTGCAGCAGCCCCTGGTGAGGCTGAAGGGAGGAGCCAACACGGGGGAAGGCCGCGTGGAGGTGCTGAAGAACGGGGAGTGGGGCACGGTGTGCGACGACAACTGGAACCTGGTGTCAGCCAGCGTGGTGTGCCGGGAGCTGGGCTTTGGCAGCGCCAAGGAGGCCATCACAGGAGCCAGGCTGGGCCAAGGTGAGCTCCACCACACTCCAGGGAGCTCCACCACACTCCAGGGAGCTCCACCACAGCTCCAGGGAACTCCACCACACTGCAGGGAGCTCCACCACAGCTCCAGGGAGCTCCACCACAGCTCCAGGGAGCTCTGGGCTCAGGAGAGTTCATCCCCAAACACCTGACACCAGATTCATCCATCCCCAAATTCATCCCCAAACACCTGACACCAAATTCGTCTCCAGACACCTGACACCAAATTCATCCCCAAATTTATCCCCAAACACCAAATTCATCCCCAAATACCAAATTCATCCCCAAACACCTGACACCAAATTCATCCCCAAACACCAAATTCATCCCGAAACACCAGACACCAAATCCATCCCCAAACACCAAATTTATCCCCAAACACTGGACACCAAATTCATCCCCAAACACCAGATTCATCCACCATGCACCAGGTTTATGTCCAAAAAAGGAGACAGAGGAGTCCTGGTACTTTATTCAAACAAAGGAAGAGGCCATGGGGTCCCTCAAATTTTTGGAGGATGCAGACTCCTTTTAATCCTAATTTTTCTCTCTCATTCCCCATTGGCTGAGGTACTTGAGAGATGCAGGCTTCCCAAATCCCCTAATCCTGACCCCCTTCTAATGTATCACCCCTCTGTCTTTTCCTTGTGTCCATCAGTGGAATTCCTATGGAATTTATGTTCCTTCCATTGTTTCTTTCATCTCTCAGTATCCAGTTTTATTTAGCAGCAGACCCACAGCTTGTTTGTAAAGACAAATCCTTCATTCCTTTCACTGGTGCCCTGAATTAAGGAATGTGGAACATCCCCAGGAACATCCCATAATTCAGGGCACGGTGGATTTTCATCGGGATGTTCAATTTGAGGACCAGGAATTTCTTCCCTAACCTTATTAAGTCTCTTGGGGCCAGACTGGAATTCTGTGACTTGAAAAGATTCCCTAAAAAAAAGCCTGGGGATGATGAGTTTGACCTTTTGCTCAGGCAGCTGTTCCTGAGCAAAAGGTCAAACTCAGCATCCCAATAATTAATTCTTAACAACTCATCATTGTTCCAGTAATTAATTCTTAATTATCTCATCTGCTGCTCTGAAATTCCCTTTGAGTTCTCCAGAACCACACCAGGATGTAATGCATTACTAGAAGGTTCCTGGCAAAAAATGAGTCCTGGAGTCAGACTTCAAGCACTCTAATTTAAGAGCAGGACAGTAATTTAGCTCATTATAAATAAAAGGGCATTTGAACAGCTCAGAGCCAGGTTTGGGTTTGGATTTCCTGTCTTTGGGAGTTGGTTTAAATCCCAAAAAGTGGTCAAAGGTGAACTGAAACCACCTGGTGATTCCCACACCCCCTTCCCGGGATGGAAATCCAAAAAAAAAAAAAAATACAGCAAACCCTTGTTGTGAGAATAGAAAATTTAAAACTTAAAAAGTTTAAACTAAATCCTTGTTGTGAAAATAACAAAAAAAAAAAAAAAAAAAAAAAAAAAAAAAAAAAAAAAAAAAAAAAAAAAAAACCCAGAAGACAACCATGACCTTGTGGGAATAACCAAAAAAAGACACCAACCCCTTGTTTTCAGAATAACCAAAAAAAAGACACCAAACCCTTGGGAGAATAACCAAAAAAAAAAAAAAAAAAAAAGACTCCAAGCCCTTGTGAGAATAATCCCCCAAAAAACCCCAAAAAGACACCAAATCCTTGTTGTAAAAGTAACAAAAAAAAAATTTACACAAAATCTTTGTTGTGAGAAAAAAGGAAGTGGGGAAATTTTGAGACTAAAGGAATGGGGGAAAATTTGAAAAGAAAGGAATGGGGGAAATTTTGAGAATAAAGGGATGGGGGGAAATTTGAGAATAAAGGAATGGGGGAAATTCCTTCAGCTTAGAGAAGGGGAGAGAAGGAAAAAACACGTGGGTGTCCTGAGTCTGGGAAGCTTTAAAACTTGACCAAATCCACTGGATTTGCCAAAAACCCTCTTTGTGGCAGGCTGGAATTTGCTGATGTGTTTAAGGGGATGTAGGAAACAGCTTCATCATCCTGGGGCTGCCACGTGAGGGAGGAGAACGTGGAACGCACTGTTCCACAGCCTGGAATCTCCCTCTGCCTTCCCACACGCTTCCCTTTCCATTTGTTTTTGCTCATCCATCAGTGCTCCCTGTCAGGAGTGTCCCTGGGGTGGGTGATGTCCCTCCAGCAGCCAGAGGGTCACGTTTTGGTTGGAAAAGGAGATTTTTCTGGCCCTGGACACTCAGGGAGCTGTCCAAGCTCTCCACGCCGTGTCCCTCTTTACACTTTATTCTGTTCCAGCTGCATCCCAGGGGATTTGGGTTTTCTGAGGGTGCTCTGAAGGAGCAGCATCACCATGGGTGTGGGAGGCTGGATTTCACAGGCTAAATCAGCTCCCAGTGGCTGAAATGGGAGTCCCAGTTTCACAGAATCACAGATTCACAGAATCACAGAATCACTGGGTTGGAGGAGACCTTCAAGATCATCGAGTCCAACCCAGCCCCACCAGCTCAACTGAACCCTGGCACCCAGTGCCACATCCAGGCTTTGTTCAACACACCCAGGGATGGGGACTCCACCATCTCCCCAGGCAGAACATTCCAGGCTTTATCACTCT
>VZSU01000694.1:337028-353924 GCA_013398715.1 Nesospiza acunhae | reverse complement strand
CACCGGCCGCTGCCCTCGGGCAGGGCCGGACCCGGCCCTTTGGTCACTCGGGGTCTCGGTGGGAAGCCTGGGAAGGACGGGGTGGTGAGAGGGGGAGCAGGGGGAGCTCAGCGATGTGAGGAAAAGGAGGAGGAGAAGCATCAAAAAGGGAATTCCCAAAAGGGAAAATTCCCAAAGGGAAAATCCCGCTGTGCCTTGGGGTCTGGGAGGTGCCATTGGTAATGGAGAACCTGAACGGGACACAGGGACTTTGTGCTGGAGCCTGTCTGGAGCCAGGCTGAGAGAGCTGGGAGCGCTCCAGGGAGAGCTCAGAGCCCTTTCCAGAGCCTGAAGGGACTCCAGGGAGAGCTCAGAGCCCTTTCCTGAGCCTGACAGGGATCCAGGGAGAGCTCAGAGCCCTTTCCAGAGCCTGACAGGGATCCAGGGAGAGCTCAGAGCCCCTTCCAGAGCCTGAATGGACTCCAGGGAGAGCTCAGAGCCCTTTCCAGTGCCTGAAGGGACTCCAGGAGAGCTGGAGAGGGACTGGGGACAAGGGATGGTGAGAGGGGAGCAGGGCCCAGAGGAAAAGGAGGAGAAGCGTCAAATTCCCAAAAAATCCTGCTGTTCGTTAGGGTGTGGGAGGTGCCATTGGTAATGGAGACCTTAAATGGGACACGGTGACTTTGTGCCTGATCCAAGGGCCGGAGCCAGGCTGAGAGAGCTGGGAACGCTCCAGGGGCTCCAGAGACACCAGAGCTTCTTCCAGGGCCTAAAGCGGCTCCAGAGAGACCTCAGAGCCCCTTCCAGAGCATGAAGGGACTCCAGGAAGAGCTCAGAGCCCTTTCCAGAGCCTGAAGGGGCTCCAGGAGAGCTGGAGAGGGACTGGGGACAAAGTAGAAGCATCAAATTCCCGAAGGGAAAATCCCATTGTTCCTTGGGGTCTGGGAGGTGCCATTGGTAATGGAGGACCTGAACGGGACACAGGGACTTTGTGCTGGAGCCCGTCTGGAGCCAGGCTGAGAGAGCTGGGAACGCTCCAGGGGCTCCAGAGGGACCTGAGGGACTCCAGAGAGACCTCAGAGCCCCCTCCAAAACCTGAAGGGGCTCCAGGAGAGCTGGAGAGGGACAAGGATGGAGGGACAGGACACGGGGAATGGCTCCCAGTGCCAGAGGGCAGGGATGGATGGGATACTGGGAGGGTTGAGGGGCTGGGATGGAATTCCCAGAGCGGCTGTGGCAGCCCCTGGACCCCTGGCAGTGCCCAAGGCCAGGCTGGGGGGGCTTGGAGCACCTGGCACAGTGGGACGTGTCCCCAGAAGGTGACAAAGGTGGCACTGGGATGAGTTTCGGGTCCCTCCCAAACCACACCAGGATTTTGGTCACGGTCAGCCCTGACCCAGCGGATCACAGCTCACCTGACAGCAGAGTGACAAATGACTGTTCTCCTCCTCCAGCCCTCTCCCACCGAGAAGCTGCTCAGCAGTTCCATGTTCTCCACGGTCCTGTGGATCAGGTACCTGAGGCGGCTGGACAGGGGTGGGAACAGGAGCACTCTGCAAGGACAGAGGGCTCGGGGCATCAGAAATGTGCAGGGAGGGATGGGGATGATGGAAACATTTAATAACCTCGTCCCCAAGCCATTCCCAGCACGGGATTTAAATCAGAAAAAAGGCAAGCGGGACTTGGTGGTATTAAAAGCATAAATGACTTCTCAGATTTGCAGCCAGACACATTTCACACATAAAATGGAGTGTGGGGAATGCCTGACCCAAGGCCTTGCCTGGACTCTCCTTCCTGCTGTATCCATGTGGGAAAGGCTGGGAAGCACCAGCAGAAAGCTGCTACTGATCCCCTCCCTCCCAGCCTGAGTCTAATTTCATTTCTCTCTCCACAATATCTATCTTATTCTATAACATTTCTAAATCAATATTTATCTCAAAATTTATATACAAATATATACTATATAAACCTTCTTTGTATACAAATATATACTATAAATATATAAACCTTCTATCAAACTTTATAAATTATAAATTTATAAATATATAAACCTTCTATCAAACTTTAAAATTCCTCCACAAATCCATTTCCCACCTGGAAACCAGGAATAAGCCAAGACTGGATAAATAAACTCCAGTTCAATGTCACTGCTGTCACCTGGTTTGTCCCCAGGTGTTTGACAATGGCACGGGGAACTTCTTTGCCAAACATTTTATTAAAAAAAAAGCACTGAAACAAATATTTAAGGTCACGAGAAGCTGGCAGGGAGCTCAGCTCAGCATTGCCAGCCCTGCTCCTGTCCAGCACCCTGGGCTTGGCCACCCCAAGGGCTCCAAAGGTCACCGGGTTGGGAACAGCTCCAGGTGAACCCAGGACGAGCAGTGGCTGCTCTGAAGCCACCAAAGGCCCCAGAACCCTGCCTGAAGGGGAGGGGATCCCACACCCATCCCAGCCCGTGGGGCTGAACAGCCAGACCCCAAATGCTGCTGCCTTCACCCCAGAAAAGCAATGCCAAGCACGAGCCCAAGGTGCCCAGGGGTCCCTGGTGCTGCCATGACCCACCGGTGGTGCTGGCCCTGCTCCACGAAGTGCTGCAGCTCCTCCACGATCCTGCCCACGAACTCATCCTCGCTGGGCGACAGGAAAACGCCATCCATGGGGCACAGTGCCAGGGGGGACAGCCTGTGGGGGGACAGGGACACACCTCAGGGACAGGGACAGCCTGTGGGGGGACAGGGACACGTGGAGGTACAGGGACAGCCTGTGGGGGGACAGGGACACACCTCAGGGACAGGGACAGCCTGTGGGGGGACAGGGACACACCTGAGGGACAGGGACAGCCTGTGGGGGGACAGGGACACACCTGAGGGACAGGGACACACCTCAGGGACAGGGACAGCCTGTGGGGGGACAGGGACACACCTGAGGGACAGAGACAGCCTGCGGGGGGACAGGGACACACCTGAGGGACAGGGATACCCCTCAGGGACAGGGACAGCCTGCCGAGGGACAGGGACACATGGAGGGACAGTGCCAGGGGGGACAGCCTGCTGGGGGACAGGGAGACAACTGGAGGGACAGGGACACATGGACGGACAGGGACACACGGGGAGGGACAGGGACACACGTGGAGGGACAGGAGAACACGTGGAGGGACAGGGACAGCCGCCAACCCCCGCCCATGGGTGCCCAGCACCCCTTCCCTGTGCTGGCTCCGCCTGCGCCGCGTTATCCCCCAGCCCCGGGCATGCCAATTTCCCCCAGCCCCGGGCATGCCCAGCCTCTCTGCACCGCGCTATCCCCTTGCCCGGACACCCCCGTGCCGCTCTCTGCATCCGCCTGCCCCCCCTTCTCCCAGCGCCACGTGCTGCCTCCTGTCCCTCCTCCCTCCCCATCCCGGCTCCTCCCGCCCGCTTCTGGCTCCTCCCGCTCTGTCCCGGCTCCTCCCTCCCCATCCCGGCTCCTCCCGCCCGCTTCTGGCTCCTCCCGCTCTGTCCCGGCTCCTCCCTCCCCATCCCGGCTCCTCCCGCCCGCTTCTGGCTCCTCCCGCTCTGTCCCGGCTCCTCCCTCCCCATCCCGGCTCCTCCCGCCCGCTTCTGGCTCCTCCCGCTCTGTCCCGGCTCCTCCCTCCCCATCCCGGCTCCTCCCGCCCGCTTCTGGCTCCTCCCGCTCTGTCCCGGCTCCTCCCTCCCCATCCCGGCTCCTCCCGCCCGCTTCTGGCTCCTCCCGCTCTGTCCCGGCTCCTCCCTCCCCATCCCGGCTCCTCCCGCCCGCTTCTGGCTCCTCCCGCTCTGTCCCGGCTCCTCCCTCCCCATCCCGGCTCCTCCCGCCCGCTTCTGGCTCCTCCCGCTCTGTCCCGGCTCCTCCCTCCCCATCCCGGCTCCTCCCGCCCGCTTCTGGCTCCTCCCGCTCTGTCCCGGCTCCTCCCTCCCCATCCCGGCTCCTCCCGCCCGCTTCTGGCTCCTCCCGCTCTGTCCCGGCTCCTCCCTCCCCATCCCGGCTCCTCCCGCCCGCTTCTGGCTCCTCCCGCTCTGTCCCGGCTCCTCCCTCCCCATCCCGGCTCCTCCCGCCCGCTTCTGGCTCCTCCCGCTCTGTCCCGGCTCCTCCCTCCCCATCCCGGCTCCTCCCGCCCGCTTCTGGCTCCTCCCTCTCCGTCCCGGCTCCTCCCGCTCTGTCGCGGCTCCTCCCGCCCGCTTCTGGCTCCTCCCGCCCGCTTCTGGCTCCTCCCACTCTGTCCCGGCTCCTCCCGCTCTGCCCCGGCTGTTCCAGCCCGCTTCTGGCTCCTCCCGCCCGATCCCGGCTCCTCCCTCCCCATCCCGGCTCCTCCCGACTGATCCGAGCTTTTCCGTTGCCGTCCGTACTCGTCCCGCTTGGTCTGGGCTCTTCTCGGCCTGTGCTGGCTCTTTCCCCTCATCCCGATTCTCTCCCTCTCGCTCCCAGTTCTTCTTCCCCCTCATCCTCGGTTCTTCTTCCCTCTCGCTCCCGGTTCTTCCTCCCCGTCCCGGCTCCATCCCCGCTGGTGCCGGCGGCGCTCCTGGCCCTGCTGTCCCCAAACCCTCCCGGGCCGGGCTATCCCCCTGTCCCCGTTCGGCTCCGAGCGCTCCAGAATCGCCGCTGTGCTTGGGGCAGCCGGGGCTGATTTCAGCCTGCCCGGAGCTGCTTTCCCGGGAAACAATCCCGGCCTCGGCTCTCCCAGAACATCCCCCGGCCTTTCCCTGAGGAGAGGAGCAGGTTTCCAGTACGGAAATAAAGTCAGGCAAGACATCAACCCCCAGCAGCCACATCCCGTTATCCTCCCCTGTGCTCATTTCTCCCTTTCTCTGTTAAAGCCATTCTTCCTAAAATTCCTGATTTTTCTGGCTGAAAAATCACTTGAAGGCCAGCAGTCATTCCCTGTCTCCCTGCAATTCCAGCTGGGAAAGCGGCACAATTCCACATCCCCTGCACGGGGTTAATTCCCACACCCTCCCTGCCTGCCCCAGCCCAGCACATTTAAATCATGGAATGGTTTGGATTCGGAGGAACATCCAATTTTCCCCCTCTGTCTGCTGATTTCCACGTGGATTTGATGCTTTTCCTCCTTTCCCTCTTTTGCAAATATCACTTTTCTCAGTCCCCTCTGCTCCTCACCCAAAAAACCCAGAACCTGTGCCCGGGTCACCCATGGCACATCCAAAGTGACCTTTTGGGGTTTTTTTGGGATTACAGAGCAGGGTCAGGCACAGATCCTGCCCCAATCCCTGCACTGGGATCAGCCCCAGACTGGAATAATTTCACCCACCCCAGTGTGGAATTTGGGATGGGAGAAGGGAAAAGAGGAGGAGGAGAAGGAGGAAGTGGGATTACAGAGGAAACCTGTGCAGGGAAAAAGGAGCTGCATTCTGCAGCCAGGTAAACGAGAGGGGTCTGTGCCAAGGGCAGCCCAGTGCCACCAGTTTGGAGCTGTTCCCATTTCCCAGTCTGCCCACAGGAATGTCTGTAACACACTGGGATTTCTTCCAGAGCCTGGCAGGTTTGGGGCTGGCTCTGTCACCACCCGTCCCTTCTGCTACTGGGTCAGAGCTGCTGCAGGAAAATAGCAATAATTAAACGCATTCATTTAATTCAATAATTAAATACAGGTAATAAGAGGACACAAAATGGGTCACTTCACCCTCTTTGTTGTCTTTCCTTTGCAGTTCACCCTGCTCATCACAGACACACCGAGCTGGCTGCTTTCCCCCAATCCCTTTACAAACCATCCTGGATTAAGCACCAGAATTTTGCCACACATATCAAGAAACTCTTCAAAAAAGGTTCTGGGAAAAGCTGGGCACTCCCATTCCCTCCTGTGCCAAGCCAGGAGTTCCCAGCACCACACAACATCCTGAATTATAAATATTAATTATAAACTAATACAGCAGCATTCAGATTCATTCAGTCACTTGAGGGGTTCGGGATTATTGCTCCCCTCTCACACCAACAATTCCTTCTCCAAATTAGGCTGAAAAAAACCCAAGATTGTTTTGGGTTGACCCAATATCCTCCTGGCTGTCCCGCAGGGAGATGTTGTGGATGCTGTAGAATCCTGTCGGTGCCTACCTAGAAAAATCCCAGAGGCCGGGAGAGCTCTGCTCCCCTCCCACATTGCTCTGTAATTAGCGCTGGGCTCTGTAATTAGCACTGCCTGATTTCTCCCTTTGTTTGCCGAGGAGGGGGAGCTGAGGATGTCTGGGATTCACGGGGATGAGCCGGGTTTAATCAGGCAGGGATCAAAGCTCCTTCCCAAAGTCACTGAGATGGAGCCCGGGAGCTGTTCCTGACCCCTCTGATGAGACAGAACCTTCCAGAGGGCTGGGATGGAGCCCGGGAGCTGTTCCTGACCCCTCCGATGAGACAGAACCTTCCAGAGGTTGATTGGGGAGCAAGGAGAGCTCCTGAAGAGCCTTTGTGATTGAAATGGAGGAGGATGGGAATTAGAGGGAGAATGAAGCAAAAAGGGATGGAACAGCCTTGGAACAGGAGGATCTGGGGGGTGGAAGGTGCAGTGGAGGAGCAGAAACCAGGACAGTGTTGTGGATTTCTCCTGTTCCCTCTGGAGGGCTCAGACACAACATCCAGGGGCTAAACCAGGGCTTTGATCCCTGCCAGGAGCCCTCAGCTGGGCAATCCCAGCTCCTGCCCCAGGCCCAGAGCAGAATTTCAGCCCCCAAATCCTTCCTGCGACAGCTCCAGACACGGAGCTGCTCCCAAACCCAGCACCAGGCTCCAGGTCAGACCTGCAGGAGGAGTTCCTGAGGACAGGGACAGCCAGGGCGAGCCCAGGAGAGTTATCCCAGGAAATCCATGGAATTCCTCAGGCCAGAGCTGAGCCCAGGAGAGTTATCCTGGGAAATCCATCACCTCCTTCCCACATAATCACTGGTTTTTCATGGCTGGAGGTGCCGCACGGCCCAGCTTGGCCCCACAGAGCTCCAGGCAGCAATGCCAGCAGCAGTTGGCAACCAGGGAGCAGGATTTGGCCAGTGCCCATCCAGCAGCCTCGGGCCAGTGACCAGTTGGATTTGGCCAGTGACCAGTTGGATTTGGCCAGTCCCCATCCAGCAGCCTTGGGCTGGTGGCCACAGGACAAGGGCAGTGGCCAAAGCCACCTCTCCCCTCAGGCACAGCTGGGTTTTCACTTCCTGACCACGGAGCCCACGGAGGGGCTCAGGAGACCCAACCATCTCTGCTCTCTCAGCTGAAGTCACCAGGAAAGAGGAGTTCCAGCCCTTCCATGTCCATCTTTTGCAGAAAGTGAGGTTTTTGAACCATGGGTGAACTGGAGAAAGCAGCAACACAAACCCTGCTGCCACCTGGGCTGGGCCCAAAATTCAATTACAGAAATGGGGCTGGAGACACCTGGAAAACCTCTCTGGTGCTCCACCCTGGGTGATGCAAACAGAGTTGAACACCCTCAATGTGCCCAGCTCCTCAGAGAACAGCAATGTCCCAGGTCTCCTGGTGAGACCTTCCCACCATCCCTTTTCTTTCCCCACCCCGGCTCAATGGGAGGTGCTGCTGGCCAGAGGGGGAATCCTCCCCAGCCAGACTCAGGAAGGGGTTCTGAGGAGGGAAGGAGCCCAGAGAAACCATCTCCAAGGCCACTTTGGGATGGGAGAAGGGAAAAGAGGAGGAGGAAATGGAGGAAGACGCTTCCTGGTGGGATTACAGAGGAAACCTGTGCAGGAAAAAAGGGAAAAAGGAGCCACATTCTGCAGCCAGGTAAACAAGGGGGGGTTCTGTGTCAAAGGCAGCCCCAGTCCCACCAGGCCAGTGACCAGCTGAATTTGGCCAGCTCCTCTCTCAGCTCCTCAGAGAACAGCAATGTCCCAGCTCCCTCTCTGCTGGAGACCTTCCCACCCCTCTTCTCCCACCCAGGCTCAATGGAAGGCGCTGCTGGCCAGAGGGGGAATCCTCCCCAGCCAGACGGGGGTCCCACACTCAGGAAGGGGGATCTGAGGTGGGGAGGAGCCCAGAGGAACCCTCTCCAAGGCCACCTCGGGGTTTTCCAGCTGCAGCACGGCATGGGGCAGCAGCTGGGGCGGGCTGAGGCTCTGCAGAGCCCTGTGCCCGGAGGTGTCGGGGTAGAAGGACACCAGCTCGTTGCTGAAGGTCACCGTCTCCACAGCGCCGCCGCGGCACAGGCAGCCCCAGCCCAGCAGGGAGGCGAAAGCCGCGCGGAACTCGGCGTTGAAGGCGTAGATGATGGGGTTGAGGGCAGAGTTGGCCCAGCCCAGCCAGGTGAAGGTGCTGAGCACGGCCCTGCTGACGCACGGCGACGCTCCCGGGACGTGGAGCTTGGGATCACAGAAGGGCACCAGGCAGTTGAGCACGAAGAAGGGCAGCCAGCAGCACACGAAGAC
Source organism: Nesospiza acunhae (assembly GCA_013398715.1). Lineage (NCBI taxonomy): Eukaryota > Metazoa > Chordata > Aves > Passeriformes > Thraupidae > Nesospiza > Nesospiza acunhae. The sequence continues at coordinate 345,561 of VZSU01000694.1, read as the reverse complement.
GCCCACAATGATGGAGAGGGTCTGCAGCACCTTGGTCTCCTTCTTGAGGGAGTTTTTCAGGGAGGTTTCCCGAGGGCGGGCGCTCCGTCCCGCCGGTGTCTCCAGGGAGGAGATCCCGCGGAGCTGGCGCCGGGCCAGGCGGAACAGGCGCCCGTAGGTGCCCAGCATGATGGCAACGGGGATGTAGAAGCTGATGAGGGACGAGGAGATGGCGTAGGTCCTGCTGAGGCTGGGATCACAGCTCCCCTCCTCTGCAGAGCCGTTAAACCCCAGCTGCTCTCGGCTGGGCAGCTCCCGGTCCTTGTGCCACTGCAGCTGCACGGGGAGGAAGGAGATGAGGAGGGACAGCAGCCAAGCCACCGCGATGGTGACAAAGGCCAGGCGCTGTGTCACCCTCCTCTGGTGGCGGAAGGGCTCGGCGATAGCCCAGTAGCGCTCGACGCTGATGAGGCACAGGTGGAGGATGGAGGCCGTGCAGCACATGATGTCAAAGGCCACCCAGAGGTCACAGAAAGCCCCGAAGGGCCAGAAGCCCAGCACGTCACTGGCAGCTCTCCAGGGCATCACCAGGACGGCCACCAGCAGGTCGGACACGGCCAAGGAGACCACGAAGATGTTGGTGACCTTGGAGCGCAGGTGTGGGAACCTGAGCACAGCCAGGCACACCAGGGCATTGCCCAGCAGCGTGGCGAGGATGAGGAGGGACAGGCAGGTGGCTGTCACCACCCGCAGGGACAGCGGGGAGTGGCTTTGTTCTGCCCAGCTGGTGGCACTGAGCCCGTCCTGCCCAGCTCCTCCTGCCGAGGGGTAAAACCCATCCATGGCTGCACCGTGCTCCGGGATTGCCAAGCAAATTGTCTTCAGAGGAAGAGACTGCACCCTTCTCCAGGATCCCTGCTCCAGCAGAACCAGCCCTGACACTGCAGGAGGGCTGAGCCACAATTCCAATGGGACTGCTGCCAGCACCCTGACCCACAGGGTGTCAGGTTGGGTTCTGACTCTGGCAGTGTTGGTTTAGTTCACTGCATTGTTTATTTTATCCTTTTATTTTCTTCCCTAATAAAGAACTGTTATTCCTGCTCCCACATTTTTGCCTGAGAGCCCCTTAATTTCAAATTTATAGCAATTTGGAGGGAGGGGGTTTTACATTCTCCATTGCAGGGGGGGCTCCTGCCTTCCTTAGCAGACACCTGGCTTTCAAACCAAGACACCCTCGACATCCCTGCTGAGGTTTCTCAGCTGCTCAAGGCTCCATCAGCATCCAGAGCCCATTTTCCCTTTTCCCTGCTCCCTCAGCATCTCCAAAGCCCCAGCAGCAATCCAGTCCCTCTGCCAGCCTAGGAAAAGTGCTGGAAGCTCTCAGTCCTTTCCAGGTCTGTGCTGACAGGATTTTTGGATTTTTGGATTTTTGGAGTTTGGATTTTCTCTCCTGCCTCCCACCCCAGTTCCCTTCCTCTGCCGCTCCCAGGAGCCAGAACTCACCTCCGGGGCTGAGGAGGCTTTGTTGCAAATCTTCCTCCCTCTCCTCTCTCCTCTTCACCTGCTGGTGCTCCCGCAGAATTCCCAGATCCCTCCCGTGGCCGGGTGGGATTCACTGCCAGGAGCAAGAGGGGTCTGAGCTCCCTGTGCTCCTGCAGCCCCTCCCTGCTCACAGCCCCGGCTGCTCCTCCCTCTGGAGCCAAATCCCTCTGGCTTTGGCTCGGCTGGGATCTGGCTCTGCCCCGGGAGCTGGGGGAGATGTGAATCCACAGGGTGAGTCACTGCCAACTCGGTGAGAGGGTTCGAGGGGGAAAATAATCATTCCAGTCAGATTTAAGGGTCCTCAGTGCTAATGAGCACAGAAATTTATTGTGATTTCTGCATAAAAGATGCCTGATTTCCGTGCCCAGGCGCTGAGTCACAGCTCAGACATGACCCCAAACCAACCACTCCTCCCTGCCCTGAGCTGGTGCAAAACTGGCATTTACTGTCCACTGCAAAATCCCTTCTCCAGGAAAAAAAAATGAAAAAACACATCTAAAAATCCTGTACAAACCTGGAAGTTTTTTTTCTTTTTAAAAGCCCCACACAAAGCAGCCTCAGATCTTTTTTCAGCACAGGTTACCTGCAGAACCAGGGAGGGTGAGGATAAGTTTTTTAATCCTTGATAAATGGATTTTACTTTCAGTAAAGTGGTGTAAAGTTGCTTCTCTTTCAAGTTCATCATGATTTCCTTCATTCCCAGCTTGTTCCACATCAGCTTTCACCTCAGGGATAACTGGTACAACTAACCAGAAAGTCAAGATCCTTTTCCAGTCAGGTGTGGATGTGGCAGCTGGGGACACAGTATGGGGGTAGCCTTGATGGTCTGAAGGTCGTTGCCAGACTTAACTCTAGAATTTCATATTTTGGACCTCCTAAGGAGGAGGAGGAGATGATTTATATCTCAAAGAAGGATTTCCTGGAAGCCTCCTGCCTTGGGATGTGCCACCATGAGCTTACAGAGGTGACAAATCCAGTGCCACCCTGCTGGGCTGTGACAGATCAGTGCCACCCTGCCCTGTGTGTGACAGATCCAGTGCCACCCTGCTGGGCTGTGACAGATCCAGTGCCACCCTGCTGGCTGTGACAGATCCAGTGCCACCACTGCTCTCCTGAGGAGAAGAGCCTCCCTGCAAAAGTGCAGTGGGGAAAAGCAGGACAAGCTTTGCAAATCCTGGGCACAGCTCCAATTCATTCCCTCTGTGCCCAGAGTGTGGTCCTGGAGCATCCCTGACCCTGCCTTTCCCTGTCACCTCAGGGGGAAAGAGACACCAGAGCTCCCTGAGCCCGCTCAGCTGAGCCCAGATCCATCAACCCAGCTCTGCTAAACCCGGGTCCATCACCCCGGGATTGCTGAGCCCGGATCCATCACCCCGGGATTGCTGAGCCCGGATCCATCATCCCGGGATTGCTAAACCCGGATCCATCATCCCGGGATTGCTGAGCCCGGATCCATCACCCCGGGATTGCTGAGCCCGGATCCATCACCCCGGGATTGTTAAACCCGGATCCATCACCCCGGGATTGCTGAGCCCGGATCCATCACCCCGGGATTGCTAAACCCGGGTCCATCACCCCGAGCAGGCTCAGCTGAGCCCGGGGAGAGCGGGACCTGCCCCGATCCATTCCCAGCAGGAGCCGATGTTCCCTGAAGCCACAGCCGGGCTCGCTCTGGGTGTCCGGGCGCTCGCTGTCCCCATGTCACGGCCACAGCTCGGTTTAATTAAGCCGCGGTTTAATTAGCGGCGGCTGCAGCACCGGGGAGCGAGGGTAGATGGCACCAGCGGCCGCGCCCGGAGCAGCGCCGGCCCTCGGGAATTCGGGATCCAGCGGGAGAAGAGCGGGAGCTGGGGCAGGGCAGAGGCTGGGGCTGGGCAGGGAAAGGAGCAGGGCAGGGTCGGGGAGCCGGGCAGGGGCTGGAGCAGGGGCAGGGCAGGGGCAGGGCAGGGGCTAGGGAGAAGGGCGCGGTGACAGGGGTGCAGCGATGACAGGGGTGCCGTGATGATAGGGGTGCAGCAGTGCAGGGGTGCAGCAGTGCCAGGGGTGAGCTGGGGCAGGGCAGGAGATGGGGCAGGGCAGGGCTGGGGCTGGGGCAGGAGCTGGGGAGCAGGGCATGGACTGGGGAGCAGGGCAGGGGCAGGGTAGGAGATGGGGCAGGGCAGGGTTGGGGAGCAGGGCAGGGTTCTCCCCCAAGGGGGGAATAAACCCCGGGACAGCCCCCAGGGAATGGGCACGGCCCCAGGGCTGGCAGAGTTCCAGGAGCGTTTGGACACCGCTCCCAGGGTGGGATTTGGGGTATCCTGGTCCTTTCCCGGTCAGGATACCCCAAGGCCCTCAAGGCAGATCCCTCAGCCACCCCCAGGGATGCTCTGCCCTCGGTGCCCCACGGGGCATTTTCCTACCAAGCCCCGCTCTGGGCACGAAGGTTTTCAGGATCTCAGAAACAAACCCGGGGCATGGATGGCACTGGATCTGTCACACATGGCAGGGTGGCACTGGTCTGTCACACACAGGGCAGGGTGGCACTGGATTTGTCACGCATGGCAGGGTGGCACTGGATCTGTCACACACAGGGCAGGGTGGCACTGGATTTGTCACACAGGACACGGGTGGCACTGGATCTGTCACACAGGGCATGGGTGGCACTGGATCTGTCACAGCCCTGCAGGGTGGCACTGGATCTGTCCCCTCCGTAAGTCACAGCACAGGGTGGCAGTGGCAGCTCATGGTGGCACATCCCAAGCCAGGAAGCTTCCAGAAATCCTTAGAGACACAAATCAGCTCCTCCTCCTTGGGAACAACAAATGTAAAATTTCAGAGTTGGGTGGCAAAGACCTTCAGACCATCAATCCCAAGTGTGGCCTCAGCACTGCCAAGGCCACCCCACACCGTGTCCCCAAGTGCCACCTTAGCACATTTTGAACTCCTCCAGGGATGATGATTCCACCCCTCCCAGTGTCTGAAATTTTCCATAAAGGATTTTGTCCCAATTTCCAACCTAAACCTCCCCTGGCACAACCTGAGGCTGTAGGAAAGGATCAGGAAAGGATTTCCCCTTCAGCTGGGGATTGGGGGGTGGAATGGGATGGGATGGGATGAGATGGGATCCATGGGATAGGGTCCAGGGGATGGGATGAGATGGGATCCATGGGATGGGATGGGATTGGATGGGATGGGATCCATGGGATGGGATCCAGGGGATGGGATGAGATGGGATCCATGGGATGGGATGGGATTGGATGGGATGGGATCCATGGGATGGGAGCCAGGGGATGGGATAGGATGGGATGAGATGGGATCCATGGGATGGGATCCATGGGATGAGATGAGATGGGATCCATGGGACCCATGAGATGCGATGGGATCCCTGGGATGAGATGGGATTGGATGGGATCCATGGGATGGGATGGGATTCAGTTTATCCAATTTCTGCCATTTTGGAGCACACCTGCTGCAGGATCCCTGCAGGTTCTGCTGTCACAAACCAAACCGAGCAGCTCCTCCTGGGAGAGGTCAGATCTCCTCCCCTGAGGATCTGCGTTATTTGATCAGCAACAGTTCAGCAGCTATTTTATTCCAGGCTCAAGTTAAGCACTATTTTAAACAGCTCTCCAGCAAGAAAAGATTGCAGTTTGGTGGCAATTCAGCTCGAAGTTTTTATATTTAATTTCCTCACCCAGCAAGAGGATGCCCTCGATTTCCTCTCCCTGCTGTCTCACCAAAATATCCTGAAAATTCTCCATTCAGGCACCCTGATTACATCCCCCACTCTGCATCAAAGGCAGAAAATTACCAGCCACTCCAAATAAAGCAGCAGCTGCTCGGGTTTAACTCCTAAATGTCACTTCCAGCATGGCTGATGCATCCCAGGATTACAGGGGAGTGTTTATTCCTGCAGGAATTTCCAGGGAAGGGACAAGTTCTGAGATCAGGGGAGAATGGAGGGGGAGTCAGACTTTAAAAACAAAAATCCAGGTTGTAGGTGAGACCTGAGCCCTGTAAAAAATCCACAGAAGCTCTCCAGGGATCAGATCAAACCCCAGCCAGAGGAAACAGCATCAACAGCCTGAGGATTCTTGGCTTAGGCATTGCGGTTTCAGAGGGAAATTTGGTTTTTTATCAGCAGGCCACTCAATTTACATCAATTTTCTTCAGGCAGAGGGAAAACCAGTACCAGGCTCCCAGTCTGGGCTGCTTAATGATAATTAGAACAAGAAGCTGGGTGAAAAACTGCCCCAAAATCAGCTTTAGGAATTGTCCAGTACAAAACCAAGGGGTGCATTAGAACTGATTTCCTTTTCTCCATGGGCAAGTGGTTTAGGCAAAGGGCTGTGACTGTGAGCCTTCAAAGTGCAGGTTTGAGATGCAGAGTGATAAAAAAGAAAGGGAAAGAAGGAAAAGCAGGAATTGTGTCCAAAATGACACCAGGAATGAAGGCAGTGCCACCCAGAAAGCAGCAGAGCCTGCTCAGGAAAAACAGACAAATCATTAAACGTGGTAATATTTAATAATGGGCTTTTTAAAACCAGGGTAAAGTCTGGTGGAGCAGTTGCTCAGTTTGGGTTTGATGAAGCAGCCCAGGACCATCCCTGGATCCCAGCACAGCTGGAACAGCAGCTGGAGCAGGGACAAAGCACAGGAGGCCCCAGAGACCCCCGGGTCCCTCCCCTCCCCTTTGGTCACACACAGGCAGAAAACACCGAGGTTTTTCTCCCATTTACTTCCAGAGGAAAGGAATACAGAGCTTCAAGTCATTGTACATCATTCCATGGGGGAAGTGTGAGCTGCAGCCTCCCCCTCCCCTGGCAGGAGCCTGCACTGGTGAGCGGTGACAGAGGGGACAGAGCCCCTGGGGACAGCCCCAGTGCCACCCCTGGCCCTGGGCTGGGACTGAGTGGGCACAAAATGACCCCCAGGAGGGGAAACTCCAGCCCCTGTTCCCATTATCCCAAGCTGCCACTGAGGAGTGGGGTTTGGAGAGGCAGCGTGGAAGCGCTGGGACACATTCCCAGAGCTGTGGGAATAAATTCCCAGTGGTACTGGGACACATTCCCAGTGATGCTGGAATACATTCCAACTGGTGGTGGGACACGTTCCCAGTGCTGTGGAACATTCCCAGTGCTGTGGGAATTCATTCCCAGTGCTGTGGGAACCCATTCCCAGTGGTACTGGAATAAATTCCCAGTGGTACTGGGCTACATTCCCAGTGCTGTGGGAATAAATTCCCAGTGCTGCTGGAATTCATTCCCAGAGATGCAGGAATACATTCCCAGAGGTACTGGAATAAATTCTCAGTGCTGTGGGAATAAATCCTCAGTGGTACTGGGATACATTCCCAGTGCTGTGGGAATAAATTCCCAATACTGTAGGAATACATTCCCAGTGGTGGTGGGACACATTCCCAGTGCTGTGGGAGTTCATTCCCAGTGGTACTGGAATAAATTCCCAGTGCTGCAGGAATCCATTCCCACTGGTGGTGGGACACATTCCCAGTGCTGTGGAACACATTCCCAGTGCTGTGGGATACATTCCCAGTCAGAGGAGGGGCACAGGGCTGTGATCCACCCACAGGCAGCCAGGCACTCCCCTGCCATGCTCGGGAATGCCAGGGAAGGGCACATTCCCCTCCTGGAGCTCCGTTTTTCAGGGATTTGGGCTTCCCAGGCTTCCGTGTGCACGCCAGGGGTAAAAAGTGACCTGCAAAAGATGAGGGTGGGCTCATGGGGGAGAGGCAGCCCTGGAGCAGCTGCAGCTGTGGTGCTCAGGGTTTTGTGCATCAAAAACATCCACAGGGGCTGGTCGGGGGCTCTCTGGGAACACACAATGCTGTGGGAGGGCAGTGCCAAGGCCGTTCCATGGAGCTGTGCTCTCCCAAGGGATCCCTTTATTTCCCACCCCAACTCCCTGCGTGGCAGCTCAGAGCCAGCACCCTGCAGCTCCCAAGGAGTTTTGCTTACAGGGGTGATACAAAAATAGCCACCAGCTCCAATTTCAAGTGCCAGCTCTTGGCCACAAGAGCCTGAAACTCCTCTGGGGGAATCTTTTGCAGGTCTCCCTTTTAAGGCCTTAATGTCATTACAGAGAGAGGGATTCTTTTGTCTTGTGCTTGCCATTGCTGCCCTCTCTGAGCAGCACCAAAATCTCCTCAAACTGAGCAGTTCCAGTGCCTGGCTGTCAGTGCAGGATCCAGAGGGAGGGACACAACAAGCACCAGGTGTCTAAGCTGCTGCAAGGGCAGGACTGATGTGCCAAGTGTTCTAAACAACCACACAAACAGCCAAATGTTGAGCCACTGCAACGCTGCTGCTACTCAGATTCTCAACATCAGCCACAGCAAAGGAAGAGAAATCAAAATCAAACCCAAAACCGAGCACTGGTATGGACACAGAAGAGTTTATCTTGGCTGGAGTTGTGTTCCCAGGAGGGAAGACTGGATGTGGCAGTGACTTGGGGTCACGAGTCAGATCGAGACCAGATGTTGGCACAGAGATGACAAACACCAGCTGGGGCCAGGTCCAGAGTGGATTGTCATGGCAGGAGCTCCTGCTGCTGAGCAAAGACAGATCCAGGAGGACAGGGGGTGCTCCCCTCTCCTTGGAAGTTCTGGTCATCAGTTAAGGAACATGGAGACACTTCCCAAACTGCAGCAACAGGATTCTGTTGGCTCTTCAGAGATTCAGTCCCAGAGCTGTTTTGGGTTCAGAAGAAGCAGAGGGAGTCTTTTGTGCCACATCTGTGAAGGGAATTGCAACAGAGAAGAGATCAGAACTCATCAAACACATCCACGAGCACCCAATACCGTTCCAGAGTGCCCAGGTGCTTCCCTGCTCTGCTCCATCCCCTGGGAATCACATGTTCCATCCCCCTGGAATCACATGTTCCAGGGAATGCCTTGGAAATTGGGCTTATAACCTGCCCAGCCAGAAGGAAAACTACATGGGCAATCCTGTGGAATTGCTCATGGACAGATTCCCAAAAGGAAAACTGAGACTGTCCAGGACATGTGTAGGGA
>VZSU01000694.1:294503-310647 GCA_013398715.1 Nesospiza acunhae | reverse complement strand
TGCTGAGCATCGTCCCCGCCAGGGCAGGAAGGATCTGAGGCAGCACAAAAAGGGTGTGGAGAGCTGAGGGAAATGTGACTTTTCTTCCTGATCCTCAGCAGAATAACAGGGAAAACAGAGTGACAACCCAGGGGTTTGTGCTGGGCACCGGAGCCACCTTCCAGCCTTGACATGGGGCTGTTTCCTGCCACAAACCCTTCCTCTTCCCGACTCTCCCCTTCCACTGGGGCTGTTGGTGCACTCGGAAACTGGGGGAGGAAGAGGGTCCCTCTTAGAAATATGGGAAGGAAAAGGGTCCTTCTCAGAAATTGGGAAGGAAAAGGGTCATTCTCAGAAGTTGGGAAGGAAAGGGGTCGTTCTCAGAAATATGGGGAGGAAAAGGGTCCTTCTCAGAAACTGGGAAGGAAAAGGGTCCCTCTCAGAAATTGGGAAGGAAAAAGGTCCCTCTCAGAAATATGGGGAGGAAAAGGGTCCCTCTCAGAAACTGGGAAGGAAAAGGGTCCCTCTCAGAAATTGGGAAGGAAAAGGGTCCTTCTCAGCAACTGGGGAAGCAAAAGGGTCCTTCTCAGAAATTGGGAGGGAAAGGGGTCATTAGCAGCTCTTTGCAAGCAGAATTCCCCTGCAAACCTCCAGATCTCTTCTTGGCTTTGCCAAGGAAAAACTGGCCCTGTTTTGTGAGGAGTGCCTTTGGCTGAGGTGGCTCTGAGCCATCCCGAAGCTCCTCTCCTGCTTCACTGAGCACAGCAACTCTCACCCTGCCCTTTCCCCCCTTGCCCAATGGATTGGGGTGGTTTCTAACACGAGGTTTTCTGTATTTTTTAACAGGCAGCCCCTTGGGAAGCCAGTTCTGTCACCCTGAGGAGGAGGGACAGCTTGGATTCCTTGGATCTCGGCTGGGGAGGAGAAGATGATTACTACAGGAAAAGTGATGGTCTCTATTGCAAGAAGTGCCCTGCAGGTGAGATGGTCTCAGCACTGATCCCACCTCTGCAGCCTCTCCGTGCTCCTGTTCCTGTCCTCGCTCCTCCTGAGGGGCAGCAGAGCTCCAGCTCTGCCCTGCTCCACTGTCATGGATCTAACCCCTCATTTTGGGAATATTTTCCTTTTCTTGGCTCATTTGCCTTTGAGCTTTGCTGGTGGTGGAATCACAGAATCCTTCAGGTTGGAAAAGCCCTTCAAGGCCACCAAATCCAATCTTTGCCAAATCCCCACCTTGTCACTGAGTGCCCCTGAGTCCAGGCCTTCCTGGGATCCCTCCAGGGATGGGCACTCCAACCCTCCCTGGGCAGTGCCAGGCCCTGAGCCCCCTTTCCATGGGGCAGTTCCTGCTGTGCCCACCCTGAGCCTGCCCTGGCCCAGCCTGAGGCCGTTCCCTCTGCTCCTGTCCCTGTTCCCTGGAGCACAGCCCGACCCCCCCGGCTGTGCCCTCCTGGCAGGAGCTGTGCAGAGCCACAAGGGCCCCTGAGCCTCCTTTGCTCCAGGCTGAGCCCCTGCCCAGCTCCCTCAGCCTCTCCTGGGGCTCCAGCCCCTTCCCTGTGTGTTCAGCGTTTCCCTTTCTCTTCAGGCACCTACCTTACCAAGGAGTGTGAGGAGCAGGGAGGCTCCAGCACATGTGAGCCCTGTGGACTCGGAGAATACATGGAATATCCAAATGCCTTCCCATCGTGCCAGGAGTGCTCAAAGTGCAGGGAAGGTACGAGCTGGGGGGAGCAGGGCTGGTGGCTCAGGCTGGGTCCAGGCGAGCTCTCTCAGAGCACAGTGTCACCTGCAGTGTCCCCAGAGGGTGGCTGGGGCTGCAATCTGGGCCAGACCCACATCTGTTAAAGGCCACATCCCTCATGCAAGCTTGAACATGAGACTCCACACAGAGCAGGAGGATGAGGCTCCCAGCAGCACTGGCAGCTGCTGGTGGAGTTTGATCCGGGCACTGCTTTTCCCTTGTGGGGCAGGAAAATGGGCACTCAGCAGCAGGGAGGGACCTGGTCCTGCCTGGGGGTGGGAGTGGGGGAGCCAGGGTGGAGCTGTGTCCCCTCTGTCCCACAGATCAGGTGGAGCTGAGTCCCTGCCAGCCCCAGAGGAACACGGTGTGTGCCTGCAGGAACGGCACCTTCTGCCCCCCGGAGCACCCCTGTGAGATGTGCCAGAAGTGCCAGCCCAGGTGGGTCTGTGGCCGTGGTGCCTGTTGGGGAAAATGGACCAGGAAAGCCTTATAAATATGATTGCCTGGCAAAAGATTTTGAGAATACGGAAACTATAAGCGAGATTGAAATGAAAGCAAGCGTTGAGATACCTCAGTTACTGAATGACTGGAAAACAATGGTGTGGCTGGCTGAAGGTGATCCCCTTTTGATGGAACAACACCCTCTGCTTGCAGGCAGCTCCAAGGGGCAGAGCAGAGCCTACAGCTTGGCAGAAGGGGCCCAAAGAGGAGTTTTTAGGGTTTAAAATGTAACACTCTATGGTAATGTAATGATTCTTATAGGCTGTATGTAAATGCTGTAGGATTTGAATCTTGTACTAGATTGGTTAGTGAGAATCAGAATATTCAACACAGAAGAAGATTTATTGTATTGTAACAAGAACTTGGTCCTCTTACCCCTTTTACTCTTTTATGCTTTTTGCTCTCTTGCCTCTTTTACGCTCTCACCCTCTCACCCTCTCTCCTCCTCTCTTCTCTCAGCCTGCTCTGAGCTGTGGCTGGCAGCTCCCAGCAGGGCCCTGCACTTGGCCCTTTGCAATAAACCCCAAGTTCATGACCTGGCTGCAGAGATCTCTCGTGTCCGTCTGTCCTGACACTCCTAGAGGTGGCTCCTGTGGGGTTTGTGCTGCTGAGCCACAGCTGCTGAGCCCACCCTATGTCCCCTCTCCCAGGTGTCCTGAGGGCCAAGTGATGCTGAAACCCTGCACACCCTACAGTGACCTCCAGTGTGGTCCTGACATGACCACCATCCCCTTCTGTGAGTGGGGAGGCCTGAGGGTTGGGGTGGGAACTGCTGCTGAGGCTAAAGCAGGAGCAGCTGCTCACACCCTGCTTTATCTTCTTCAGACCTCAACGTCATCATCGTCATAGGGATTCTTTTCATGATTGGGATTGCGATTGGGATTGCTTGCTGCTTCTGGAAACACCACTGCACCTGCCCAGGTGAGTGCAGGAGACCCCTGGAGCACCCACCTTGGCCAGGGGCTCTGCACTGGTGTGGGCTGGGTGGGAAGAGAGACCCTGGGAACACCCACCTGGTGTGGGCTGGGTGGGAAGAGGGACCTTGAGAACATCCACCTGGTGTGGGAAGAGGGACCCTTGGAGCACCCACCTGGTGTGGGAAGAGTGGGAAGAGGGTCCTGCCTGGGGTAAGAGGGATCACAGCGCTCTTTCCATCTTCCAGGGGATGGGAGACGCTCGAGCAAGAAGCCCTTAGAAACTCTGGTGAGTTCCTGGGATGGCAGGGGAAATGGCTCTGTTTGTGGGTTGGGGTAATGTCCCCTGCTCCCTCTGCTCCCCACTTGGCCAGCAGCTCCTGGGAAGGCTGGAGGAGCAGGGGATGTCTCACCCAGAAGTTTCTGGAAGGCTGGAGGAGCAGAGGATGAGTCTCACCCAGCAGTTTCTGGAAGGCTGGAGGAGCAGAGGATGAGTCTCACCCAGCAGTTCTTGGGAAGGTTGGAGGAGCAGGGGATGGGTCTCACCCAGAGGTTTCTGGAAGGCTGGAGGAGCAGAGGATGAGTCTCACCCAGCAGTTTCTGGAAGGCTGGAGGAGCAGAGGATGAGTCTCACCCAGCAGTTTCTGGAAGGCTGGAGGAGCAGAGGATGAGTCTCACCCAGCTGTTCCTGGGAAGGCTGGAGGAGCAGGGGATGAGGGTCATCCCTGCAGGGTTGTGGTAGAGCTGGGCCAAGCAGAGGAGGCTCTCTGGTGGTGCTCTGGGTGCTTCCAGCCCCCTCCTCAGTGCCATTAACACTTTCCTGGTGGCAGTGCTGGCACATCCAGAATCCACAGTGGAGATCCCAGGATAGGGGTGGGCTGTGCTCGCCCAGAGCTCCTCCAAGCTTGAGATCCATGCCCTTGGATCCATGGCAGGTTCCTGCCTTCCAAACCACCACACTTTGTGTTTCTCCCTTGCCACTGAACTCCAAGTTTCAGAAGCTGCTGTTGTGCAAGACAGAGAACGTGGGGACAGAGGACAACAACGCCAACACGGAGACAGAGAGGGACAGGGCAGCAGAGAGACAGGTACGTGAGTGGCACCCCCTGCCCCGGCGTGCCAGGCCAAGGTGTGATCATCCTGGGGAGCTTCCAGGGCTGGGCTGCCCAAGGGGATGGTGAAGGGTCTCTTTGTGGGGTCAGACATGGATGTCCTGGGGCTGGGTGTGATAAGACATGGATGTCCTGGGGGTGGGTGGTGATCTCCTGCCCCAACAGCCCTGGGACAGAGGGAGAGGGTCTCCAATCCCCATTAATCACACATTGCTGCTGGGGCTTGGTGGGTGCTGTAGGACACTGTCATTGCAGGAGTGACACTGTCATTGCAGGAGTGACACTGTCATTGCAGGAGTGACATTGTCATTGCAGGAGATGCTGCCGAGTAGGAGAGAGAGACCCTGGAGGACTCTGGTTCCAGCACCAGGGACTGAACCCAGTCGAGGTCAGTGCTGGGGCCCGGGGGAAGTGCTGGGGCTGGGATTGCTGTCCCTGCTGCCCGTGCTCTGAGCTGTCCCTTTGCCCCCCCAGTGCTGCAGAGCTACTTTTACACCTTTGGGAAGAAAGTGCCCAGAGATGACTGGAAGAGATTCGGCCACAGCCTGAACCTGGAGGACAACGACATCACCACGGGCAAGTCCCTGGATGATTTCTACGACATGATGCGCAAGTGGCAGAACAGGGAGGGCTCCAAGGCCTCTGTGAACACCCTGCTGGACACCCTGGAGTGCCTCAGCCTCGGGGGGGTGGCAGAGGACATCTGTGACATGCTGGTCCGCGAGGGACGTTTCCAGTACGAAACGAGCTGAAGGAGCAGGGCACATGCTCTGCAGATGTGAAACACTCAGAACTGTTGGACTGTAGCTGTTTGTAGCTGTGTGTGGCTCTGCTTTTGAAGCCATCACGAGTTCAGCTGAGCCAGGAGGAGCTGATCCTCATGAGAAGCACAAGCCTCAGGCTCCGCTCTCTGGAGTTACAGGTTCGATCTTGGTTCTTCCTTGTGAATCCAAGCTGGTTTCTTGATTTCACTGGGTCAACACCAAGAGATTCAAATAATTTCAATCTGCCTTGGACCATCTCTTGGAAGCATTGGTACTACCCAGATTTCTTTGAGACCTGTGTAGAGAAGGGTTTTTGGCATCCCTGTGCTTCTGAACTGGATCATCCTTGATTCACAAAGGATTCCTGGCATCATCAAATGGCTTCTGCTTCTAGAACATCTCTAAGTAAGCTTCATTCTGCATGCTTGGTGGTTCTGCAAGCATGGCTGGGATTTTGGGCTGCCTTTTGTGACCTAAATTTTTAGGTTTTGTTTTTGTTTTTTTTTGTTTTATATGGTTCTGCTTGTTCTTAGGAGCCAGTTTAAAACTGCTTTTGGAGGGGACAGGGGGAATGATTGATTTGCACTACGGACACTGGGGTTGCCTGGGGAAAGGGACAATGCAGAGGTCACCCAGCCCAGCCCCCTGCCAGGATCAGGGACATCTTCCTCTCCATGAGGTTTCTCCAAGCCCCATCCAGCCTGACCTTGAACGTTTGCCAGCATGGAGCAGCTTATCTGGGCAGCCTTTCTGCCAGTGTTTACTTACCTTCATTATGAAGTACTTTTTTGTTAAATCCAACATAATGTGAATTTCATTTGATTTAACACATTTCCGTGTCCTGGCACTCCAGGCCCTTGTCCAGCTCTCCTGGAGCCCTTTTAGGTACTGGAAGGGGCTTGAAGGTGTCCCAGAGCCTTCTCTTGTCCAGGCTGGACAATCCCAGCTCTCCCAGCCTGGCTCCACAGGGGTTCCAGCCCTCGGACCAGCTCCGTGGCCTCCTCTGGATTTGCTCCAGGACTTCCACATCCTTGTGGAGGCCCCAGAGCTGCAGGTGGGGTGAGGGGAGAAGGGGAGGGTCCCCTCGTGGCCCTGCTGGGCCCAGGTTAGCCCCGTGGCTCTGGGGTGGCTCTGCTGTCCCTCAGCGTGGAGGGGTGAATGCACAGAGTGAGTGTGACCATGGTACCTCCTGCCCATCCCAGGGCAATTTCTCAAGCACTGCACCTCACACAGAGCTCAGGGACAACCTAGCTGGGAAAACAGCTGGCAAAACTACTGCGTTACTTGAGCTGCCACCCCAGTCCAGCCCAGTGCATCCCCAGTGTGGTGGGAGGGTGCTCAACACCCTTCCTGCTGCTCCCATTCCCCCACCCTCCAATAAGACAAGCAGAACTTTTATACGTATTTATTTAGTAATTGTAAACTTTACATATTTTAACTTAAAAGCTTTATAAAAATATTGTTTTTGTTATGCATGGTTGTGTGTTTTGTACAGAGCTCTGGCCCAGCCAGTTTGCTTGTCTAGTTTTTTACATTTCTGTTTGTTTATGAAGGGTTAATTTAAAAAAAAAAAAATCTCCTGATTTTCTCATCTGGTTTGATTTGATTTCCCCCCAGAACTCTGCTGAGGGCTCTCAATGGCCACCAAGCTCCAGGGTCCCAGTGGACACCAGTTGCTCCATGTGGCACTGAGGACTCAGCCCATGGAATTAATGCTCAGCCACCCCACCAGGAACGGTCCCCACCGGTCCCCAAGGGCCCTTTGTGCCAGGGAAAGCCCTCAGGAGCCATCGTGGCCTTTATTCACCCCCGACCGGAGCCCCGTGCCAGAGCAGGGGGTGCCACTGTCCCTGCGCCAGCGGCGCTGCTCGGGGGCTGCGGCTGCACCCGGCCAGGGCTCTGTGTGTTGCAGTAGCTGTGTTGCAAATCCATGCAGTGCTTAGTGACAAAAGGGCTCTGCTCAGCCCCCCAAAAACACCCCTGTGCAGCTGCTCCCCAGCCCCTGCACTGCGGACGGGGTGTTCAGGAGCGTGGGGCTGGGGTGAAAAGCAGGAGCTGCTGTTGAGCTGCCCGGAGGGTTCGTGCCCAGGGGCCCCTCCTGGCATTGCCCTGTGCCCCCTGAGCATGCAGACCTGGGCACATGCAGGCTTCAGTGCCAGGGCTCGGCTCCTGGCCTGGGCAAGGCAAACACGACTCAGAAGCAGCGGTGAGTGCCCAGGTTGTGTGAAAAGGAGACAAAGTCGTGGTCCTACCTGCTGGCCGGGGCTGCCAAGGGACACAACACCGAGGGTGAGGAGCCACCTCGCTCGTGCATCGAGGCTGAGGGCGGGCATGCACAAGGGGAGGCTCCAAGGGGCTCCAGGAGGCCACAGGAGCAGCGTGGGGTGGGAGGGGATGCCCCAGGAGCATCCCTGGTGCTCCTCCAGCAGCAGCAGCCTCTGCAGGGATGGGCTCCAAGGAGCTTTCCCCATCCCAGCTGGGGAGGGTGAGGAGGTTTGGGTGCCTCCTGCCCTGCCTGGCAGCCCTGCAGGTGGGACAGGCAGAGTCAGTCTGATGGAAAAGCCACCTGGTGTTGTACCAGGGTTGGGTCCTGCCAGGCCTGGCTGTCCCTGCCCGTCCCAGGAGCGCTGCAAGGGGGTGATGGCATCACCTGAGCCTGGCACAGGGATGTGCCTGTCCAGCTGCTCCTCCCACACACACAGGGACCACGCCAGGCTTTTAAAATACCATTTATTACAATGGAGCCTTCCAGGCTAAAATCCCCAGCCGAGGGCTCGGGGTTGGTTTCTGGTGTGGCAGATTGAGGGAGTGGGTTTGGGTTTGGGGTTTTTTTTTGCTTTGAGTTTCTGTCTAAATAAAACTGAAGAGTTAAGAACAGGGAGGAGAGGACTCTGGTCCTCTCCATGCCCTCAATTAGGACAGACCCCACGTGTAGGGGAAATCCTGCAGTGCCTGGAGGCATTTGGGGACCAGGGTCCCCTGCCCTGTGCCTGACCCTGCTGCGAGTCCAAGGGGGTGGCAGGACCCCCACGGTGGCTCCAGGTGGTGAGATGCCATCAGACACCCCAACCACATCCCAGAGCTTCTTGTTCCAAATCAAAGTGGAAGCTGGATGTGTTTCATCTTCATCTTCTTCTTCTTCCTCATGCTGATGATGTTCCAAAAAACAAAACCAATTTCCAAGGAAAATTCCCCATGAAATGAAACCACAGCACAGCCCTGGTGCTCCTGTAGGCGCGAGTTCCTCCTGCTGCTCGGGCTCTGCCGCTCCCGCCGCGGGGAGAGCAGGGCTGAGCCCTCCCCAGCGGCTGCCCCTCTGCTGCGGGGCGCTGCCGCTCCTCCCGGCGCTGGGGCAGGGCATCCCGCCCTTCCTCCTCCTCCTCCTCCTCCTCCCCGTCTCCTCCCAGGGCAAGGACGGGGCTTTCAAACCACAGCCGAGGAGGAGGAGGAGGAGGAGGAAGAGGAGGCTGTGGCTGCCGACGATGAAGGAGAGGAAGAAGGGGAGGAGGAGGCGTTCCAGAAGAGCCAGCGCCTCTTGGGCTGCCGTTTGAGGTGGAGGTAGTCTTCCTTCTCCCGCTCCTTCTTTGCCCGCTGGTAGTGATCCTCCTCCTTCAGGTACCACACCGGCGGCCAGCGGTGCTTCTCGAAGTACTCCTGGTTCTCTGCGGGCACACGGGGGCGTGAGGGCGGTGCCGGGACCGCGGGGACCCCGCTGTCACCTCCCCCTGGCCGCCACTCACCTCCCGACATGGCCTTCATGTCGCGGGGGAACTTGCGGCAGACGTTGTTGTAGTTGGTGCAGATGTGGTGCAGGCACCAGTCGGCGAGCTGGTAGGCGCAGTGGAACTGGGGAGGGATGGACACCAGCTCAGGGCCACCAGGAACGGCCAGCGCCAGGGCTTCACCTCACTGCTCCATGGACATCCAGGGCCAGACCTGGCTGTCCAGCTCCTGGAGCTGCCAGACTCCTCTGTGTGTTACCTCCAGCCCTGCCAGACCCCTCTGTGTGTCACCTGGCGCCCCCAGCCCCAAGCCCTGCCAGACCCCTCTGTGTGTCACCTCCAGCCCTGCCAGACCCCTCTGTGTCACCTGGAGCAACCCCAGCCCTGCCAGACCCCTCTGTGTCACCTGGAGCCCCCCCAGCCCTGCCAGACCCCTCTGTGTCACCCCCAGCCCTGCCAGACCCCTCTGTGTCACCTGGAGCCCCCCCAGCCCTGCCAGACCCCTCTGTGTCACCTCTTGTCCTGCCAGACCCCTCTGTGTGTCACCTGGAGTCCCCCAGCCCTGCCAGACCCCTCTGTGTCACCTCGTGCTCTGTCAGACCCCTCTGTGTCACCTGGAGCCCCCCAGCCCTGCAGCACAGGCTCCTGTCCTACCTGAGCCAGCTCCAGGAACACGAGCACGTCCCCATCGATGTCCACCATCATCTGCGCCGCCTCCATCAGGCCGGTGACCGTGTACTGCTCTGCACGGGGGGGGACACAGGGTCTCAGGGGGGTGGGACGGGGTGCCAGGCACCCTGCCGCGCTGCAGCCACCCAGACTCACCTGTGAGAGCCACCAGGTGCGGCAGGCAGAGGCGGTTGGCGAGGATGATGAGCTTCATGTCGTCCAGGTCGGGGCTGGAGCTGAACTGGCCCGTGTACAGGTACTCCAGCACCGCCCGCATGCAGCTCTTGCTGGTGTGAGGGAGTGCCACCTGCCAGACGCACACACTGTCACCTCCCGGCCGCGTCCCCAGCCGTGCCACCCTCCCAGGGGGCTCCCCTCACCTCGTTGGTGGAGCTCTCCACGAAGGGGCCGCCGAACATCGCGGCCATCCAGTCGCAGCTGGAGATGAGCAGGGGCTTGTGGGCACTGATAGCACCGTCATCCAGCACGAAGGTGACATCTGGGGACAAGCACAGGGGTGCTGCTGGGACCTGGGACTCAGCCACGAAACACCTCACCCGAGGAAAGCAGAGGGAAGGAGACAGATCCTGCCATATCCTGCATTTTTCCCTAAAATATCGCTCATTTTTATCCAGCATTCCCTAAAACTTTTTCCCTAAAATATCGCTCATTCCCTAAAATATTGCTCATTTTTATCCAGCATTCCCTAAAAATTTTTCCCTAAAGCATCGCTCGTTTTTATCCAGCATTCCCTAAAACTTTTTCCCTAAAATATCGCTCATTCCCTAAAATATTGCTCATTTTTATCCAGCATTCCCTAAAAATTTTTCCCTAAAGCATCGCTCGTTTTTATCCAGCATTCCCTAAAACTTTTTCCCTAAAATATCGCTCATTTTTATCCGGCATTCCCTAAAAGTTTTTCCTCTAAAATGTTGCTCATTTTTATCCAGCATTCCCTAAAACTTTTTCCCTAAAATATTGGTAATTTTTATCCAGCATTCCCTAAAACTTTTTCCCTAAAATATTGGTCATTTTTATCCAGCATTCCCTACAAATTTTTCCCTAAAATATTGGTCATTTTTATCCAGCATTCCCTAAAATATGGCTCATTTTTATCCAGCATTCCCTAAATTTTTTCCCTAAAGTATCGCTCATTTTTATCCAGCATTCCCTAAAAATTTTTCCCTAAAATATCGCTCATTTTTATCCAGCATTCCCTAAAATATCGCTCATTTTTATCCAGCATTCCCTAAAATATTGCTCATTTTTATCCAGCATTCCCTAAAAATTTTTCCCTAAAATATCGCACATTTTTCTCCAGCATTCCCTGCCAGCTCAGAGGAGCTCGGGGAAGAGCCTGAGCAGTGCTCTGCCTATTCCAAGGGGCGTTCCCAGGTCACCCCACTGCACATTTGCCACATTTGCTGGGAAGGAGATGTCACACCTAAACTTGAGTCCTTGGAGAGCTGGGAAGGAGGCTGGGGATCTCCTGCCTCGCTCTCCACAGCTTCTCCCAGGGGTGTGCAAGGGCCACCACACGTCTGTCCCTCACAGGGACAGCCTGACCATATTAGGATCCATCTCCATGAAACAAATCCAGCCGGAGGGAGGCTGGGACATTCATGTCCCCCTGGGATGTCACCTCGTGCTGGTGGCTCGTGGTGCTCACTGGAAAGCTGGGGAAATTGTACTAAGGGCACTCGCTCCTCATAAATCAGGATGACCCTGTGAAATCTGGGCTGGGAGAGGAGGAAGTCGCCTTTGCAGCTCTTCCATAAATAAACAGAGCTGCTGGAGCAACTGGGGAGCAGGAAACCCTGGGGAAGGGCTCCACACTCACCTTCTCAGGGGAAAAAAAGGCGATAAAAATCCCCACACAGCAAAGTGTGACCAAAAACCCTCGAGGAGGCACAGCCACCCCCTCACACACGGAGCAAAGCCAGGAGCTCCGAGCCCCCACCCACCCTGTGAGCCCCCAAAAAGGACCAGGCTGCTGCTCCTGGGGCCGTACCCGAGAAAGTCCCCTTGGCCAGGCATTCCTTCACCCGGTTGGTCCTCCGGACGTGGAAGGCTTTGGTGATCTCCTGGTTCATGAACGCCTCGTTGTTGAGGATGTTGGCCACCATCATGCGCAGGTCGAACACCTCCAGCAGCTCGGCGATGTGAGCGATGTGCATCAGGTCCCGCTCGTTCTCGTCCAGCTCGCCCGTGTACAGGTACTTCAGCACGGCCCGGAAAGGCCCCGGCTGGATGGACGCGTCCATCTTCACCACCACCATCAGCTTGGACTTGTAGGTCAGCGGGTCCTCGGCCATCTCCTCCTGGATGCTGGTGAAGGCCCTGCTCCACGAGGAGAGGTTCCGGCCGCGCCGCAGCCCGCGCTCGCCGTTCTCGTAGCGGTCGCCGCGCAGGATCCCGTCACTGGTGGAGGCTCTAAGGCACGGTTTGCGCTGGCCGGGTCCGGCCTCCTCGGCGCTCTCGCAGATGTCGAAGCTGGCGGCCCTGAGGAGGAAATCCCGCCCGTGGTGCCTCTCCTCCTGGTGCAGCATCCGCTCGGCGGCCGCCGTGACGGCCGCCCCGAAGCCGTGCCCCGCGCTGCTCTGCTGGTCCTCCTCGCTCAGGTCCATGAGGAACAGGTCGTAAAACTTGGAGGAGGAGGTGGAGAGGTAGATCTTGTGTGCGTAGATTTTGATCTTCTCTTGCAGCACCAGGATGACGTCCGCGCACAGGGGGTCCTCCAGCAGGTGGGCCGGACGCTCCTCGTTGTTGGAAGGGGGGTCCGGGACAATGATGATGGGAGGAGGGGGCTTGGGGGGCAGGAAGGGGGCTTGGAGGAGGGGCCGCTGCACGTTGCGCAGGTGGGACTTCCAGAACTGCAGGTGGCGGCGGGAGATGAGGGCGGCACGGATGGCATTGTCAAAGACGTCCTTGACGCCGAACTGGGCCACCACGCTCGTCTCGTAATAAGGGATCCCCAGCTCCTTGGCCACCTCCCTGCCCTTCTCTGGGGGAAGGATCTCGTTAGGTTTAATTGGCCTGAAATAGACAGGAGATAATTAATGAAGAGTGTTGGGGAAGATGAAACAGGAGAGCCTTATAAATATGATTGCCTGGCAAAAGATTTTGAGAATATGGAAACTATAAGCGAGATTGAAATGAAAGCAAGCGTTGAGATCCCTCAGTTACTGAACAACTGGAAAACAATGGCACGGCCAGCTGAAGGTGATCCCCTTTTGATGGAACAACACCCTCTGATTGCAGGCAGCTCCAAGGGGCAGAGCAGACCCTGCCAGCTTGGCAGAAGGGGCCCAAAGAGGAGTTTTTAGGGTTTAAAATGTAACACAGTATGGTAATGTAATGATTCTTATAGGCTGTATGTAAATGCTATAGGATTTGTATCTTGTACTAGATTGGTTAGTGAGAATTAGAATATTCAACACAGAAGAAGATTTATTGTATTGGAATGGGAACCTTGCTCTCTTACGCTTTTACTCTCTTACCCTTTTTAGTCTCAACCTTTTTACTCCCTTACGCTCTTACTCTCTTACCCTCTCATCCTCTCTGCCCCTCTCTTCTCTCGGGCCTGCTCTGAGCTGTGCCTGGCAGCTCCCAGCAGGGCCCTGCACTTGGCCCTTTGCAATAAACCCCAAATTCCCAGCCCTGGCTTCAGAGATCTCTGCTCTCCGTCCATCCCGGCCGTCCTACCCCCCGACGCTCCGACAGAAGAGAGCTCTTGAGATAAGGAGGGCAGGCAGGGAGGTCTCCGGGGCACGAGGGTCCCACCTGGCCAGGGGTCGCCGTGCCCGGTTGACGGCCTCCAGGTCGGCGTAGCGCAGGTCGAGCTGGCAGCCCACCAGGATGACGGGGGCGCGGGGGCAGAAGTGTTTGATCTCCGGGTACCACATGGTCTTCACATGGTGCAGGGAGTTGGGGTTGGCGATGGAGAAGCACAAAACCACAACGTCGGACCTGTGAGGGGACAAGACAGGGGTCAAGGTGAGGTTTGGGGACTCCCTCCCTCCCTGCCCGGGGTAGCGCCGGGCTGTGCCTGTCCCCACCTGCCGTAGGCAAAGCGCCTGTCCTTGTGGTGGTCACCAAAGGTGTCCCAGAGGCGCAAGGACACGCTGACATCATCTACCACATCCCGGGAGCGCTCCAGCACCTGGGGGAACAGAAACCATCCAGCTCCTCAGTCCCTGAGCCTCACAAGGACAATAGCAGGGCCGTCCCCACCACAGGGAGTCAGCCACAAGCCCACCTCCTCGGGATCCCCATGGGGTGCCCACGAGCCCCCCCAGCCTCCTGGGCAGCCCTCACCTCCTGGCAGACGCGGTACTGGTCGATGGCCCACACCGTGGGCACGTGGGTGGCGAGGAGCTGGTACTGGGTCAAGGTGGCGTTGCAGGCACGGGCACAGATGAGCCGGGTCTTGCCCACTGCGTTGTCCCCGACCACGACGCACTTGATGGTTTCTACGTTTGGCCTCTCATAATCCATGTCAGAATCCATTAATTGGGACCTGCGGGGGGAACGAGGGCTCGGCAAACACAGCCAGGACCAGCCAGGGGGTGTCTCCGGGGCAGCACAGGGGCACAAAGCAGGAGGATGCTGACACTCCCTGGCAGCTCGGGGAAGCTCTGCAGCAGCTGCCCAGCCCTTCCCAGCTCGCTGTGCCCACCAGTCCCCTTTAAAATTTCATGTTCTGGTGGCAGTGTGGCTGCTGTGCCACGTCAGACACACGGCCTGCGTTGGACTGCGCCCTCCTCCCTCCCGGCTCTCCGGCTCATGCTTGTTCATGTGAGATGAGGCTTTTTTTTTTCCTCTCCCTTCCTCCTCTTCCTTTTCTCCATCTCCAGCATTTGCAAGAGAAGCTTCCAGAGCTGCCTGACCGAGTGCACACACGGGCACAGCCTGGCTCTGCTGTCTGGCAGGGGACACTGGCCTGGCCCCCTTTTCCCACCCCACTCCCAAGGGGATATTTGCTCCCAGCTAAGGGCAGCAAGAAGAAACTCCTTAGGTTTCCCAGAGGCTCAGAAGCCACAGGGATCGGGAGAGCTCCCAGGATCTCTCCTGAGAGAGACGTTGGTGCTGTGGGTGCTGCAAAGCTGATGAGCAGCACCCAGGTGTGCCCAGGCATGTCACCCATTCCCTGCTCAAAGCCACAGCCTAAATCAGCCAGAATTAACTCATCACAGCATGAACCCGAGGGTTTATGTGGTTTCCAGGGGGGGAAAGCACTGAGGGATTGAGGGACAGCAAAAAGGACAAATTATGTGGTTTCCAGGGGGAAAAGCACTGAGGGATAGCAAAAAGGACAAAAAACCCCACATCCCAATTTCTCTGAACTTCCCAGGGGCACAGATCTCTTCCCCCTTGGGATAGCAAAAAGGACAAAAAACCCCCACATCCCAATTTCTCTGAACTTCCCAGGGGCACAGATCGCTTCCCCCTCTTGCTCCCTCCTGGCAGCGGCCTCCCGAGCTGCTATAATAAACCACCAGCGCAGTGAGCAAAAATACCCAGTAACGATGGCAACCGAGCCCTGCACGTGGGACCACAGCTCCCCAAACCGGCAGCCTGGCAAGGACTTCCCAATGTTAGCACCTCCCTCCGTGCGCAGCCTCCCTGGGCGCACCTGGAGCCACGGCCCCGAGGGCAGCTGGAGGCAAAGGCAGGTGGCACAAATCCAGGTCACTTCGGGCGCCAGCGCTTCCACGCGGGGCTGGTCCCGAGGCAAAACTTCTCGGAGTGGCTGTCGCCGCATTCCACGCCCCCTCCATCCTTTGGGATGCAGGGAATTCATCCCGAAGGGCATTGCAAACCAGGAGCAGCGGCAGGGCAGGTGGGCTCCTTCCCCATTAGCCCCTCAAAATCCATTTCCATCCCCCTCTGCTGCCACCCCCTGTCCCCTGCTCCTCCCAGGGATCAGCTGGGCTCTGTAGGACCGGGAGATCTCCCGCGTGGGGGGTGTGAGTGCTCGGGGAGCTTTGCTGAGGTTATTTTTAGGCCCAGCCGTGCTCCCGAATCAGCCGAGCTCGTTGGGATGGAGGGGGAAGGCACAGGAATGACAACCGCAGCTGGCACTTGGGATGTTTGTCCCTCGTGGGGAGCTCGGCCCACCCCCAGCCCAGCCAGCTCGGAAAGTCTGGTGCCTCATGGGAATTAAGGGCTAAATCCTTGTGGGATCAGTGCCTGCCGTGAGGAGGGGAAGAGGGGGACAGCAGCAGGGATAAAAAGGGGATCTCCATTGGGGAGCTCTGCTGGCCCCACAGTGGGGGGATCACAGCCCCTCACCCATGACACCACCCCAGGAGGGGCTGAACCTTCTCAAGCCCCCTCCTCACCTTCCCACCATCACTTTTCTCCTGAGAACAGCTCCCAAATCCACCACAGAGTAAAAATAACCCGAGGTACCGAGAGATTGGAGTTCCCCCCAAAGGAAAAGCCCTTCCTACAGGAGCAGGGCTGCCCCAGCCAGTGCCCCCCACCCAAACCACGGGCACCAATTCACACCCACACCCCCGCAAGGAGAACCCCAAAATTGCTCCTTCCAGGCTCCCAGCCCGCGGTTGCCAAGGCAACTGCACCATCACCCCGGGAGCCGTCGCTTAGCAACTCCCAGGCTCCAAATCCTCCATCCCGCACCTCGCCAGGGGAGAAGAACCCCCAAACCGGGGCGAAACCGCCCCGAAACGGCGGCGCTGCCTCAAAATAACCGGGGGCTCGGGGCAGCCGCGGGATG
>VZSU01000694.1:280520-293774 GCA_013398715.1 Nesospiza acunhae | reverse complement strand
CCTGCGCGGATCGCGGCCCTGCGCGCACCGCCCTGCGCGCTGCAGTCGCGGCCGCCCCGCCTTTCATTCACAAAAAACAAGCGGCCCCGGCCGAGCCCCGCCCCGAGCCCCCCCCGCGGCCGCGCCTTGGCTCACAGAGACACGGGGGGGTCCCGGGGGGGCTCCCGGGGGGGTACGGGCGCATCCTGCCCCGCATGGGGACCCTCGGCATGTCCCTTGCAGGAGGCTCCGTAGTGACCCCCACTCCTGCCGTGGGATCCCCATCCTGCCCCTAAGTCCTGCCCCTGCTTTGTCATGTCCCCCTAAATCCGCCTTGAGACCCCGTAATGTCCTCTCACCCTCCCCTGCAGGGGGCTCCGTCAATTCTGCCTTCGGACACCCCCGTGTCCCATCGTGTCACGCCACGAACCCGTCCCTAATTCTCCCTTGCAGGGGACTCCTCTGTGTCCCCCAGTCCTGCCTTCCATGCGAACCCATCCTGCCCCTAAACCTCCCTCTCAGGGGGCTCTGTTGTGGCCCCAGTTCTGCCTTGGGACCCCCATCCTGGCCCTAAAACCCTCCCATCGTGGTCCCCAATCCCACAGTCCATGGATCCCTATCCCCTCTCTGTGTGAGACGCCCACCCTGCCCCTGCTCCTCCCACCCTGCCCTCCATCCTCTGTGACATGCATAGGGGGGGATGACAACCTCAGCCCCCTAAATCTCAACTCCATCCTTCTGCATCCGATCGCCCCCTCCGTGCCCCCCAGTCCTGATCTGGGGTAAGGGTGTACCCTCTCCTGCATCCCTCTGAGAACTTTCCCCAAATTTCGGGAGGTGCCAGCTCCCAGCTGGGCCACGTGTGCTGCTGGGGGTGGAGGAGACCCCTCACAACCCCCACAGCCCCCACGGAGCACCCCCAAACCCTCGCAGGGCTTCTCCTGGGGGCGGGGGGGGGGGGGGGCGAAGCTGCTCCATCCCTCCGTGCCCTCCAAGCACAGGCCACACGCCGCACTCCTGCCTTTTCCCCCTTCTCTACAGGGCTTATTGCAGTCCCCTCCTCACCCCCAGGGCAGCTCCCCGAAATCTGAACCCTCGGGGCACCAAAAACCTCCGAGTCATCTTTGCAGCGCGGCTGCCGGGAAGGCGGCGGGCACCGCCGGCCGCGCCGCTCTGACCCCGCATATCCGCGTCATGTGACGCTCGCCATCCCTCCGAGCCTTTCAGCCGCCTTTCCCTGCCCATCCCCGCCGCGGAGCCGCGCTAGGCTCGGCCCCTGCCCGGCCCGATCCCTGAGCTCGGATCAGGCCCCGGCACTGATGCGGCGCCGCAGCGAGCGGCGCAAAGCGCAGCGCTGACCCGGCACGGCCCGGCACGGCACGGATCCCCCAGCCCGGCGCCAGCCTCACCGAACTCGCAGCACGGGGATCTGTCTCTCCATAGCAGAAGGAGATGGAGCCGCTAATGTGGGGAGGGGAAAGCCCTGTTTGGGTTTGGAGGCAGCTCCCGGGATTCCTGTGGAATCGCTGCCCCGGGAGCTGCAGCAGCCGAGCCGCAGAGCCTGGAGCTTTCTGCTTCTTGGAGTGGGTCACGGGGAAGGAACACGTAAAGCTTGTTTGCCAGCCGCATGATTTGGCTTATTTGCTCTCTTGTAGCAGGTGCTTAATTGTGGCAGAAAGGGTTCCCGGCAGCTTTCTGGGCAGCCAAATTCCCGCCTGCCCCTCTCGCAGCCAGGCGGAACAAAAGCGCGATTGTCACCCGCGGGCGGAACGCTCCGGCTGCCGAGCCCGCACGGGCCTCCCTCCCGGAGAGAAGGTTACCGAGGCACCGAGGAGGGCACGGGCCGGGGGAAAGGGGTCGGGAGCAGC
This sequence comes from Nesospiza acunhae, assembly GCA_013398715.1. Classification (NCBI taxonomy): domain Eukaryota; kingdom Metazoa; phylum Chordata; class Aves; order Passeriformes; family Thraupidae; genus Nesospiza; species Nesospiza acunhae. Next base: position 291,927 of record VZSU01000694.1, on the reverse strand, counting down.
TGTGGAGCGCGTGGGTGCTGCTCACAGCCCCTCTCCCCCGAGGGAGGAGGACAACGGGTCTCAGCTGACTGTTCCCCAGCGAGCCCACGCTGTGGCATGGCTCGGCATGGCATGGAATGGCACAGTGTGGCACAGCACAGCTGCCCATGGAGTGGCACAGCTGCCCATGCCATCCCCCTCCCTCGGGGTAATTAAAAGGCCTTTTGCTTCCCACTCCCATCTCTCCAATTTAAGCTTCTTGAACCTGTCCCCGAGGAATTCCATCTGTCCAGCTCCATGATCCTGAGTTCACAGCCAAGGCTGAGCTCTGGGGGTCACACCAAGCCCCCTTTCCACCCCACAGCATCCTCCCTCCTCCTCCTCCCCAGCCAGGAATGAAGAAGCCCTCAGGATAACCAAGATATGAGTGGACATTGCCCCAGCCCCAGTAAAATTTATGACGCTCCAGTTTAAAGCCAGGGGCATTTCCACCCCTCCCAGGTGCTGCCAGAACCCTGCCCAGCCTCGCTGGGGACAGGATTCAGCAATCCAAACCCAAACCAAATTTTCCTTATGCTCCTTGGATGCTCTGCAACCACTACAGCTTTCCAGGCTCTGCCCACCCAAATCCAGCATCATTGGCCTGGCAAGGGGCTGAAAGGCTGGCACAGACCAAGGCAATGCATCCCTCACTGGACAAAGCAGATTTAGGACAGGGGGAGACCCCAAAAACCCCAGACCACACATTCCCAAAGCCCCCAGCGCCAGAACTCTGCCTTTGCCTTTTCTCTGCTGTTTTCCACCTCATGCACGGGGAACGGAGGCGTTGCTGTGGCGTGGGTGGGATGGGAGCAAAGAGCAAAGTCCCCAGAGAAAGTGACTGGAGGAGAAGCGCCTGGAGCAGGGCCGGGAGGAGGCAGCAGCAGATACTTACAGGCTGTGAGCCATGGCTGTCATCTTCCCAGCAGGGCTGCCCTTCCCCGGGCTTTCCATCGCTTTCTCTTGGCAGGGTCTGCAAGGAGAGGGCACAGGGATCCGTGAGACCACCCCAAACACGGACTCACATCCTAAAGCCGCCCCCTTCCCACTCGGTGTCACCTCCCCACCCTGGAGACAGAAAGGCGTTGGGAAGGCGAGTTCTGGGCTGGCCAAGCAGCGTCCTGGTGTGGGACAGAGCTGTCCCTTGTCTCCCCATTGTCCCCATGTCTCACTGCCAGCTCTGCCCTCCTCATGCCCCCCTACAAATCAGCCAGAGCACGGCACACGGACAGACCTGTCCCCTGCTCTGAAGGTTCCACAGTGACACCTCCCCTCAGCCCCAGCGAGGCTCTCCCAACTCCCACCCCCTCTCCAAGCACCTCACCCTTGGCCTAAGAGCCTTCCCTGTGCATCTGAGCTCTCTGCGCAGTGCCTGGCTCCTGGGGCGTCCAGCAGGCCACCGAGTCCCCTGGCATGGTGGCTTTGGCCAAGGCTCTGGAGCGAGGCAGGGCAAAGGGCTGTCCCTCCTTCCCCGTCACTGCATCCTGCACATGTCGGGAGCAGAGTCCAGCCTGGGATTTGCTCCTGCCAAAGCCGGCAGAGTGCTGGCTCCTGGCAGGGAGCGGGCTCCAGGCACCCACCATGGTGCTGGTCCCATCCATGGATTCACCAGGAGGAGCAACAAGGGTCACCCCTCAGTTTTGCTTCTCTGAAATCCCAAATGCTGCAGTTTTGCTGCCTGGGTGAGGCTACAAGGGGTCTCCTTGCTCAGGACAGCTGCTCCAAGCCCCCCATGGGCCCCCCAGGCCCATCAGCAGCCAGGAAAGGAGGTGGCAGCTTCAAAAAAATGGCATTTACAGGCTCCGTATCCAACTGGAGCCAGGAGAAATCTTCAACCAGAACTTTGCAAAAATGGCAGAACCCAACCTTGATGGGGGAACAGTGGGGACAAAAGGACACATTGGGATGTGCCACCACACTGGTGGGGAGCAGAGCCTGGGAAACAGCTGATACCAGAAGGAAAGGTCTAAAACAAGCACAAAAGAACATTTTTGCACCTTCCATCCCCTGCCCTGCCAAAGCAGCAGGGGCTGTCTGAGAGCCACGAGTTTGGGGGGCTCTGGAAATTCCCTGCATGCAGGAATTCTCTGCCCCAGCTGGATCCCAACCCTGGAATCAGCCACCTGACACCGCCAGGGTGACAGCTCACCCTGCCATCGATAGGGCTGCAGAGCTCCAGGGAGTCATCACTCAGCTTATAAATATTTAAACCCAGAAGGAGCCGTGTACTCCTGTAAAACGCAACTCCTTACACAAGCCCAGATCCCTTCGCCCCAGCGCTGAGCTAATCAACATTTGGGGCTCTCCAGACGGATCTTTTGCAGCTAAAAACCAGGTCAGGGCGAAACTCAAGGTCTCGTTCCATCCGTGCAGGATTTCTGCACCCTCCAGCTGGGGTTTGTTGTATTTACCACCCCGAGGGGTGCAGAAAGAGCTGCTGGGGTGGAACCACAGCCGAGGCTGCGCTCCCAGCCGCTCGTTCCCGACAGCCCAGGCGGGTTTTGGGGGGCACAGCCGGCCCCACACCCTGGGAGAGGCTGCAGCTGCAGCCTGGAGCACTGAGAGGCTGCTCCAGGCAGGATTCACAGTTTCGTACAGCATTAAGAGCTGCTGACGCCTCGTGAAAAAACTGTGAAAAGCTTCTATTTTGGGGAAAGTTCCTCTTATAACGGTGCATCCTGTGGCTTCTCTGTTTCCCTTTTTCTCCTGGTTTCTCTTGCTACGGAGAGCAGAGCAGAAAATAGGCAGATAATGTTGCCGACCAGCCTGGGCTCTTCGTCAGAAAAGGAAAATAACCCTCCAAGCCACCCCCAGCCAAGGAATGCATTCTCATGCCGCACCTGGGTGGGGGCCTGGGGCGAGAAGGGAGAAAATGGGACCCTCCTGGTACTTGTTTCTGGGCACGGAGTGTGGCGGGGCTTGGTGGGGGTTGGATATTTCCTGATGAGGGGAAAACGCTGGTTTTGCTGGGTTTAGACCTTTCCCTCTGGTGTCAGATCTTTCCTGGACTCTCCTCCCCAGTCTGCTCCCAAGCAGTGTGGTGGCACCCATCTCCCCCTATTTCCCCATTAAAAAATAAAAGGGATTAAAACATCAAAGAACCAGGAGTCTGTCTCCAAGCAACTGTCTCCACGTAGGGATGGAGAGCAGAGAAGGAGAAGCTGAGTGGGGAGAAAACTTCTGGAGAGAGGGAGGGAGGGAACAGCAGGAAAAGAGGGACGCGGGGCTGCCAGCGCTGGGAGCAGGCGGGAGCCCCGGGGCAGGAGGATCTCCCTCTTTCCTCATCCAAGCCCGGGCTTGTGAAACAGCTCCGGGTTCCCAAAGGCACTTCCACACCCCAAGGGCGAGGGAGGCAGCGCTGCCTCTGCCCCTGCCCCGCAGGGCACAAAGGCAGGGAGGGCACCCAGACCTCGGTGGCTGCGTGGCTGTGCTGGTGACCTGCCAGGAGAGCCCTGAGTGCCTTCATGGCCGTGCTGGGGACCTGCCAGGAGAGCCCTGAGTGCCTTCATGGCCGTGCTGGTGGTGTGTCAGGAGAGCCCTGAGTGCCTTCATGGCCGTGCTGGTGGTGTGTCAGGAGAGCCCTGAGTGCCTTCATGGCCGTGCTGGTGATCAGCCAGGAGCTGCCAACAGCCCTGGATGGCTGCATGGCGATGCTGGTGGTCTGCCAAGAGCCACCAACAGCCCTGAGTGCTTTCCTGGCCATGCTGGTGACCTGCCAGGACAGCCCTGAGTGCCTTCATGGCTGTGCTGCTCACCTACCAGGAACCACCAATAACCCTGAATGGCTGCATGGCCATGCTGGTGATGTTCCAAGAGCCACCAACAGCCCTGAGTGCTTTCCTGGCCATGCTGGTGGTGTGACAGGAGCCATCAAGAGCCCTGGGTGCCTTCCTGGCCATGCTGGTGGTGTGTCAGGAGCCATCAAGAGCCCTGGGTGCCTTCATGGCCGTGCTGCTGACCTGCCAGGAGAGCCCTGAGTGCCTTCGTGGCCATGCTGGTGATGTTCCAAGAGCCACCAAAAGCCCTGAGTGCCTTCCTGGCAGTGCTGCTGACCTGCCAGGAGCTGCCAACAGCTGTGACCGAAACACGAGCAGCGCCCAGGGAGAGCCGCTGGCTTCATCTCAGCTTTATCTCGGTTTTATCTTCCTTTCGGTGGGACAGCGGGGCCAAATTCCATGCTGGAAAAACTCTTTGCCCACACATCTCGGTGTCTCCTCACACGTGGCTCCGCCTGAGCAGCCTCTTGTCTGGCCTGAGGGCCACCAAGGTACCTCACAGACCCCACCCCCCAATTCCCGACAGCTCCAAGGGGTCGTGGGGGAAGGAGGAGCTGCCAACACCGCCTGCATCGCCCCTGGGCACCGGAAAAAGCCTCGGGGGCGCTTGGAGCCGTTCCTAGGGCACGATCCAGCCCTTCTCCCACACATCTCGGTGTCTCCTCACACCCCAATTCTCGACAGCTCCAAGGGGTCGTGGGGGAAGGAGGAGCTGCCAACACCACCCAGTCCGGAGGGGCTGCCTCGCCCCTGGGCACCGGGGGTGCTTGGAGCCGTTCCTAGGGCAGGGTCCAGCCTTTCTCCCGCACAATTCCCCCATTTCCCAACTCTCAGAGCCTTTGCGTTCCCCCCCAAACTGCCGGGGCCCTCTCCCTGCCCCAAGGGCGCTCCCCGGGGCAGTGGGGGAAGATTCGCTCCGGGGCTCCGGGGTTACCTGAGCGCAGCGCCCTGCTCAGCTCTGCTCTGTCCCGCGGCTCTTTGCTTCCCTCCTGCTCCAGCAGCCGCCTTCCCTTTCCAGGTGCAAACTAGCCCGGACAGGCAGCACCCATTTTTATACGCTCGCCCATGTGATCCAAACAAATGCCCTAGGGATGAGTTTTTGCACTGACACAACTCAAGGGGCTGGGACTAAAAACCTGTTGGACCACAATCCCAGCTCAACGGACAGGAATTTTCCACTCGGAGCCGTTCAGGCCGGCTCTGGGTGCGCCGGGGCCTGCGTCTCTCTGCTCCCCCCCCAAAAAAATCCCATTTTCCCCCCTGCAGTTCCAAGTCTTTCAAATTCGTTCCTAAATGTTTCCTCTACTACAGCTGGAGAACCACGGGATGGTTCCACGGAGGAAGGGATGGATGGGAAGTGTGAAGGAATATGTTTGAGGCACTGATTGCATCTAAATTCTGCAAAGCTTCTAATTTTCCCATGATCTGTGGGAAACAAACAAACAAACAAACGAACGAACAAAAACCCCACAGCAGCAGATGGCAGCTAGGGTGAGAAATGGGGAGAATCCTTTGCTCCTGGAAAAGGAAACTGGCCTGGGAATAGCACTTCTGCACAGGCTGGAAGGTGATTTTGGAGCTGCCTCGTGCTCTGAGATGCTCCTCAGGGACGCAGGGAAGGAATCAGGCTCCAGGTGAGTCCGAGTGACCAGAAATGGCCCTGGAAAAGAGAGGGTGAGCTCTGAACGGGTGAGTCCATGGGAACCGAGGCAGCAGCGGGGGAATGGCCACGGGCCACGGAAAGGAGGCACGAGCGTGACTCAGTGGGATCGAGCGGTGACTCCGTGGGAAAGGAGGGAAGCGATGGGATAATGGGGCAGCGCCGTGGGATAATGGGGCAGGAGGGGCCCCTCGAACGCCATCCTCCCGCTGGAGAGCGCTGGCAGCAGGAGCCAGAGCTGGAGCTGGTCCCGATGGATTTGATAAGAGCAGGAACGTGCGGCTCCGCACACACGGGGCCAGCGCTTGCCTCACCTCCGCCCCGAGGTGCTGCGGGGCTCTCGGGCACCTCCAGGATGTTCTGGCCTCGCTGCAGGCACAGCTTTGCTCCGGCTCGGCTTAGGGAGGGAGCTCGGGGGGATTTTTCCGCCGAATTTGGTGGGAGGCACTGAAAGGCCGCTGTTTTGCACGGTCACAGAGCAAGGGAAGCGTTCCCCACTCCGGACGGGTTTGCAGCCGCGTCTCAGAGCATCTGCAAATGGTCCCAATCTCGCCCAAATTGCTCCCAAATGATCACCCTGGGGGGATCCAGCCCTCGCTGGCTCCAGGCTCAGCGCTGCCCTGGCACTGGGGATACTGGTGCTGGAAGGAGGGGTAGGTGGAAAAGGGGGCCCTGCCTGGCTGTGCTGGGGACCTCAGGCTGTTTTCTGTCTCTTTGCAGCTTAGGGGTTTTCGGAGTGTAGAGGCAGCAGGAGTGACCTTGCTGGTGTGTGGAACTGTAAACAGGGGAGATTTTGGGGTCCCCTTCAGAGCCAGGGCACCAAAGGGCTGTGAAAAAACATTTGGGCAGGGGAGAAGCTGGAAAATGTTCTGGAAAAGATGCTCATGCTGAAGAATTCCCCCCACGTATGGGAAGTACTCTCACCTCCTTCCAGCCCCCAAACTGGTTTTGGGGCATCATGAGGGGTCTCAGGGCTTCCCAGGAAAGCACCACCACTGGGCCTCAGCTGTGAGCTCGTTAAAGCTCCACCAGCCTCTGCTGCAAACCAGTTAAACCCATTTAGGGAAGGGTTAAGCCAGTTCAGAGTGATTTGGGAGCCTATTGATGCAAAGGTTAGTCTGGTATAAGTGCATCAACAGCGGGGATTTGAACCAATTTAACTGTTCCAGCTCCAGGTTTTCCCTGCGGGATTTAGGGGAGCGTCCAGCCCGTGCTGCCCTTCCTGCAGAGAGCCTTGGGAAGAGGGAGAAAACAAACCAGGGGCGGAAGGGAAGAGCCTGATGGAGGCTGAGCGTGGAACGCGGCTGTTTGTAGCCCATCCCTGCCCAGCCGGGCTTCCGTGGGGGTCCCAGGGGACACAGGGGAGCAGCAGGGTGGGCACTGGGACCCTGCCAGGCCATCCCAGCTCGTGGGACCGGGCTGAGCCCGAGCTGAGTCAGAGCAGAGGATGCTCCTTCCTCATCCCGGCTCCTCGTTATCCCGCTGCCCCAGGGCTTTCCCACGAGCCTCATCCAGCCGGGCCCTGGCACCTGGAAGAGGTGTTTGTTTATTTTTTGCTGTCATCGCTGAAGGGCTGTAATCACAATTAGAGCGTCCACGAGGCACGGGGCAGAGATTCATCTCCTTTCCAAGGCCGCGGTGCTCAGGAGAGTGGGAGAGAAAGAGGGAAAAGCTGGAAACGCTTCCATGGCGATCCCTGCACCCACACAGCATCCCTGGGGAGCGCGGCGGGGTTGGCAGAGGTCACACCTGAGGGTTTCTCAACGCTTTCCCTCCGAGCTGCTGTCGCGTGTCGGCGTTGCAGCAATGCCCGGTGGCTTTTCCCGGCTGCGGGAATGCTTAATGCAGGAATGTTCCTTAGTGCAGGAATTCGGGGTGCTCCAGAGGGGCTCAGCGCATGGGAACGGAGGGACGGGGCCGGGATTGGATGGGGCAGCACCTGGAGAGGAGCTGGACCCGCGGGGATTGGGAGCTGCCAGGCTGCGGAGCTGCTGCCGGAGGAGAAGCAGCTCCCGCACCGCTCTGCGCTGCCTTGTGACTGCGAAATGAATGTGCTTAATATAGGCCAAGTGAAAACATTCTGCCCAAAATAGAAGCGCTTCCCCAGAAAGCGCCGCAGCTCCGGCAGGAGCAGTCACAAGGTACCTGCCGAGGCGCAGGGGCTGTGCCAGGTGTGCCGCGCTGCACATCCCCTCCCGCTGTCCCCAAGGTCACCTCCCCCGGCTGCAGCTCCCCCCGCCCTCCCCGGACTGCCAGAGGAGTCCAGGGATGGGGATTGGGGCTGGGATTGGGGTGGGGTGCGGGGGTGATGGGGTGGGGGCCGCATCCCCAAATCCTGTGATTCCACGGGTGCTGCAGGGGATGGGATTGGGTGAGATGGGATTGGGATCAGTCCTGCTTGTGCTGGACCCGAGGTTTGGGATGGGAAGGGAGCGGCTCTGGGGGCTGCTGCCAGGCTTGGGGGGCTCGCCAGAGTAGTTCAGGGATGGGGATTTGGGTTGGGATTGGGGTGGGGTGCGGGGGTGATGGGGTGGGAGCCGCATCCCCAAATCCTGTGATCCCACAGGCGCTGCAAAGGATGGGATTGGGATAATTCCTGCTCGTGCTGGACCTGAGGTTGGGGATGGGAAGGGGGCAGCTCTGGGGGGCTCGCTCAGCTGTGTGCTTTTCCCCAGAAAATATCAGATATTCCTCTTTAGCAGCTGGCTGCTGGAACACCCAGCTGAGTCAGAGGAGTGGGGGTGATGCCACAAAAGGATTTGGGGGTCACAGCAGCCCCAGGGCTGCTCTGCTGCTGGCTTTGTGCTGCACTGGCAGCTCCTCCTCTTGGGATCTGTGCAGGCAAAAAGGCAAAAAGCACCGTGGATCCCACAGAGATTCCTGTGGGTCCAACCTTTTCCTGCGGGTCTAGCCCCTTTTGGGGGCTCTGGGCTGTCCCCTGCGGTCACTCCTGACCTTCCTGGTGACAAGGTTTAATCCAGCTCGACCAGGCACAGCTGCCAGCCAGGAAAATGGGCCAGGAGGGGCTGAGAGTTCAGCGCTGGAGCTTTGGCAGGTATCAAGGGAAAAGCCAGAAATCCTCCCCTCTTAATCTCAGGCTGCACCAGGGATCTGTATCCGGTGTCTAAAGCGCTGCTGTTCCAGCCTGTGGTTCACAGGAGGGGTTTGGGGAGATCAATTCAACCCCCTCACTCCAGATTTTGCCCCAGCATCTTGGGAATGCTGGAAAAACCCAAAATTCCCTTTAACACGTGGCTCAGCCTTTTATGCTGTGGGGTCTTTAACCCCTGCCCCTAAAGTGGCTCTGGACAGAGCCAGGGGAACTCCCAGCCCCATAAATCTGTCACATCCCTGAAATCCACTTAAAAATTCCCCAAGGAGCAGAGCCAACCCCCACAAATCGCTTCAGATGCAAATTTATGGCCTGGGCCAAGTGGGGTTTTTGATTCACAAAGCTCTTGCCCAGGGGCTCGGCCAGGACAAGGTGAAGGCGACCTTGGGGTGGTTGGCTTGGAGCAGGGACCGGGTTCTTGGCCAGGGAAGGAGGGAAACGTGAGGACAACCCGTGGAGAAGGGAGATAAGAGGCACAGGGAGCCAGGGCACAGCTGGAGCTGCTGATCGAGGAGAGAGGATGTGGGTTTTGTTTCCTTTTCTGATTGCTGGGCTTCCTGCAAGGCCCAAATTGAGGGAATTCCCCCGGCCACCGAGGCTCTGCCAAGTTTTCTTGGCTCGGTGCTGCCTTGCTGCTTGGTATCAGCAGTGTAAATACTCTTTTTTAGTGATTTTTCAGCCTGTAGGTGTTGTTTTATTGGAGTTGCTCAGGTGATTTGCTCAGCGGACTCTGGGGCATGGAGGTGCCACCTGGAAATATTCAGATTTCTTCCCAAATGAGAAGAAAATGCTGGATAATTGAAGGAAGAGCTGGGCTGAGCTGATGCTTGTGGGTCTTGTTGATAGCCCAAGGAGCATTTTTATTGCTCAGAAATAATTTTTCTTGTGAAAAGCAGAATAAATCCTTATTTTCCAGAACTTTGGCTCACTGTTGAGGAAGGATTTGAGGTTTTAATGGCTTCAGTGGTGACTTAAAAATTTTGTCCAGCCTGAAACTGGGAGCAAAAAAAAACCCCACAGGACTGGGGACACCAGGACATGGTGTCACCTCCCTGTCCCTACAGGCCATTCATGCCTGGGGACAGCTGAGATATCAACGGAATGGGGTGGGAGCAAGCTGAAAATTCCAAGAAAATAACAAAATGGCCTTTTTTATGGAGCAGGGAGAGCAGAAACGCCAAGGTGGGTGCTGGTTTATCTGGATTTCACATCAACAGGAAGCCAGCTCCGGGGGGAAGTTCCAGACAATGCTGTCTTGGGAAGTGAAAACAAGATTTGAATGAACTTTTAAGTGAAACTCTGCTCGGGAAGTGACGGTTCTGCATTAAATAAACAAAGAGCTGGAGGCTTTGCACGTGTGGGGGAGCTCTGAGAGCTCCTCACTCTCAGCTGATGGTCATGGGGAGCCTTGAAAATTTTCTATTTTTGCCTCAGCTGGATCTTAAAGCTCCCCTGAAGAATACTGCGGCCCCTTGGCAGCGATGGGAGAGCGCCCAGGTGGGATGTGCTGGGGGGTTTTGCCTCCTCTGCCCCTTCCTTTCCCTCTCAAAGTCCCATTTGTGGCCCCACGGCTCAGCCCAGGTGGAACTTGGCTCCCAGCTCAGCTGATTTGGCTTTCACGGGTGCTTTGTTGCTGTTAAAACAAGCCCCAGACTTCTCCCTCCCTTCCCTGCCTTCAGGTGGTTGCCTTTTATTAAGAGCTTTTTAATCTCTGATATTTACAGGAAAATAATTTCCTCATCTACCTCTTGGTTTTGTCAGCTCGGAGAGGCTTTTGAGCAGCTTTTGGAGCTGTTTGCTGGGGATGCAAATGCAAAATATATTTATTTTTGTATCTCCATTTAAATATCTGCTCCCAAATGAATCGATGTTGGGACTGCAGTAATTTTATTCCGTTGATTCCCTCATTTGATTAATTAAATTAATCTTGTGCTGATTACTTTGAAAGCTTTATTTTATTTTATTTATTCTTATTTTATTTATTATTATTATATATTTTTGTTTGTTTTGGGGTTTTTAATTTTTTTTTTTTTTTTTATTTTCAGAATATTGGGAAATATCCCTTATGAAAGCTGGGAGAACTGAGGAGTTTCAAACAGGTTTTCAGTGGTGTTTTTGCCCAAATTTTGAGGCACAGGGCAGCATCTCTTTCTTTCTCATCCCAGCCTGGAATGAGGGGGGAATTCCTGGACTTCCCTGGGCTCTGAATATCACATCCAGCACAGTGCCAGAGGCTTCCCAGCTGGAAAAACCAGATTCCTGCAGTTCCACAGGGTTTAGTCAGGATGGGAACCTGGGAACACCCTGGGGTGGCCGGGACAGGAGCTGGGCTCGGGTCTGATGTCCTGGAAAGGCTGAGCTGCAACAGAGACCAGGCAGAGCTAAAGAATAAAGCAGGGATTTATTAAAAGGATCTCCATGGATCCACCTTGGGCAGCACAAGAGCCCAGCCAGGGCTGCACCCAAAATGAACCAAAATGGTCCCAAAATGAACCCAAAATGAACCAAAATGGTCCCAAAATGAACCCAAAATGAACCAAAATGGTCCCAAAATGAACCCAAAATGAACCAAAATGGTCCCAAAATGAACCCAAAATGAACCAAAATGGTCCCAAAATGAACCCAAAATGAACCAAAATGGTCCCAAAATGAACCCAAAATGAACCAAAATGGTCCCAAAATGAACCCAAAATGAACCAAAATGGTCCCAAAATGAACCCAAAATGAACCAAAATGGTCCCAAAATGAACCCAAAATGAACCAAAATGGTCCCAAAATGAACCCAAAATGAACCAAAATGGTCCCAAAATGAACCCAAAATGAACCAAAATGGTCCCAAAA
>VZSU01000694.1:264015-276301 GCA_013398715.1 Nesospiza acunhae | reverse complement strand
TATATACTATTTTTAATTGAAATTAAAAAATAGTTGGCTTCTGATTGTCATGGTGTGAGTTATAACAATTGAATATATAATATATGTATAAAATAATATATATATTGGATATATATGTATGAATATATAAATAAAATAGATGTATAAATTGAATTATATCTGTATTGTCTCACCCTTCACATGAGACTAAAAACAGCATAAAAGTTTTTCAAGTGCCTCTCAGTTACCCCATCTCTAAATCAAAAAAGAACGTGATCCTACAGCCCAGGACTGGGATGGGCTGGAGCTGGTTTGGGCTGGGGGTGCTGCTCCCCTGGGGCTGACCCTGCTGTCCCCTTGTCCCCAGGGCAGGATGAAGCTGCTGGGGGCCGTGCTGGTTGCGCTGTCCCTGCTCCTGCCGGGCACCTGGGCCAGCGAGGCCTCCAGGACCTGCATCTTCCAGACCCTCAGCGAGTCGGACCACGAGTTCTGCAGGTGAGCCTGGCCCCTGTGCCCTGCCTGTGCCCTGAATGTCCTCTGTCCCCTGCCTGTCCCCTGAATGTCCTCTGTGCCCTGCCTGTCCCCTGCCCGGCCTGGCCTCTGTCCTCTGCCTGGCCTGGCCTCTGTGCCCTGCCTGTCCCCTGCCCGGCCTCTGTGCCCTGCCCGGCCTGGCCTCTGTGCCCTGCCTGTCCCCTGAATGTCCTCTGTGCCCTGCTCGGCCTGGCCTCTGTGCCCTGCCTGTCCCCTGAATGTCCTCTGTGCCCTGCTCGGCCTGGCCTCTGTGCCCTGCCTGTGCCCTGAATGGCCTCTGTGCCCTGCCCGGCCTGGCCTCTGTGCTCTGCCTGTGCCCTGCCCGGCCTCTGTCCCCTGCCTGTCCCCTGAATGGCCTCTGTCCCCTGCCTGTCCTCTGCCCAGCCTGGCCTCTGTCCTCTGCCCAGTCTGGCCTCTGTCCCCTGCCTGTCCCTGCCATTCTCTTTGTGTCACCTCCTGCCCAGTCTGGCCTCTGTGCCCTGCCTGTCCCCTGAATGGGCTCTGTCCCCTGCCTGTCCCCTGCCCAGTCTGGCCTCTGTCACCTGCCTGGCTTGGCTTCTGTCCCCTGCCTGGCCCTGCCATTCCCTTTGTGTCACCTCCTGCTCGGCCTGGCCTCTGTGCCCTGCCTGTCCCCTGAATGGCCTCTGTCCCCTGCCTGTCCTGGCCTCTGTCCCCTGCCTGTCCTGGCCATTCCCTCTGTGTCACCTCCCGGTACGGTTCATTCTGGTGTCCCCTCGGCTGTGAGTTTTGGCTGTTTTCCTCCTTTTCCCTGCCTCTGGCGTTCTCTGGGGTTGTTCCCCAGCTGTGCAGAGCCTTTGGAAGTGACTTTGGCAGTGTCAGAAGTTTTCCATGGAAAGCTTCAGAGGAAGGAGGCTGATTTTCCATGGAATGCTGGAATGCTTTGGGTGGGAAGGGGCCCTAAAACCCATCCAGCTCCAACCTCCCACTATCCCAAACCCTAAAACCCATCCAGCTCCAACCCCAACTATTCCAACCCATCCAGCTCCAACCCCAATTATCCCAAACCCTAAAACCCATCCAACTCCAGCCCCAGCTATCCCAGACTGGTCCAGCCTGGCTTTGGACACTTCCAGGGATCCAGGGACAGCCACAGCTCCTCTGGGAATCCCATCCCAGCCCCTCCCCACCCTCCCAGGGGGGAATTCCTTCCCAAAATCTGCTGAAGAACACACCAGGAGCACAGGAATTCAAACGTCCTTCAGCAGATTTAGGGAAGGAATTTATAATGATAATAATTTATAATAAGGGAAGAATTCCTTCCCAAAACCTTCTGAACACACCAGGAGCACAGGAATTCAAACGTCCTTCAGCAGATTTAGGGAAGGAATTTATAATGATAATAATTTATAATAAGGGAAGAATTCCTTCCCAAAACCTTCTGAACACACCAGGAGCACAGGAATTCAAACGTCCTTCAGCAGATTTAGGGAAGGAATTTATAATAATTTATAATAATTCCCGTTCTCCCACCCTTTCACCCCGCTGGCATTCCCAACCCCATCCCGAGCCCGGCCTGGCACCCCTCCCCACTTCCAGCCTCATTTTCCTCCCTGTCCCCTTTTTCCAGGGGGGATTTGGAAATCATCTACCCCGAGGTGGGCGACGTGAGCTGCTCCTACATCCCCAAGTGCCACGGGTACCGCCAGAAGCTTAGCGAGGAGTGGGGCAAGCCCCGCGTCCGCTACCCCTGGGCCAAGAAGGTGAGGCCCCATTCTGCTTTTCCTGCGATCAGCGGGACTTTGGGAGCTTTTTCCCCACTTTTCCTCGTTGATTCAGGGGTTTGGTTGAGCTGGGGATAAATGGAATTGCCTTTTTTTGGTGATTTTTTTGGTAATTTATTTTTAATTTTTTTTCCTACGCTGTGGCCATTAAATCACCTTTTCTCACATTCAGACTTTTTTTCACTACACTCAGCCTGGCTTTGGACACTTCCAGGGATCCAGGGACAGCCACAGCTCCTCTGGGAATCCCATCCCAGCCCCTCCCCACCCTCCCAGGGGGGAATTCCTTCCCAAAATCTGCTGAAGTTTATATTAGTTTATATTAGTTTATATTAGTTTATATTAGTTTATATTAGTTTATATTAGTTTATATTAGTTTATATTAGTTTATATTAGTTTATATTAGTTTATATTAGTTTATATTAGTTTATATTAGTTTATATTAGTTTATATTAGTTTATATTCTATTCTAGTATAGTGTATTACAGTATATTACAGTATATTATATTATTTTTATATTTTATTTCTACTTTATTACTTTTATATTCTATGCTTATATATTTCACACTTTTATATATTTTTATATTTTTGCATTTGTATTTTTAATTTTATATTTTTAATATGTTATATTTTTTCCTTTGGCCATTTACTAAATATTTTCTTTTCCTATATCATACCCATCTTACAGCTATTCCTGCCGCGTTGTAGCCATTTAATGACTTATTTCCACCATATCACCACATTTTGATTTAGAATATTTGCTGCGTTGTAACCATTATTTCCCCTATAAATGCAGTAATTTATAATTTCCCCTACATTCACTTTTAAAACAATTAATCAAATTTTAATATACTGTGACCATTTAAGTGGCCAGAGCATAGCAAAGGAATTAAGTTATTTTTTCTTGCTACATGTGGCCACTTAGTAATTTAATTTTTTGCTATTTGTGGCCTCCTAATGATTTAATTTTGTGCTCCATCATGGCTATTTTTAAAAAGGAATTAAATGGCCACAATGTAGGAAAAATAGGAAATAAGTGGCCAGAAGTAGAGAAAACTTTAATTAATTTTAAATCTATGTTGTGGCCACTGAATATTTATAATTTTTGCTACATTTTGGCCATTTCAATTTTGTTTCCTCTACTTTGACCACTTAAGTTTTGGTATATTCTGACCACTGGATTTTTTTCCACTCCATTTTGGCGGTTTCATTTNNAAAAAAAAAAAAAAAAAAAAAAAAAAAAAAAAGAAAAAGTCAAAAAAAAACCCCAAAAAACCCCAAAAAATTCAATCTGAAATTTTCCACTGCGGATTTTATTTTTACAAGTTTTTTTTTTAGTCAACTTTTCAAAGCCCTCCTGGCTTTGGGGTGAAATTTGGGATCCACCATGGGATTTGAAATTTGGGATCCACGATGGGATTTGGTATCGCGGGTGGGATTTGGGATCGGCGATGGAATTTGGGATCAGCGATGGGGATTTGGGATCCGCGGTGGAATTTGGGATCGGCGATGGGATTTGGGGTCCGCGGTGGGATTTGACATGGAACTTGGGATCGCCGTGGGATTTGGGATTTGCGATGGGATTTGGGATCCGCGGTGGGATTTGGGATCGGTTGGGGGGGAATGCCGGTGCTGCTGTTCCCTCTCGCCACCACCAGGTGGCAGCATTGAACTGCCCGAGCTCCAGCGCCGCCCGAACTGGGCTGAACTGGGAGGAACTGGGAGCGCCGGGATCTGTGCTGAGGGCGCCGCGGGCACGGGGAGGGGACAATAAATGGGGTGACACTGGGGTATTTTAGGGGACACCCCGCGCCGTGCCCTGCTGTGATCCCAAATCCGTCCCAGGATGCGGCGCCGTCTCGTAGCGTTCCCAAATCCCGGCGGAGTCCTCGCTGGCACCCCAAAAACCGCCCTATCCCAATAATTTCTGTAATTTCCATGGCCAGCTCCAGCCCTGGGAGCTGCTCATGGAGAAGTCAGCTCTGCCGGCGTTACCTCGGAGTGTGAACAATCCGTTTTTCCGGCTCTTCCCCCCGTTCTGGGAAGTCTCTTCCCCCTGCGGATCACATGGCTGGAAGGAGAACTTTTCCCTAAAGATGTCTGATTCTCAAAAAAACAAAAAAACCCCAAAAACAACAACAACAAAAAAAATCCTCCTTCCTGGCAGTGGCTGCTGCGCGCAGACCCATCCCCGGCTTTCCAGGAGTTTGAAGTTCCCAGGGATGGATGTGGGCAGTTGTTTTCCCTTTAATTTTAGTCCTGGAAAGCAAAGCAGGGCCGGGAGAAGGGAGGGGACTCTCCGGGGATGGAACGCTGCTGCCGCCGGCTGTGGGAAGGATTTTGGGGAGCAGAGCCAGACCCTGCCAGGCTGTGCCAGTTGGATGCGGGCTGTGCATCCCAGAATCCACAAAAACCAGGGAAGGCTGAGCCGGGAGCTTGGGGGTGGCACCTGTTTATTTTGGGCTGGAATTCCAGCTGTGCCTCGGGGGTGGCAGGTCCCCAGGGAGCCCCTGGCACGGGCGGCGGCTCCCGCTGGCACCGGGAACGGCTCCGCTGAGGATTTGGCACCGTTTCCTTCCGAGACATCTCGGCACATCTTGAGCTGAGGCGGCATCTGAGGACACGGGGCCCCGCTGCCTCCCGGGCTTTGGGGTGGGTTTCTCCTCTGGCCTTCCCCAAAAATGCCTCCCCAGCTCTGCCCAGCTGGGAATGATCCAGCTGCAGCATCCAGTGTTCATTCTACATGGCCTTAAACTCCCTGGCTCTCCTCAGTTTTGTTTTTTTTTTTTAAATAGGAATATACAATTTCCTTACTCCTGAACCTCCAAGGATGCTTTGGGATAATCTTTTTCCCTCCTAAGCTCACCCTAAATTGAGTGGGAACAAGAGCTGTGGCATGAGAGTTGTTTTTATGCTTTATGTGGGTATTTCTAAACCCAGGAAATTTAATTATTCCTAATTTATTCCCAAATGAGAGTGGGAAAATTTGGCAAAGGGAGGAGATCTCCATCTCCCTGTGGTGCTCCAGTAGGATGCTCCAGCTCAGTGATCCTGGATGGGGTGGGGAGGGCTGGCTGAAGGGCTGGAGATGCTTTTCCCATCCAAATCCGTGGCAGAAAATCTCGGGGTTTGAGGATGCAAACTTGTGTAGGAAGTGTCGGCTCTCTGTGGAACACTTTGTCTCTTCAAGAAAAACAACCACCAAAAAAGCCAAATGCGGAGTGTTTGTTTTTCTCTCTAGAAATATTTATCAGCTTTCTGAAAGGGGTGGGGGGAATGGGAGGTTTCCCATTCTCGTCCCAGATATTTGGGATGGGTTTGGGGTCACCTTTGTGCCCAAGGTCTGTCCCTGCAGCTCCTCAGGGAAGGGAACATCGATGGTTTGGGGTGAGGAGCTGGAAGTGGGGTGGCATCTTGCAAAGCTGAGCTCTGACGGCAGCAAAATCTGGCCTGGGGGACTTCAATGCATCACTTTAGGGTGGATTTGAATATTTTGTCATGTTTAAACACTGAGCTGTCAAACCCAGATTTATCAAACATCAATTTACTGCCCAAAAAAAACCATTTGGGGACAGTTTTTACTGCCATGAGGGCAGCTGTTGTGTGTGTGGGAATCTCAGTGAGCAATAGGCTCAGGGAAGGGAGTCAGGGATGCACTGCCAGGGGCAGGAGAGTGCTTCTGGATGGATGGATACCCTGGAAAACCTTGAACTGCCCTGTCCTGGTGGGCAAAGATCTGGGAGTGTCTCTCAGGAGATCAGCCCTGGGATGTTCAGGATGTTCAGTCCATGGGAGATCAGCCCTGGGATGTTCAGGATGCTGAATCCATGGGAGATCAGCCCTGGGATGTCCAGAATGTTCAATCCATGGGAAATGAAGCCCTGGGATGTTCAAGATGTTCAGTGCATGGGAGAGCAGCTCTGGGATGTTCAAGATGTTCAGTCCATGGGAGATCAGCCCTGGGATGTCCAGGATGCTCAATCTGTGGGAAATGAAGCCCTGGGATATTCAGGATGTTCAATCCATGGGAGATCTGCTCTGGGATGTTCAGGATGTTTGATCTGTGGGAGATGCAGCCCTGGCATGTTTGGGATGTTCCATCCCTGGGATGTTCAGGATATTGAATCTATGGGAGGTGCAACCCTCAGGTGTTTGGGAGATTGAGTCCATGGGAGATCAGTCCTGGGATGTTCAATCCATGGGAGATCAGTCCTGAGATATTCAACCCATGGAAGATCAGCTCTAGGATGTTTGGGATGTTCAATAAACGGGAGGTGCAACCCTGGGATGTTCAGGATGTTCAATCCATGGGAGATCAATCCTGGGATGTTCAGACCCCATGGGAAATGCAGCCCTGGGATGTTCAGGATGTTCAGTCCATGGAAAATGCAGCCCTGGCATGTTTGGGATGCATCCTCCATGGGGGATCAGCCCTGGGATGTTCAATCTATGGAAGATCAGCTCTAAGATGTTCAGAATGTTTGATCCATGGGAGATCAGCTCTGAGATGTTCAGAATGTTTGATCCATGGGAGATCAGCTCTGAGATGTTCAGAATGTTTGATCCATGGGAGATCAGCCCTGGAATGTCCAATCCTCGCTGCAAAACTCTCCTGAGCACATCCTAATCCCCCCTTGGGTCCCACTGCACAGACCTGACCTCCAAACCCCAAACACCCAGGTACCCAGAGCACCTTCCCAAAATGCCCAACCCGGGAGCTGCTGGGGGCCCTTTCCCAGCCCAGGGAAGCAGGAGAACATCTGGAAGGATGGGAAGCGCGTCCTCCTTGTCCTGCCTCGATATTGCTTCGCTCAAGCAAAAATAAATTGGAAAAGAAAATTGGCCCTTGCACCAATTTGGGGCAGTTTCTCGATTGTGCAGTGTGGCAAAGCCCCCGGCGGTGATGGATCGCTGCATTAACCCAAAGCTGCGTCCCCTGATTCCCTTTTATTACCACTCGTGGTGGCAGACAGAAAAACAGATTACACTGGAGATCAAATCGATAGGAACTTTATTTACTGGCCTTTTAAAAACATATTTCTGGGCTTTATAAAAACATACGGCAGATGCCAGGGATGGGCCTTGTCTCCTTGTTAAAAAGCAATTTACCTGGGCTGGAGCTGCTACCTTTTACCTGCTCCTCCAGATTTGTTTTCATCCCAAGGTTTGACAACTTCCTTAGAGGCTTCTTTAGGCCATGCCATCACTTTTTTAGGATACAGGAAGGAATTGGATTTTTTTTTTTCCACAACAAAATCTAGAAATAAATAAAGTGTTTTTCTCAGGTTTCTACCCCAAACTCAACTTTTTAAAACTTGTTTTTGCAAGCAGCCAATTTGCACATCCCTGAGCTCAGCTCCTTCCTGCTGCTCCTCAGCTCTCTGGGATAAAGGCCCAAGCTGGGATGAAATAGGGCTGGGGAAAAGCCCCCCCAGCTGTGTGACCCGTGGGATGGGACCCTCGGGGCTGGCTTTGAGCTTTTTGTGCCTATACCTGTGGCCAGCACCCAGGGGTGGGGATGTGGGTCTGGAGAGGTCCTGGGGGTTGGAGCTGTGCCCTTGGGAATGGGAGCCCAGGGAGGGAAGAGCAGGAGGAGCAGCTTCTCCCAGGAACCCACAGAAAATCCACTCTGGTTCTTTTCCCCGATTCTTCCCCTTTTGTGAAGCACTTGGTGGCCTGGTTGGGGACTGGCCTTGCTTGGGACAAGCCTGATTCATAAAGAGTTTTGTGTTCCCATTATTTGGGCACTCATTTGTGTGAAGAAATTAATTTCTTTTAACAAAGGCAAGGGCAGCTTTGTTCCATCTCCTCGCGGGATGTGCTGCAGGGGTGGCAGGAGGGGACGTGCAGCTGGCTGGGGAGGGACCTTTTTGTGGCACTCAGGTTCCATCCACGCCTTGCTGGAGAAGATGGTTGGAAGCAGAAGATTTCTGACAGTTTGTGTATCCCTGCTGGCTCATGGAGCCGTCTGGAGCTGAGGAGCCACCAGCGTGGTTTTCTCCCTCTCTCAATCCTGTCTGGGCTCCTCAGAAACAATGGCCCAACATTCCTGCCCGCTGCTGTCAGCCGAGATTCCCGGGATTAGCCCAAGCCCCCGCCCCTCCCTGCTGCCTTGGGTTCCCATGCCCTGGAATCGCTCCCTGGCGTTCCAGCACCCCCGACTTCACGGGGGAATGGTGTGAGGGATCTGAGCATCCACAGGGCCTCTTCGAGGGCTTTGCAGCGGGGTGGCAAAGCCAAAATGAGTGTGTGTGCTGAGGGCTCTGCGTGCTGCCTCGGCCCTGTCCTCTGCTGACCCCTTGTCACCACTTCCATGGGGGATTTATTGGGATGTGACCCCTCCGAGCCAAGCACTGCTCAAATTCCCATCCTTTTGGGGAGCAGAAAGGTTTTTCCCCCTTGATGGGAACGGCTGGAGTAGTTCACCAACATCCCAGGGGGTGTTGTCTCCTGTGTGCTGAGGGCTCTGCGTGCTGCCTCGGCCCTGTCCTCTGCTGACCCCTTGTCACCACTTCCATGGGGGATTTATTGGGATGTGACCCCTCCAAGCCAAACACTGCTCCAATTCCCATCCTTTTGGGGAACAGGAAGGTTTTTTCCCCTTGATGGGGATGGCTGGAGTGGTTCAACAGCATCACAGGGGTTGTTCTCCCCCACCAGGCCCTGGTGCCACCAGAGGGGACTGGGGGGCAGCTGGTGCCACACGCCAGGAGAGCCTCGTTCCATGAGCAATCCTGGCAGGAATGTCACTTCACATCCATCTCATGACCTCGCCATTCTCTGGACCTTTAACCACCCCGGACAAACATCGTTCCCCCGAAGGGAGAGGCCGGGAAGCACCTCCAGGTCATCCCCGTGCCTTGGCATCCCCCGCTCGCTCCTCGTTTTCCACAGAAAAAAAAAAAAAAATGTTTGAAGCTGCCGCTGATTTTTCCCTTTGATCCCTGTAAACACTATACAGTAATCAAAGTTTAAGCTGCTTTGGGTGCAATAATTGCTTAACAATCATATAAGACAAAGTGATTCAACAAATGACAATTAGGACTTGTGATCTACAGAACAGATGCATTCAGTGTAGCATATTATAATGTGCTAATAGGAGATTGACAGCACAATAATAGGAGAGAACAGCCACTCAGCCTATAATTCCCAACCAAATGTGAGGCTGTCCACAGAGCTCAAATCCGAACAGGCTGTAAAATTAGAGGTAAGAAGGCACAAGTTTCACAAAGACTCATTAGCAGGTTGGCTGTGAATTTCCAAGGAAGGGGGGAAAATTCCTGCTGGAGGATTTACTCGCGAAAGGAAGGAAGGGGAGGGGGGAACCTCAACCTCCGCACGTCTTTACGCTGGGAATGAGTAACCTCGATCACACTGGGCTCCAACAGGCTGGAGCTGTTGCCGGATGCCAGCCAGGTTTGGGAGCAGGGGGCGGCTCCCGGCTCGTCCTGCGGGGGACGCGCCGAGCAGACACCGGTGTGAAGGACCAAATGAAATGAGGATTGATATGAGCACGGAGCTCCACCGGGCGTTCCCGACGGGAATTGGGCACTTCCCAAGCCTTAAATGATACTGATGGGTGACAGGGGCACCCTTTAGCCCTGTCCATGGCAATTAAGGCTCGTGCTTTCTCTTCTCTGCGGGGACACGGAGGGATGGGGACGTGTGCGGGAGTGGAGCTGTCAATCCCCGCAGCCCTGGCACGTGCGGAGGCAGGAGCTGGATCCATCCCTGAACCCCTCCACACCCTGGGATAACGTTCCCCGTGCGCTGCTCTCTCCTCTCTCCTTCCCCAGCAGCTTTGGAGGCAGAGAGATCAAAGGAACTTAAAATTTCCAGCTCTGGTGACAAAACAGATTTCAGCTCGTCTCGTCCTTCCCGTGCCCCGCGCACGTGTCCCACCAATGTGGAATTTGGCCATGTTTTATTATTAAATAAACATGCCAGAAAATGCACTTTTTTTGTGCATGGGGGAGGATGAGAAGGTTTGGTAATTAAAACTTCCATCCATCAACGCTGTGCTCCCAGAGATAATTGTGTGGCTCCCGCAGACGTATGTTTTGTATGGAATTAACCAGTGGGAATTGGTGCTGCTGTGTCTGAGGGGATGGGATGTGCCAGGAGCTGCCCAGGATTCCAGTGGAATATCCTGGGGAAGGTGTGATCATGCTCTGGTTGGGAATTTGTTGGGAATTTTGCATTTTGTCTCGGTTTATTGCACAGACAAGTGCTTTAGATCCACTTTATTTTCACCTGCAAATCCCAAAACTGCAGGGATGCACCCACCAGGTGGGTCTGGCATAAAAAATATAGATTTTACATGAATTTTATTAATTGCAGAGCCAAACTGAGTTGTAGAAACAGATAAATCTGTTGAAAATAACCTGATTTTTCTTTCCCCTTGCACCATCTTTGGATTTTCCTGGCATGCCCCAGCCTGTGATGTGCCAGTGTGGGCGTCATGGGGCACTTGGAATTTCAGAGCCTTTAGCCAAGGTGACACTGGAGAAAAAGCTACAAAGATCCCTCCCCTCATCCCAACTCCAGGATTTATTTTTGAGGAGACCCTTAGGAAGTGCTGCCCCCGCAGAGGCTGGAGCCCATCTGGGTTTCAGAGCTTCCACAAGGTGATCGATGGCAGATCAATGAGCCCCAAGGGGACCTGTCACCCTCGTGGTGTCTCCTGACATGCCCCGGACCCGCCTGGGCTTTTTCAAAAGGAATTAATGGCATTTGGGGTGGGCAGGAGGGTTTATAGCAGCAGGCAGGTTCTTCCCGATGCTCCTGGCGCTCGAAATTTGAATTTGTGGGGTTTGGAATTGTGTTTAATTACGGGGGAGCTGGGCATGGCTCCCCTTCATCTTCATGGCATCCTCCTCATTCTCCCCAGCTCCTCCTGATTCTGTGGAGCTGCCCTGCTCTGGCTTTGGACATTTTTTGGGCTGGGAAAGGCCCCAGACCTGCCTGGGCTTTTTCAAAAGGAATTAATGGCATTTGGGGTGGGCAGGAGGGTTTATAGCAGCAGGCAGGTTCCTCTCAATGCTCCTGGCGCTCGAAAATTGAATTTGTGGGGTTTGGAATTGTGTTTAATTACGGGGGAGCTGGGCATGGCTCCCCTTCATCTTCATGGCATCCTCCTCATTCTCCTCATCTCCTCCTGATTCCGTGCAGCTGCCCTGCTCTGGCCTTGGACATTTTTTGAGCTGGGAAAGGCCCCAGACCCACCTAGGCTTTTTCAAAAGGAATTAATGGCATTTGGGGTGGGCAGGAGGGTTTATAGGACATTTTTTTGGGCTGGGAAAGGCTCCAGAACCTGTGGAATACTGGGCTGGGTGTTCTGGGGGGGTCTTTGCTCCGTCACTCTGCCCACTCTAGGCAGGTGTTGCTCTCCCTGAGTTTCAGAGGGCTCTGGGAGCAGCCAGGTTTCTCTGGCATGTGACAAGCGCTGGGTACACGGCTGAAAAATCTGGGAATTGGGAATTGCCGGGTGCTGGGTGGAGGGCAGCGAGGTGTGGGAGAGGTGTTTGCCTGGCAAACACAGCCTGACCCTGCTGCCACCCTCCCGTGGGATTATCCAAGCATCTCCCAGCCCGGCTCTGGCATCTGGGATGCCTGGAGCCTGCTCGGAGCCCGAATGTTGGCAGCAGATGCCCTCGAGCAGCCCTTGCCAGGTCCCTTGCTGGCAGGGAATCCTGCTCCGTCCTGCTCTGCCGCTCCAGCTGCACTTCCCAAACATCACCTCCCACTGCAGGGAGCATCCCGGGGAGCTCAGCCTCAGCCCTGGGCTCGGAGCAGCATTCCCGGGAGCCTTCCCTCCTCCCCTGCAGCATCTTCCCTGGTGCCTCCCCGCCAGCACAGGAGCCTTTTTTCCATGGATGAGTAATTCTTCCCAATTTGGGGGCTCCTTCCTGCGCTGTAACAACCCCGAGCTCGCCTGCCTTTTTCTTTTTCCAGCTGCCATCTCCAGCAGAAATTCCCTTTTTTTTTTTTTTTTTTTTTTTTTTTTTTTTTTTTTTTTTCCCCCGCGGGGGGGG
>VZSU01000694.1:207107-258408 GCA_013398715.1 Nesospiza acunhae | reverse complement strand
GCAGGAATTTCCTTATGGGAAAGGTTGTTAAGCCTTGGAAGGGGAGGTTTGGAGTCCCCATCCCTGGGAGTGTCCAAGGACACCCAGATGTGGCGCTCAGTGACAAAGTGGGGATGGGGCACAGCTGGGACTCGGTGATCCTGCAGCTCTTTTCCAACCCGAATGATCCAAGGATTTGGGAAAAAAATCCCTCATTTCCCACTGTCCCTAGTGGATCTGCACCACCAGCCTCAATCCCTGAGGGAGGGGCTCCAAACCCCACCAAAATCACCATTTCAATGCTTTTTTCCCCTAAATCCCAAAAACCCGGGAATGCTGGTGGCTGGTGCTGCTCCAGCCCGCGAGGAGAGGAGCCCTCTCGAGGTGCTGGGATGGGAGCTGCGTGTGTTACATTTTTATCCCTATTTATTCATGCAGAGCCGAGGCGCGGGGCGAGGCGCCCTGCTCGGGAGCGCTGCTCTCCATGAGAATGCTCCTTCATTTACATCCTCCCTCCTTCCCCACAACTGAACTTATCCGGGTTATTTTTATTCCTCATGTGTATTTTTTTTTTTTTTTTAAGGTTGGGGGAAGGGGAGGAGAAAAGAAGAAAAAAAAAAAAAAAACCAAACCAAAAAACCCAAGCATCACCACCCGTCTAAATTCACCTTATTTTTACTTCTATTAAAATTTCCCCTCTGGAATTTTGATAAGCCAGAAAAAAATGAGGCACACGAGCAATCTTCACCCGAGGGGAGAGCCGAGGCCCGGGGATGAGGGGGAGGAATGTGTTTTGGGGCAAAGAGTAAGTTTAGAACTATTTTTCTCTTAACTGGAGCACTTAGCTGCGCTGCAAGCCATTCATCTTGTGCTTTAATAACTCATTCTCCCTGCGAGATGGGATATCACAGCCCTGGATATTGCTTTTCTTGGGATCCAGGATCAAAGATGAATCTGCTTCCTCTAATAAAATACGTTTTCATTGGAATTGAAATAGTTTTCTGCACCCTGATTTTCCCCTGTATTTTGGGTGTTGAGCACTTCTTTGCCCCACATCCCCCTTGCTGGCCTGGTATTTATTTATTTCGCTTCCCAAACGATGGAAATACAAATTCCCTCATTTCTCCCCATCCCGGGGGAGCTCCAAGTGCTGCCGTTTGCCTCGGGCTGTCTCTAATCAATCGATAAATCAGATATTTATGATTTAGAGAGGATATTTAACATCCTGGGGTCT
Source organism: Nesospiza acunhae (assembly GCA_013398715.1). Lineage (NCBI taxonomy): Eukaryota > Metazoa > Chordata > Aves > Passeriformes > Thraupidae > Nesospiza > Nesospiza acunhae. The sequence continues at coordinate 257,195 of VZSU01000694.1, read as the reverse complement.
CCCTTGTCACGGGAGCCAATGCATTTTTGGGGCGCCAGGGGGTTTGTGACAATTTTATCCTTTTCCTGCCAATTGTTGTTTTAATCAACAATTCATCCCCTGGAGCAAACATTTCCCTGTGCAGCAGCTTGTGCCTGTCCCCTGGGGGTGTGACGGGTGTGCAGGGCCTGGATCGCGGGCCGGGAAGGAGGCTGGGAGCGTTCGGAATCCTGGAAGGTTTTTCCTGGGAGCAGAGGGAGCTCTCGGCTCGCGACTCCGCCGCTTTCCCCGGCGCCGCCTCGCCGGGATGAAAAACCCTGAAACAAAACTTCTCCCTTTCATGTTCCCCTCGGCCCGACTGTCTCTTAACTACGCATTTGATCTCGGCATCTCCGCGAGAAGGTTCAGAGCCTGATCAGGAATTAATGGGAAGCAGGAATTAAAGCGGCGGATCAAAGCGCGGGGAGCGGAGCGCGGCTGTGGCCGCGGCGGGGACGCGGCGTGGTGGCACCGAGGGGACACGGGGGACACGGCCAGGTGGCTGCTCGCACCCGGCACAGCCCGGGGGACGCGGGGTCAAGTGCGAGGGGTTGTCACCTCCTGCGGCCGTGGCTCTCTGTCTCCAGAGGTTTTCCAGGGTTTGGGAATGCTGGAGGCAGCCGCGCTTCCCGCACGGATGGGAATTCCCTCGTTAAACAAATATTTGGTGAGTGAGGAGAGGAGGGGAGGCAGCAGCGCTGCTGAGGCCTCCAAAATGCTGCGCTGCCCCAAAATGCTGCACTGCCCCAAAATGCTGAGCTCCCCCAAAATGCTGCACTCCCCCAAAATGCTGCACTCCCCCAAAATGCTGCACTCCCCCAAAATGCTGCACTCCCCCAAAATGCTGCACTCCCCCAAAATGCTGCACTCCCCCAAAATGCTGCACTGCCCCAAAATGCTGCGCTGCCCCAAAATGCTGAGCTCCCGAAATGATGAGCCCACCAAAATGCTGAGCCCCCAAAATGCTGCAGACCCCCAAAAAGCTGAGGCCCCCAAAGTGATGGGCCCCCCCAAAATGCTGAGCACCCCAAAATGCTGCACTTCCTCCCCCAAAATGCTGAGCCCCCCAAAATGCTGCAGACCTCCAAAATGCTGAGGCCCCCAAAATGCTGAGCTCTCCCAAAATGCTGAGCTCTCCCAAAATGCTGAGCTCTCCCAAAATACCGAGCCCCCAAAATGCTGAACCCCGCAAAGGGCTGCAGACCTCCAAAATACTGAGCCCCCCAAAATGCTGCAGTCCCAAAAAATGCTGCACTCCCCCCATAAAATGCTGAGCTCCTCAAAATGCTGCAGCCCCCCCAAAATGCTGAGCCCCCCAAATTCTACAGTCCCCCAAAATGCTGAGCCCCACGGAATGCTGAGCCCCACAAAATGCTGCACTGCCCCAAAATGCTGAGCTCTCCCAAAATACTGAGCCCCCCAAATGCTGAGCCCCACAAAATACTGAACCCCCCAAAGTGCTGCAGACCTCCAAAATACTGAGCCCCCCAAAATGCTGAGGCCCAAAAAATGCTGCACTCCCTCCATAAAATGCTGAGCTCCTCAAAATGCTGCAGCCCCCCAAATGCTGCACTCCTCCAAATGCTGAGCCCCCCCCAAATGCTGCAGCCCCCCAAAATGCTTCGCTCTCCAAAATTCTGCAGAGCCCAAAATGCTGCTGCTCCTTGAGATGCTTCAGGGCCCCAAAATTCTGCACCCCCAAACATTCTGCAGGCCTTAAGATGCTGCCCAGCCACTTCCTCATCACTCACAGCCCAGAGGAGGACAATGACAGAGCCAGGATTACCCTGGGGTGGCAGCAGTGTCTTGCACCCACCAGATTTGCAAAATCAGAGTTTTCTCCACTAAAACTGTTCAATTCCTGCCTGGACCTGGCTGTTTTGGGGGGATAACCCTGGGTGGGAACGGGGGGCACGTGCTGGGCCCTGGGGTCAGGAATGAGTTGGGACTTTGCCCTGGTTTGTGGGGCAGCTGCTGGACCTCGTCCTGTCCTCGCTGCTCCCGGGAGTTCTCCCTCCTCACAGAGGGGCAGCTCACAGCAGCACACAGCAGCTTGGGATTTGCCAGATTTCTTCCAGCTGGAGTGAAAAGCCTGGGAATTTGGGTGGAGAGCTGGCCATGAGGGAGATCAGGGCTCCTGGTGGTTGGGGACAGGAGCAGCTTGGCTGCTGGGTTGTGGTAAATTTGTCCTTTTCCTTTTCCTTTTCCTTTTCCTTTTCCTTTTCCTTTTCCTTTTCCTTTTCCTTTTCCTTTTCCTTTTCCTTTTCCTTTTCCTTTTCCTTTTCCTTTTCCTTTTCCTTTTCCATCTCCTTTTCCGTCTCCTTTTCCTTTTCCATCTCCTTTTCTGTCTCCTTTTCCCTCTCCTTCTCCTTCTCCTTCTCCTTCTCCTTCTCCTTCTCCTTTTTCTTTCTCCTCCTTTCCCTTTCCCTTTCCCTTTCCCTTTCCCTTTCCCTTTCCCTTTCCCTTTCCCTTTTCATGGGATATCCATGAGATGAGCTGGTCCAGGAGAGGCTGCTGGCAGAGGGAGCTGCTGTCTGGCACCTTTCCCTCTGGAAAGTGAAGGAATGTTTGGCAAAGAGGACTTTTGTTACCTGTTGGTCTTCTCTTGTTGGAATGTCACTGTGGGGACAGAGGAGAGATGAGCAAAGCCACTGTGGCCCCTGCAGTGACTGCAGCCTTCACACACGTGGTTTTCCCAGCAAAATCCAGTATTTGGGAGAGATATTGTAGTATTTGAGATACCAGGTGGATGGGGGGGATCCCTGTGGGGTCCCTACCTGAGTGATGTAACCCGTATCCTACCCGGGCACCCAGAGTTTAAATCCTAACAGACGCCGTCTTTCCAGGAAAATCCTTTATAAACCATGTAACCACCTACATCCAGGGCAGGAATTGCATTTTTCCCAAGGGCTTGAGGCCACAAGGCAGAGCTGTGGCCAAGGAAAGTCTCTGCCTCCTCTTTGCACACCTCAACACACCAAAAAATCCTCCTCCACAAGGCCAAGCGTGCAATTAAAACCCCACTACGCGCACACACAAACCCGTGGCAGCCTCCAAACAGTGAATTAAATGAGGATGAAAGGCAAATGCCAGCTCTGGCAAAACCCTAGGAAAGGAGCCATCAGCTCTCCACAGTGTCCTGGGAATTTCAAACCACGCCAATGGAATTTGGCCGCTCCATTTCATTCACTGTCAATCAGCGTCGCTGCTACTGATGCTTCCTCCTCGTTTTAGATCCCCCATTTCTTTTGGCGATGCCCAGAGCGCAGTTGTATCCCAGCCAGGCAGCCCTCATCACCAAGCGATTAAATCAGCGGGAAAAAACCCAGGAGAGACGTCTCCTCTCAGACATAATAGTAAAAAGGGGGCGGCAGGGACGGGAGGGGGGCGACGGCTCCGGGTCTATTTCTGCTCTGATGTGTCCTGGCGCCGCCGGAGCCTTCCCCGGGTGCTGAGCTGTGCTGGTGATCATCGGCTGCAGGTGGCAAAGCAGGGTGTGCAGGGAAGGCTCCTGCACCAAGCTGGGTTTTCCCAGGATCCCAAAGTCTCTGGGTCTGGGGGTAGGTTCTGTTTTGGGGCATATTTTGGGTTCTGTCCTGCTGCAGCCGTGCCAGGTTCCTGCGGGCGCTGTCGCTGCGTGGAGGGATTGGGGGGTTGGGGAATGTGAGTGTCACAGCAGGGCCTGAGCATTCTGACATCCAAGGGTCCTGATACCTGAACATCCTGGTATCTGAGGGTCCTGATACCTGAGCACCTTGATCCCTGAGCATTCTGATCCCTGAGCATTCTGATCCTTGGGCATCCCAACCCCTGAACATCCTGATCCCTGAGCACCTTGATCACTGGGCATCCTGATCCTTGGGCATCCTGATCCTTGGGTATCCCAAACCCTGAACATCCTGATCCTTGGGCATCCCAACCCCTGAACATCCTGATCCTTGGGCATCCTGATCCTTGGGCATCCCAACCCCTGAACATACTGATCCTTGAGCACCTTGATCCCTGGGTATCCTGATCCTTGGGCATCTGGACCCCTGAATATCCTGATCCCTGAACATCCTGATCCTTGGGCATCCTGATCCCTGAGCATCCTGATCCTTGGGCATCCTTATCCCTGAACATCCTGATCCTTGAGCACCTTGATCCCTGGGTATCCTGATCATTGGGCATCCAGACCCCTGAATATCCTGATCCCTGAACATCCTGATCCTTGGGCATCCTGATCCCTGAGCATCCTGATCTCTGAGCATCCTGATCCTTGGGCATCTCAACCCGTGAACATCTGGATCCCTGAATATCCTGATCTCTGAACATCCTGATGTCTGAGTATCCTGATCTCTGAACATCCTGATGTCTGAGTATCCTGACCCCTGAACATCCTGATTTCCAAGCATCCAGTCCTCTGAGCATCCTGACCCCTGAGCACCCTGGCTCTGAGCATCCCTCTCTCCAAGCATCCTGACCCCTGATCATCCCAACCCCCAACCATCCCAGCCTCTGAGCATCCTGACCTCTGAGCATCCTGGCTCCCAAGCATTCCATCCTCCAAGTCCCCCAGCTGTTGAACATCCTGCCCCTCCAGCATCCTGCCTCCAAGCATCCCTGGCCCCATGCCTTCCTCAGGGACAGCTTCCTCTCAGCCTCTAAAATCAAGTGCTTTAATAACAGACTGTGAAAAGACCATGGAGAGAGGTGGGAAATAATTGTGTGATCCGGGGTTATCAGTTCACCAAGTGTTTCCTGGCCTGGATTTGGCCATTCCCAGGATAAAACTGAGCGATGAGGGCTGCCCTAATGAAAATGCCCGTCCCTAGGAAACACCAGTGTGACCATTCCAACCCTGTTGTGTCCGAGTGTTCCTCAACCCCTTTTTCCTGCAGGAATTTGCAGCAGCAGCATGACCCTGGCTTTGTGTGTGACAGTCCTGGGCTGTTGGAAGTTGCTTTTATTTGCTTTATGGTTGTTTTCATTTATTTTTAAGGATTTTATGTTTAAACATTAAGATTTAGGAAATCCCACACTGCTCATCACATCCCTGGGGCAGCTCCAGCCACTGCCACCACACCTGGCTCTGTCCCGAGTGGCAAAGCTGGGCTCAGATCCCAGCTTTTCCCACACAAAACAAAACCTCTGGGGTTGGGAATCCAAAACTTGCCATCCCAGAGGACCATCCACGAGTGGCTGCACATCCGGGCTGGGGAGTGACGGCTCTGGGGGGTTGTTTGTTTGGGAAACAGGATCAGAAACAAGCCCTGGAGTTGTGGTGTGGCCCCAGCTCAGGGCTGGGCCAGCCACTGCTTTTCCATTCCAGAAATGTCACTGAGTCACGAATGACTCAGAATTATAATGGGAGACATTTCCAACCCTGTGCATGACTCGGAGACGTCTTCAGGGATATTAGAGATGTTTGTAAAGTCCAGGCCTTGCCCTGGCGCTGTCCCTCCCTCCCTGGCTGCTTGGTGTCCCCTCCTTGGCCAAGGTGACAGCCCAGCCTGTGGTGGCAGCCAGGATGTGGCTGAGGATGCTCCTCTGTGTCCTGCAGGATCAGGGGGACATTCTGTGGGATCAGGGGGATGCATTAACACTCCCCATCAGGTGGCAGGTGTCTATTAGAGTGACTCCCATCGCCGCTGCCTCCGGCCTGCCCTTGACCCGGGGCTGGCCCAGCAGACAGCTCCGTGTCACGCGTGACCCCCGTGGGTGACCTCAGCGCCGAGGTGGCCACGGCTCCCGGGATTTTGGCCGCCACAGGGGGGGATCTGTGTCTGAGCATCATCAGGGCTCACTCTGCCACCCTTCCCTCCCCTTCCCACGCAGGGAAATTTATTTCCCTCCTGCTCCTGGATGACGGGAAAGGGACAGGTCTGTGAGGTGTCCCCCCATCAAGGATGCGGTGGCACCGAGGGGCAGCGCTCCCCTCAGAGATTCCTCAGCACCTCCTCTTCCCACAGCTCACCTCATCAGGAATGAATTGAGGGAGGCATTTGATCCAGTCAGACCAGTTCAGGGCTCTGGGTGGCCGATGTGGGTTCCCGGTGCGATGCCGTGAGCCGGGCTCGGGGAGCCGCGCGCTTCCCTCCTCGCTGGAAATACTTTCTCACCAAATAGCATTAAATATTCCTGAGCTGTGAACATCTTGGACTGATTTTATTTTCCATAAATAAACTTGTTGGGAGATATTTGGAGATGGGCCTAAGCTGCAGAGCTTGGACTGGCTCCCAAATCTCGCTGCTGTTTGGGCTCGAGGGGTTGGTTCAGGATTGTTTCGAGTTTTATTTCCGTTTCATGGAGTTGGGATTGAAGAGGTGCCCTCAAACAGGACCCTCTCAGTGCTTTTCCAAAATCCCTGATCCCATCAAATGCTGTTGATGGCAGGAGGGGGGGATCACAGGTGTCCCCGCCCCTCCAGACATGGCTTTAGGGTTATATCTATAGGGGGTGGGCATTTTGGAAGAGCATTTCCAGTGGGATCAGCTGGATTCTTCCAGAGGTACCAAATCCCAGTTTATTGGGCTGGGACCATGGATGCTCCATGTTTTAGGCATTGTGGGGTTTTGGGGCAGAAATCTTTCCGCATCACACAGACAAGGTGCCCCTTGCCCAGCTGGAGATGCCTCCAGCCTATCCCAGCTTCTTGCTGGAAATTTGTTGCTTTCCAGATTGGACAAAGAAAAGCAGAAATAGAGAAAGGAAAAAAAAAAAAAAAAAAAAAAAAAAAAGAAACAAACAAACAAAAAAACCCCAATGATGTTTATTTATTTTCCAATGGGGAAATGAAGTGGGAGAGCTGCAAGGACATGTTTGCAAACCTGCTCCTGGCACAGCTCACCCAGAGGAGGCCGGATCCGGATCCGTGGGGCAGGGAGGTTTAATTCCCATCCTTCCCCAGCAGGGCCGAGCATTTCCCGCCTGTCCCTGTGCCTGATTAACAGTGACAAGGACAGGATTGCTCTTTTGGTGAGCGCACATGCTCCCCAAACCCCCGGCCATCCCTCAGCCTCGCCTTCCCTTCTTCTCCCTCAATCCCCAGGTTTATTCCGGGGGAAGAGGAGTCTAATCCGCCCTGTAAACTCTGTCACATCCTCATTAATTTGGCCATGTCTCCCTCGCTCGCCTTAGGGAAGCATCTCATTTTTAACGAGGCTCCGGGGGGGGCAAGGGCTTCATTTTGACAGCTGAGGTGGGAAAGGTGCAGCGTCAGGGCTCGGGCAGCTCCGCACCGGGAATTTCCTCCCGGCTTCTTCCCTCACCTGGGCTGAGGCCGCTGCTCCCCAATTTCCTGGGGGGTTAAAGCTGAGATGGGCACAGATCCAGAGCCCAGGGGTGCTGCTGGTTTTCCACAATTCCATGGGGTTGGCATTGCCATCCCAGTGTGAGGCAAACCTTTAGGAGAACTCCATGGCTCAGGACCAGCTGCCCCGGCTAATTCTGGCCAATTCTGTTTTTTTCCCCCCCCCATTATTCCTAAATTCGAACATTTTGTAGTGAAATCTCATGGCATGGTCTTAATTCCAAAGAATATTGTGAATATATTCCAAATAATCTTACATACATGACACATATTCCCAATTATTTTTATACATATTATATATAGTCATAATATTTCATATATATCATGTGTTTTCCTAATAGTCCAAATATATTATATATATTATGTATATTCCCAATATTCCAAATCTATTATATATATATTATGTATATTTCCAATATATTATATATGTTGTGTATTTCCCAATTTATTATATATAATATTTATAGTCCCTATATATATTATGTATATTCCCAATTTATTATATGTAATATTTATATTCCCAATATATTATATATAGCACAGCTTTCCTATACATTTATTTTCTATTCCATCTATTTAATGCTGTATCTGGCCCTGCATCCCTGAGTGGTTTTGTGCTCAGGGCAAGGATCCATGGCTTTTCTGTGTAAGGCCAGTGGCTGATCCGTGGGGATCTTGCTCCATCCTGGGAGCTCTTCTAACCCATTCTAATGCAAATGTGCATTAGCTGATAATCGGAATGTTGAGTGGATTATTTCACCCCCAGACGAGCTGCTGCAAGGCACTTTTTTTTTTTTCCCTTTAAATATATTAAACCAAAAGGAAAAAAAAAAATCCAAACCAATCCACCCTGCCACAAAGAAACTCACTTTGGGATTAGGGTTGATCCCCGGGGATCTGGGCAGGAAGCAGGATCTCTCTTTTTCCCTCTCGAGGCCATAAATAAATGAAGAGCCACGACCTGGTGACACCCTCTAACAGCTTTATGGCGTGTGCGCCGTAATTGCACCAGCAAACATTTGTGTTGTAATTAAAGCCAGGAGCCACCAAACCATGAGAAATCAATTAAAAGGAATCCTGCCTGTGGGAGCAGCATCCCAGCCCTCCTGCCTGTCCTGCTAAGGATGAAGATGCTGCTTCATCCTTTCTCTCTCCTCCCCAAAAAAGTCCCACTGGAGGGGTTGATCGCCCTAAATGGGGATTTTTCCTCCCAATCTCCTGGATGCTGGAGCATCCCTGCCCTGTGGTGTCCCAGCCTCGCTGCTGGTGTTGATTTTGGTGGATTTTGGGAGTGGAGGGGTTGCCCTGCGTGTGTCCCAATGGCCACATGGGATGTGGGGGTTTTTTTGGGAGCAGCCACAGGTTGGATGGTTGGGTAAAGGCACTGGGCTCAGCTCCTGCCAGGAGAAACATGCAGGAAATGGGCATTTTTTCCAGCAGGGCTTGAATTTTGGGGTATAAACAGGGAAGGGAGATCAGCTCTTAGGAAGAGGCCCCTGCCATGAGATCTCATTAAAAAATGTTTAGGGATAATGGGAGAAATCCATTATCACACAATCCCACACCCATCTATCCCCAGAAAGGGCTTTAGGGTTTTTTAGGTTTTGGGTATAAACAGGGAAGGGAGATCAGCCCTTAGGAACAGGACCCTGCCGTGAGATCTCATTAAAAAATATTTAGGGATGATGGGAAAAATCCACACCCATCTATCCCCAGAAAGGGCTCTGGTGTTTTTTGGGGTTTGGTATAAAAAGGGAAGGGCCATCCCACTGCAGGAATCTTGGAGTGCTGCTGTTGCCTCTGCTCCAACCCCTCAGCATCTTCCCCAAACCCCCTCTCACCCCAGGAGCAACTTTTGGCTGAACCCATCATCCCAAAAAATGAGATTTGGCTGGAAGCTGCCATCCCCCCCATCCTGGGACACTCCACCCACAGAGATCCAACTCCCCCCATGCTCCAGGAGCTTGGAGAAAGGAGCTGAATGCACCAAAACAAACCCTTTCCCTGCACGTGTGGCTGCTTCCCCCGGGAGAGGCTGAAAGAGAGACTGAAGCGCGTGTGACAGATGTTAATCGCATCATTTAATGCACTCCTGGAAGGCACTTGGATACAGGGATGGGGAGGAGCAGGAGAATGGAGCATTGTCTCCCATTTCCTGCAGCATCCCCCAGGAATGGATCACCCCAGGATGCACAGCTCAGCCAGGGGAGTGAGGGAGGTGGGAATGGCCGCGAGGAAATTCGGGAGTTTTCTGGGGAATGTGCCCGTTTTGGTACAACAGAGTGATAAAAAAGGCAGAGAAATCGGTTTTGTTTGGTTTCCAAAGGGCTGTTTGGGGGGAAAAGTGGAGAGGGTGAAATTGGGGTGGTGGGATCACTTCTGATCCACAACCTGGACCAAACATGGATACAGGAGAGGGAAAAATGGGGATTCAGAGATCGTGGCTGGCCCACATCTGAGCATCCCCGGAGAAAACAGGGAATGCAGGAGAAGGGAAAATAAGGATCACATCTGATCCACACCTGAGCATCCCTGAGAAAACAGGGGATACAGGAGAGGGGAAATAGGGATGGAGGAATCACACTGATCCACACCTGCACATCCCAGGAGCAAGCAGGGAATACAGGAGAGGGGAAATAGGGATGGAGGGATCACAATTGAACATCCCTGGAGAAAACAGGGGATACAGGAGAGGGGAAATAGGGATGGTGGGATCACTTCTGATCCACAGCCTGGGCCAAACATGGGTGCAGGAGAGGGAAAAATAATGATGGAGGGGTCTCACCTGACCCACAAACAGGGAATACAGGAGAGAAGGATAGAGGGATGGTGAGATCATTCCTGATCCACACCTGAACATCCCTAGAGAAAACAGGGACTACAGAAGAGGGAAAAATAGTGATGGAGGGATCTCACCTGACCCACACCTGAACATCCCTGGAGTAAACAAGGAGAAGGGAAAATAGGGATTGCACCTGATCCACACCTGAACATCCCTGGAGTACACAGGGAATACAGGAGAGGAGGAAAGAAGGATGGTGGGATCATGTCTGATCCATATCTGAGCACCCCTGGAGCAAACATGGATACAGGAGAAAGGAAATAGGGATGGAGGGATCATGTTTTATCCACACCTGGGCATCCCTGGAGAAAATAGGTAATAGAGAAGAGAGTGAAATAGGGATGGAGGGATCACACCTGATCCACACCTGAGCATCCCTGGACTAGAATTGGATACAGGGGAGGGGGAAATAGGGATGGAGGGATCACGTCTGATCCACACCTGAGCATCTCTGAACCAAACACAGATACAGGAAAAGGGAAATAGGGATGGAGGGATCATGTCTGATCCATCCCTGAGCATTCCTGTACAGAATGAGAGATACAAGAAAGAAAATTATTGTGGAAGGATCATTCCTGATGCACACCTGAGCATCCCTGGAGCAAACAGCTCCTGCTTGGCCTGGGGAAAGATGAGACCCCACCCGATATCCATCGTGGGTGGGTTGGAGAGGGGAATTGCATTTCCAAGGCAGGAGCAGCATCCCATGGGCTGCTTCCCTGATTGAATTCCCCCTTGGTGACCCGGGAAGGTAATTGAGGCTCAGGGGAGCCGGGGCAGATGGCACCCCCTGGAAATCAGCACCTCCAGGCAGCCCCCTGAGCCGGGCAGCAATTGAGGCCAGCTGACTTCAAGGTGCCTAAAAGTAATCAACTTATTGCCTAATAGATTTCTCAGTCATGAATTCCCCGTGCTCCAGATGCCCCCCAATCAGAGCAATTATGGATTTAAATGGAGCTGGAATCCGCGGTGCAGAAAATGCCTGTTTGAGCGGGAGATTGGCCAGAGGTGAGGGACCTGGAACACCCCTGGTAATGAAAGCTCTTCACAGCTTGCCGTGTTCCACCCGGGAATAATTGCTGCAGCCTGTGATACGGATCCGGCTGCGTTAATGATGCCCTGTTCCTTTTCACAGGACTCATTGCGGCTTTCCCCCGGCTTTTTTTTTTTTTTTTTTTTTTTTTTTTTTTTTTTTTTTTTTTTTTTTTTTTTTTTTTTTTGGTTTTTTTTTTTTTTTTTGGTTTTGTTTCGGGTTTTTTTCCCCCGGCTTTTCAAAGCGCCGAGGCATGGTGGGAATTACGGCGTTAACGCGGCTCTTGTGGGGCTCGGGGTGTTTGCAAATGTTGTTCCCGGGATCCATTAACAAAGTGCCGGGGATCAGGAGCCTCGGGAAAGGGTGGCTGGAGGGGAATGGAATGTGACACGGGTGTCATCCCGCTGTCCATCCCAGCTGGAATTTATTCGCTGTGACAGGATGGATTTATCAGAACAAAACATACATCAGGAATTAAAAGAAAAAAAAAAGAAGAAAAAAATTTGGATTGGAAATAAAACTCCCATTAACTTCCAAATGAAAACCACATCCAAGGGAGACAGTTGGCTTCTCCTCTGAGTTTATTATTAAATATTTTACCAGGGAGGGAAGTTCTGAGCTGAGCATCTTTTCCCTCCTGTTCCTGGCAAGAGCAGTTTGTGTGGAGGGAGGGTGAGCTCTTGGTTGTTTTCCCGAAGCTCTTTCTGGGGGTAGCTGGGTGTAGATTTCTCCCATTATTCCCACATTTAAACAGCTTTTTAATGAGATCCTAAGGCAGGGTCCTATTCCTAAGTAATATTGGGAATATATCTTCCAATATATCTCTATCTATCTGAAATATAATCTATATTTCCATACAGCACATATATAGAATATGTAAACATTATATAGATAATACACGGAGAATATACAGAGAATATATAGAGAACCTAGTCTATATTTCCATGTAGGATCTGTTTTAAAATTCGAGCAATATATATTAAAATATACAAATATATAGATTATATTTTTAAATATAGCTATAATATTTATTCCAAATATATATATATATATTATATTCTATAGTATGTATTATATAATATACATATATCATGTATCATATATTATATATTATACGGTATATAGTATATATATTATATTTTATCTATTATATCTACTGTATAAGTTATTTTATTTGGTGCATAAGGGTGGGAGAAAGGCCCTGTCTGTTCTTTTGGACACTCACAACTCCGCAACATCAAACTCCAAGCGCTGGGAGGGGGTTCCAGCAGGTAAATGATGCCGTGGGCGGGTCGGCGCCGCATCCCCAGGGATGGAGCCGGACCGAGCAGCCCCGGCCGCTCCTGAAACGCTTTAATTTCCCCCCAAATGGAACCGAGATGTGTTTTTTCCCTCCGTGTCTTTGCTCCCAAGGGGCCCCGGGATTAATTTCCTGGGGTGACCCTGGGGGCCGCAGCCGCCTGACCCCTGCCCGAGGGGCCGCGGGGTCGCGGCAGGGAGCGGAGGGGACCCGCGGCCGCTGATCAGGAGCTGGGGGCGCTCCCAAAATGGCATTTCCAGCATTTCCACCTCATCCAGCCCGGAGCGGCCCCGCCGAGCCCAGATTCAATTACCGGCCCCGGCAGCGCCGTCCCTGGGGACAGCAGTGTCACCGTCCCCCGGCAGCCCGGGACCCCCCGGTGGCCTCGGGGGCGGCCTCGGGTCCCTGCGGAGGGGTCGGGGTGTGCTGGGGAATGAACAATGAGCAGGGGGACAGCAACGGGGGGCTGTGGTGTTGTGAGGTCCCCAGGACGAGGTGAGAGATGAGAATTTGACTTCACGTTCTCAGAAGGCTGGTTTATTAGTTTATTTCATTATTTCATTTAATATTTTATTATTTTATTTCATTATGTTATGTATATAATATATATTATATTATTAAAGGAAATTATATACTAAAACTACACTAAAGAAAGAGAAAGGATACATCAGAAGGCTAGAAAAGAATGAATAATAAAAACCCTTGACTGACCAGAGTCTCGACACAGCCGGACTGGGATTGGTCATTAAGTTAAAACAATTCACATGCTGGGTAAACAATTCTCCAAATCACATTCCAAAGCAGCAAAACAGGGAGAAGCTGAAGCTTCCCAGGAGAAGAAATCCTGGCAACGGGATTTTTCAGAAAATATCACTGTGATAGGGGATTGTAGGAATGGGAATTTATCCCTGTGAGGAATCAGGCCATGGATTTTCTCTTGGAGCAGAGCTGGGGTTTAGTGGCTGTGGTACCCTGAGGATGGTCCCGTGCCCCCCTCTCCACACAGGGCATGGGCAGAGCCATAGGGCCTCTCCATGTCTGGGTGATTTTAAGGCTGATCCCAGTGGAGGAGGGGATGGCAGAGAGGCTGGGGAGGAGCCAGGGGGGCTCCTCTCAGTGCTGGGTGCTGCTGTGAGATTCCTCCCAAAGAGCACAGGGACACCTGCGGGGACAGTGGCCACGTTCTTGACATGGGCCGTGCTCAGGTCCCCTGGATTTCCCACAGCCAGGGTCTGTCCTCATCCCCAGATCCTCCTCCCTCAGAACCACGGAATGGCTGAGGCTGGAAAAGGCCTCCAGGACCACTGAGTCCAACCTGTGCCTGATCCCCACCGTGTCACTGAGTCCCTTCCTGGGACCCCTCCAGGGATGGGCACTCCAACCCTCCCTGGGCAGTGCCAGGCCCTGAGCCCCCTTTCCATGGGGCAGTTCCTGCTGTGCCCACCCTGAGCCTGCCCTGGCCCAGCCTGAGGCCGTTCCCTCTGCTCCTGTCCCTGTTCCCTGGAGCACAGCCCGACCCCCCCGGCTGTGCCCTCCTGGCAGGAGCTGTGCAGAGCCACAAGGGCCCCCTGAGCCTCCTTTGCTCCAGGTGAGCCCCTTCCCAGCTCCCTCAGCCCCTCCTGGGGCTCCAGCCCCTTCCCCAGCTCCGTTTCTCCCTTTGGGACAGTTTGGGACACGTGTGCTGCGTGTCTGGCACCATCCACAGCCTCGATCCCAGCCAGGATTGTGACACTGGGATAATTCCACTTGTGCTGGAGCCTGTGAAATGCTCTTTCTTTTCACAGAGTAGAATCTAATCCAGAAGAGAAGAAAACACTCATTATTTAATTTTCCCCAGTATTTTTTGTGTGCTCATGGGATTTTAATGGTATTAATTATTATTTAATTTGCACTTTGACAATTCATTTGTGCTGAGCTATTCTGGTATTTGAGAGCCAGCAATGCTCAATCCCTTTTGCATCTCCATTCATGCTGCTGCTCTCCAGCCCTTCCTCCCAGGTATCCATGCATCCCCCAATCCCATCCACCTTTCTTCCAAGTACTCATCCTGTCCCATCCAAAGCATCTCCTCATTGTCCGCCTCCCCCTTTGTTTGATTTTCTTTATAATCTCCAGCTACCAGACCCCAGCTGGGAAAATCCGAGCAAGGATCATCAGCTTGGAGTCAGCACGGAGGAGCTGGTGCCTCCTGGGTGTTGCTGGTGCAGAACCCCCATCCATGGAGCCAACATCCCCATCCCCTGTCTCCATGGAAACATCCCTCTAACCCCTCTCAAGCATCCCTAAATCTCCATCCTTTCACTTCCACGTGAGGATCCCTAAATCCCCATCCCTCCATCTCCATGAGCATCCATCTCTCACTTCCCCCCCTCTCCATCTCCACACTTTCCAAAGTATTCTTCCATTCTCATTCCACAGCATTCTTCCATTCCATTCTTCCACTGACAGCATCCTTCCAGCCCTCCGTCCCCATGAGAGAATCCTTCCATCTCCACACAGAGCATCCTCCATTCCTGTCCCCCCAGCTCCTCATGAGCACCACTCCATGTCCACAGAAGAATTCCTCCATCTCCATTAAGCATTCCTCCATTCTCATCCCTCCATGTCCATGTGAGATTCTTCCATTCCCATCCCTCCATGTGAGCATTTTTCCACTCCCATCCCTTCATCTCTACATGAGGATTCCTCCATTCCCATCCCTCCAGCTCCATATGAACATTTCTCCATTCCCATCCTTCCATCTCCATGTGAGGATTCCTCCATTTCCTCCATCTCCATGTGAGGATTCCTCCATTCCCATCCCTCCATCTCCATGAGAGAGTTCTCCATCCCCATCCCTCCATCTCCATGTGAGATTCTTCCATTCCCATGCCTCCAGCTCCACAGGAGCATCCCTTCATCTCCATGCTAGCATCCCTCCTTTTCCATATGAACATACTTTCATCTTCTCCATTTCCATGCGCACATCTATTCATCCCAGGTGAAGCTCCCTCCATTCCCCTCCATTCCCCTCCATTCTCCTCCATTCCCCTCCATTCCCCTCCATTCCCCTGCATTCCGATCCTTCCAGCTCCACAGGAGCATCCCTCCACCCCCAGTCCCCTCATTTCTGTGTGAGCATCCTTTGATCCCATGAGAAAACCTCTCCATCCCCATCTCCATCTCTTCATTTCCATGTGCCCATCCCTCCATCCCATTCCAACCTCCCTCCATCCCATTCCAACATCCCTCTATCCCATTCCAACATCCCTCTATCCCATTCCAACATCCCTCTATCCCATTCCAACATCCCTCTATCCCATTCCAGCCTCCTTCCATCCCATCCCAGCCTCCCTCTATCAAATTCCAGCCCCTCTCCATCCATTTCCAACCTCCCTCCACCCCATTCCTACCTCTCTCCATCCCATTCCAGCCCCTCTCCACCCCATTCCAGCCTCCTCCATCCCATTCCAACCTCCCTCCATCCCATTCCAACATCCCTCTATCCCATTCCAACATCCCTCTATCCCATTCCAGCCTCCTTCCATCCCATTCCAACCTCTCTACATCCCATTCCAGCCTCCCTCTATCAAATTCCAGCCCCTCTCCATCCATTTCCAACCTCCCTCCATCCCATTCCAACCTCCCTCCAGCCCATTCCAGCCCCTCTCCATCCCATTCCAGCCTCTCTCCATCCCATTCCAGCCCCTCTCCATCCCATTCCAGCCCCCCTCCATCCTCATCCTCACATTTCCAAGCGAGCATCCCTTCATCCCATCGAGCCTCCCTCCATCCCCCTCCATCCCCGCCACTTCCCCAGATAATGAGAGCGAGTTTAAAAAACTTAAAGCCTCTTCCTGCCCGCGGTGAGTGACACAAATGGAGTTCATATTTAATCATCTGTTAACTCGTTGTCTATTATAGCTCTTTAATAGCACCAGAGATATTCTTAATGAAGCATGATTTAAGGTATTTACAGCTCTAGGACCGACAGACATCACTCACAGTGTGCAGGTAATGAGGCGTAAAACAGCTCTGGAAACCGTAAAAATGGGAGAGAGAGAGCGAGGAGGGAGAGAAAGCAGGCGAGGAGTTCGGAGCTGAATTGTTCCAGGGTTTGTTTTAAAATGTTTAGGCATTTAAAGTCATTTCAGCTTCGCCGAGGTGTCTGGTAGCACCGAGTTCAGCAATTCCCAGCGCTGAGAACCCCTGCCTTGCCAGGAGGGGTCTGGCCCCCCGATGCTCCCGAGCTGAGACATCTCAGGAATCATGGGAGGGAGCAGGGAAAAAGCTTTTGAGGGTTCCCAAGGGCCTTGTGGGTGCATGGGAGCAAAGCCTGGAATTTCTGGGTGCAGTTTCCCCTTTGTTTTCCCACTTGGTGGCACAGCTCTCAGAGAGGACACCATGACCCTTCCCTTCGCTGGCCTGCAAATGCCACCCCTGTGCAACGCTTTTATTTTCTTATTTTTTTCCCCCAAGAAAAAAAAAAATTAAAAAATTTAAAAACCCATCAGAACCCAAGCCAAGTTTTGCAAAATAATTTGTGACGGAGGTGCCATTCTGCATCAAAATATTGTGTGGAAAATGTCAAATGCCACCAATCCATGTGTCCCCCTGCGTGATGGTAATTGGGCTGGAAGGCTGCGCTCTGCCACCGCGGCCGCTGGCCGCCGCCTCCTCCTCCTCCTCCTCACACTCGGCTCGGGAGATGTGTCGCTTCCCGAGCCCGTCCCGGCTGCCCCGCCCGGCCGCGGTGTCCCCAGCCCGGGGACGAGTGCGTGGTGCTCATTAGGCTGCAGCGGTGACAAACAGCTCCCGGGGAAAAGGGGGGCACGGGGGGCAGCTGGAGCGGGCTGGAGTTGTTCTGGGGTGTGGATTCCCTCCCGGATTTGGGACCTGTGGCCCCAATCCCGCGTGTTATCCCCTTGAGGATTTTGGTGGATTCCGCTCGATTTGGGGAAGCCAAAGCAGAAGTACAGTGGGGTCTCTGACTGAGGAATCACAGCCTGTTTCTCCTCTCCCTCTCCAAAAGTGCTCCAGAGGCACTGTCACCTGCATTTCCAGCACCATGGACCCTTTGGAATATTTATCCCGCTTTCTGCCTGGCTGTCTTGGGTGTGTAGCACCCCGACTGCTGTTTTATTGCTGCTAGGAGGGAAAACAAACTGTTCTTTCAGAGCAAATAATCCATTCCTTAAAGCATCCCAAGCCCTTAATCTGGGAACAGACCTTTCACACACACTCCTTAACAATCCCGGATGAATCAATCCTCATTAGGACATTAGGCTGCATAAATATTTGGCCGGTGAGGGAGCCCCAAGGGAGAGCAGAGGGATGGGGAGAGTTGCAGCTGGAAATTCAATGAAGTTCCCTTGGGCAGCGGGAGCCAGGCCTGGGAGAGTTGGGTCAAGCCTTCAGCCGGTGCCACTTGTCCCCTTGGGCAAGTCCTGCGGAGCAGGGTTAATTTTGCTGACCTGGTTTTTTGCCCTTGGAAGTGGCGAGGTGCAGGTGGAAAGGGAGGAGGTGAAATCCTGCTGCTCTCAGCAGCTCCTTCCCCAAGCCACAGCACAACTCGGTCACAAACAATTTCTCTGCCGCCGAGGAAGGAGCTGGAATTTCTCTCTGGCGAGGCAGCAGCAGCAGAATTGCGAAGCCGGTGCCTGTTATAGAAACTTTTTAGTACTGGGGACAAGCCAAGAAAAAAGCCCAGATTGATCTCAAATCTCAGCTGGTGCTGGCGGCGCTTCCACCTCCGACTCCTGCTCTGGTGGGACGTGAGCTGGACCCTCCAAGCATCCCTGAGGAGAGCTGGGATGTTTCCCAGTGTTCTGGGTACTCTTCCCAGCTCCCTGCCCAGCCAGGAGCTCCTGCCCTGCTCTGGAAAGTGATTTTGGGATAGACTGAGGTTTTTTTGTTTGTAATTGCATAAACCCAGCTCTTCCCTGGCTCCGTTTCCCTGTCCCATCTCCACACCAGTGGGACCAGCCTGGATCATCTCATGCCATCAAAATCCTTCCCAGCAGGATAATCCAGGCTGGGGCAATGCCAGGCTGCAGCTCCCGGGGAGGTGAAAGGTTTTTGGCTCAGATACCATCACAACCTGTCTGTGATTTCCACAATTTCCTTCAGCACCCAGGGAAATTCCTTAGGAGCTGTCAAGGGTGTGGTGACAATGGGGCAGCTGGAAATCTCACCTCATCCCTTGATAGGTGAGGGGCTGGTGCAGGGAACACCCTGTGCTGTGAGTGTGCACAGCTCTGAGGGATGGGGGAGCTGGGAGGATCCAGACTGGATCCATCCAAACCTGTTCATTCCCGTGTTGGGAAGCGGGCGCTGGGGCTTGGCCCAGTTTTGGGATGGAATTCCTACAGCAAAGCTTGGGCACCATCCATCTCCCCTCCACAGAATAAAGCCCATTTCAGTCCATTTTTCCTCCATGCCTCGGATAAACGGATGCCAACGGGATGGACACACCAACTCGGCCACCCCTGTGCTCACCCAGCTCCTGGCCCAGCCCAGGTTGGGTATCCCTGGCAGGGCAGAGCCCCAGGGCTGCCGAAAACGCTGGAGCACTGCATGTGTGCTGCTTCCATGTGCGCTGGTTTCCAAGGAAACCGCTCGCTCTACATGTGTGTCACTTAACACCCTATTTGCTTTCATTTGGATAAGTCTTTAATTCCTGAGCAGCCCCGGCTCGGCGGGATCTGTTGAGCTCCGTGTATATCCTCAGCGCACAAAATCCCTCTCCTGCCTGCTGCCTCTTGGAAAAGTCGCTGCCTGCTCGGAGCGAGTTTCCTAAACCTGTGCCTAATTGGAGCAGCTAATGCTTTCTGCAGGAGTAACTGGATATTTTGCTGCCGCTTCCCCTCTAGAAACAATTAGTAGGGAAAACACAGAATGCAGGGCTCTCGTCACCTGCCACCAGCTCTGCTGCTCCAGCTTTGTGTCAGGTGGAGGAGCAGGGCAAGGACGCCCCTTCCCAGGGGTATGGGGGCAAAGCTGGGTGGTGCAGGTGTGGGTTTGAGTGCTTGGGAAGGCAGCAGCTCCTGTCAGTGGTTAAATGTTGATTTTAAAGTGTCCCGGGCTGAGGAAGAAGGGAAGGGTGGCCGTGGAAGGGTGACCCAGTTGGTGTCACACATCAGCCTGGGGAAGGGACGGATCCAGGGAGAGCTCAGAGCCCCTTGCAGGGCCTGAAGGGGCTCCAGGAGAGCTGGAGAGGGGCTGGGGACAAGGAATGGAGGGACAGGACACAGGGAATGGCTTCCCACTGCCATTGAGATGGGATATTGGGAAGGAATTCCTGGCTAGGAGGATGGGAAAGGGCTGGGATGGAATTCCCAGAGTAACTGCGGCTGCCCCTGAACCCCTGGAAATGTCCAAGGCCAGGTTGGAGCAACCTGGGACAGTGGAAGGTGTCCCTGCCCAGGGGATGGAACTGGATGGAATTCAAGTTCTCTTCCCAGCCCAACCATTCCATGATCCCATGACACCGATAGGGCACACTGGGTGTGCTCCTCCATGGCTTGGGCCAATCTAGAAGGAGAGACAAATCTTTGAGGGTGTTCTTCTCCCCCAAATTTTCATTCAACGTGGCTTTTTCTTCCCTTTCCCCCTTCCTCCCTTCCCTTTGCACTGCAAGATGCCTCCTGTTCCTGTGCACTGGAGGAATTTTCTGATCTAAAGCCACTTTCCTCCTCTCCCAAAATCCCTGGGGCTGGCTCATGCTTGTAAAGCTGAGCAGCTCCCGTGTCACTTGAGGCTGGCTCCCGTCTGCAGCCCTGACAGCAGCTAATGCTGTTAGCCTGTGTCGAGGAGGGATTTCAGCATCAAAAAGCCCCAAAATCATCACACTCGGGCTGCTCTGCTGCTTGCAAGCAGTGCAAAACCATCCCCCCGTGTTTGGGGTGCCTGGCACGGCCCAGGGAGGTCACACAGGGGGTTTTGGGGTGGCTTTGGGGGCTGCTGCAGCCTTGGAGCGGTGCAGGATGAGCAGCCTGGATTAACTCGGCTCGGGGAGGGCTTTGCTATCTTTAGGTGG
Source organism: Nesospiza acunhae (assembly GCA_013398715.1). Classification (NCBI taxonomy): domain Eukaryota; kingdom Metazoa; phylum Chordata; class Aves; order Passeriformes; family Thraupidae; genus Nesospiza; species Nesospiza acunhae. Next base: position 236,694 of record VZSU01000694.1, on the reverse strand, counting down.
CAGGTGAGGGATTGTGGCTTTGAGGGTGGCTGGCAGGTGAGGAGAGAGAAAAATCCCCCAGGGCCAGCCCCGCTCAGGGCTCTGACCCCAGCTCCTGTCCCCACCGGGGTCTGCCCTGCCGGCCCCCGGCCGCGTGCGCGGTCACCTTTCTAGGCCACAATCTGTCCCCAATTCCAAGCCTGCTGTTAGCTTCACTTGCACTCTATTCTCGTGTTTGCTGTTATTTTTTAACACTTTTTTTTTCCCTCCCCATTTTTTTTCTTTTTTTTTTTTTAATAATTTTTTTTTTTTTTACACTTTTTTTTTTCCCTCCCTTTTTTTTTTTTTTTTTTTTTTTTATATTTTTTTTTTTTTTTTTTTGCATAAAAACACTATCCTCTCCCCAGAGCCTGCCTGGAGCGAAGGCATGGTCTGTACAACTGCAATTATTTCGAAGAACAGATGGAGTGAGGAGCAGAAAGTCTGTTAATAGTAATAGAAATGCTACATGTTAACCTGGACAGCACACGATGACAGTCCCATGACTACACGTTCTGTTCCCACCAGCTGGGCTCCGAGCGGAGCCGAGAGATTCAGAAACGCCGAGCTCGGCTCCGCACCCTCCCCAAAGTTAGAGCTCAAATTCCTTCACACTTCCAGCGTAGGGTTTTTGGGTTGTCGGGCTTCTTCTCCCCCTCCCCTCCTTCTCCTTCCTATTAAACGCTGATTTCGGCGCTGTTAAGGAATTTTGCTGCTCCTTCCCTTTTTTGTTTTTTTTTTTTTTCTCTCAGCCGGCTGCAGCTGGGAGCGTGGTGGGGATGGTGGTGGCGGCTCAGCCTCGAGGTCCCGACCTTCAGCCTCACGTGGTGACACCAGCACGGCCCCTTTCCCACGCTCACATCTGCAGGCTTGGCGTAATTCCCCCAGCCTGGATGATGCCAGGCTGGGGTTTGTGGAGCTCCTGGGCGGGGCGCTTTGAGGGAGTTTGGGATTTTCTCTGCAACTGTTGCAAGCTAAATGGGTTGAAATCCACATTTTCTGGTTAAAAGTGGCGCTACCTGTGCTCTTCAAGAGGGTAATGAGATGTGTGGGATGCCAAGGGAAGGGGGCACAGGTTATGGCAACACCTCAGGGGGTTTTTGCCTCTTCACCCCAACCAGTGGTTGGGAAATGGAGCAAAAATATTGAGTCAGCCCCAGGAACCTCACTGTGCAAATCCCTGCCCGGTTGCACAGGGCAGGGGACGAAGCCACAGAGCTCCAGCTAATTCCAGTGGGAATTGCAGGGCTAAATCCCAGGGCTGTTGGTGACAGCCCAGCCCCCGGGGCGGCTGGAGCGGAGCCTGGAGCCCTGACAGACGCACCTGGAGCTTTTATTTGGATATAGATCCCTTAATCTGCGTGCTTGAGGGATAATCTGGTGCCTGAGGTCCTGCCAAATCCCTGGAGATCAGCAGGTTTTCCTTTCAGAGGTCACTTCCAAGCCAGCTCCATCCTCAGCAGACCAAAATATCCACGTGGGCTCCGTGCTGGTGGCACCTTTGGGTGCTGGGTACCCTCAGTGGGGGCCTGGGCTGGGCTGGGAGGGTTTCCTAGGGGCTAAACCAGCGTTATCCACAAATCCCAGCTCTCTTTGCCCAATTCCATCACCCAGGAGTGTTGCCTGACCCCCAGGTGCTGCTTGTTGCAGCATCCCAGGAACACGTTTTGGTTATTTTGGGATGTTTGGGGCAGAGTTTGGCTCCCCACAGCCACTCCCATGGAGGATGGTGTACCCAGCTTGTCCCCAACCAACTCTGGATCCCAAAAATACCAGAGTGGCTGCAATCCTGTGCCTCAGGGGGATGTGGTGAGAAGCAGAGGGAATTCTTCTTGGTGCCTTTTCTTTGAAGGAGGCAGAACCTACATTTTTCCTCTGTAAAGATTTGGGATTAAGTCATCCCCAGGTGATTTGTGGCCTCCCCTAGTGCCCATTCCTCACTCACCTCTGGGGTGATACCACCAGAGCCGGGCAAGAGTGGAAAAATGTGGATCTGGGGGCTTTTTGCTGTCACCCCATGGCCACAGCATCCCCCTCTCCTCTCTTGCAGAACAAGAAATACGTCCTGGTGATGGTGGACCCCGACGCTCCCAACAGAGAGAACCCCCGGCTGCGCTTCTGGAGGCACTGGCTGGTCACCGACATCCAGGTGAGTCCATGGGGACCATTCCAACATCCAGGGAGGGCTGGAATCCCATGGGGTGCAAACTCCTCCTGGGATCATTCCCAAGCATGCAGGGAGGGCTGGAATCCCATGGGATGCAAACTCCTCCTGGAGAAACCCCGGAGGGGAGGACAAGTGTTTGCCAGAGAAATGTAAATGGACGTGTAGGTAGGGAAGTGCTTCCTCAGGCTATAAAGAGCCAGGCTGGTCCAAAAATATTGCTGCTTGGGTTTTTGGGGTTTTTTTTTTCCCTCCTTCTCCTAAGGAAATGCTGGGGAAAAAAAAAAACCAAAAAACACTTTGCCAACTCCCCACCACCGGTTTTCTCTGCGGAGACAACGCGTCCTTCCAAACAGCTCCTGCTGCTGGTTCAGTTTTGGGCTTTAAAAAGTGGGTTTGGTGAAGATCTCAATTAGTTTTCTAGTTTTTGATTAAAAATGGTTTGAATTCAGTGAGAAAGCAAGGGGGGAAATGAGTTTGGGGTGAATTGTGGCACTTCCCAGCATTGTGTCCATGGGATGAGTCCTTCTCCCTGTCCCAGTGTGTCATGGCTTTGCTCCCAGAAATATCTTGGAAAAGCAGTTTTTTCCCTTCCTGCTTGTTTTCATGTCTTCAAAAAATGAGATGTTTCAGCCCTAAATCAATCTAACTGATAATCTGGGTACTAAAGCCTAATTAAGATATCAATTAATTTGCAGCGTGCATTTAACAAGAAATATTGCGTCGTTCTCCTCTATTATTCTCTGAAATTACTGCTGAGGGCTCTTTGTACAGATACCTTAATTAGACTTTTTATTGTTAATGGGCATATTAAGCAAATTAAAACAGGATATTAATACTTTCCATGAATTCCATAATTGGCTGAAAAATAGGAAGCATCGGGAATAATTGCGGGAATTTGTGTACAGGGCTTGGGGGTTTTTATTTTTCATGTTGTTTTGTGTTTTTATCCTTCACAGAAACCCTTCTGCATTTCTAACAACAGGGTCCTGAAAGTCTCTCATTAATTTTAATATTTACCAAACGCAAAGGAGCCCAAGCTCCTGTGTTTCCTTCTGTACACAGATCCTTCGGAGCCGTTCCCTCTTGCTAATTATTGTGGTTTCCCCTTTTTTTTTTTTTTTTTTTTTTTTCTTTTTTGGAGTGTAAAATCCTTTAAGCAGAGAAGGGAAATGTGGGATTCAAACCTCCAGCACGAATGGAAGGTGGGATTTTTTTCCCTCTGGCATTTGGGTGATGCCATTTGTGATCTCTAAGGTCAAAAATTCTGTGTTAGGCCATGAAAGAGGGCAGGAAAAAGGAGATTTTTGGGAGGGAAAAGGGTTTTTCCCTATCTGCCAGGGATGGGCTGGATCCAAGCCCCAACAATTCCTTAAGCTTTCTTATCACGAGATAAATACATTTATAAATATAAACACGCATATCTGAGCAGGGATTTGGCCTCGGTGGTCTTGATGGTCCCTTCCAACGTGAGATATTCACTGATTCCATGCAATATTCTATATAAAACCTATATATTGATATGATCCCTATAATGATGGGATAAATATATCCCCTCTATCTCCCGTGGGTGTGTGTATATGTATCTCTACACACACAGAAACGCGTATAAATCCCCCAAATCCCACAAATGCCCAATAAACCACCGAAAAAATCCTCCCCATCCCATGAGGACACGGGGACCAGACCCCCTCAGCTCGGTGCCCGTGGCTGGGGGTGCAGTGGGGGGGGTCCTGGCATGTGTGGGCGGAGTTTTCCCGATCCCCCAGCCCCAAATCCGGGTGCGGAGCCGGCGGGCTCAGCCACATGGTGTCTCGTTGAGATGCAGATCCTTGGGGGGATATGGAAGTCTTGGCTCCGAGGAGCTTCAGCTGACAGCCTTATTTGCACACTGGCTCTAAAATAACCGTGTAGGCTTTACATGACACCTTCTGTTGCTTTGGTGCAGAGAGGGGCTTGCAAGTGCCTTTCTCTGGGAGGGACGGGGCGGCCGGTGCCATGCCGGGGGGCTGGCGGAGCCCCCGCAGCCGCCGGTGACCCGGTGTCACCCCAGCATCGCCCAGTGTCACCCCAGCACCGAGCCAGCCTCACCCCAGTATCACCCAGTGTCACCCCAGTATTGCCCAGTGTCGCTCCAGTGTGTCCAGTAGTGCTTGGGTACCATCCCAGTATCACCCAGTGTCACCCCAGCACTGAGCCAGCGTCACCCCAGTATCACCCAGTGTCACCCCAGCATCGCCCAGCATCACCCCAGTATCGCCCAGCGTCACCCCAGTATCACCCAGTGTCACCCCAGTATCGCCCAGCAGTGCTTGAGTACCAGCCCAGTATCACCCCAGTATCACCCAGTATCAGAACCCAGTGTCATTCCAGTGTGCCCAGCAATGCTTGGATACCATCCAGTATCACCCAGTGTCACCCCAGCATCACCCAGCAGTGCTTGGTGCCACCCCAGTATCACCCAGCATCACCCAGTATGACCCAGCATCACTCCAGCACCACCCAGCATCAGTTGGGTATCACCTCAATACCACCCAGCATCCCTTGGGTATCACCCCAGCATCACCCAGCATCACTTGGGTATCACCTCAATACCACCCAGCATCCCTTGGGTATCATCCCAGTATCACCCCAGTATCACCCAGCATCACCTGGGTATTGCCCTGGCTTTGCCTCAGCATCCCCCAGGAATCACTTGGGTGTCACACTGGCATCCCCCCAGCACCCCTTGGGTATCAGCCCAGCATCTCTTGGGTGTCACTCCAGCCTCCCCCCAGCATCACTTGGATATTGTCCCAGCATCACACCAGCATCCCTTGGGTACCACCACAGCATCTCTTTGGTATCAGCCCAGCATCCCTTGGGTACCACCCTGGCATCCCTTGGGTGCCACCCAAGAATCCCTTTTGTGCCATCCCAGCATCCCTTGGGTACCACCCCAGCTTCCCCCCAGCATCCCTTGCGTATCGCCCTGGCATCCCTCCGGCATCACCCAGGCTTTGCCATCCCCCAGTTTGGAGGGGAGCAGCTCCAGCAGCACTAAATGCCACTCCTGGGTGCTGCAGTACTTTGGCACGCCACCAGCTTTGGGGTTTGGCTCGGGATTTGCTCTCCCAGGTGGGTTTTTGGGATGGAACCATCCCATCCCCTGGGCGCCGCTCGCCGTTCCTTATCAGCCGCTGCTCCGTCGCCGCTCCGATTGTCAAACACGAGAGATGCTTTCACTCCTATTCAAAATAATTTAAATAAAAATGTTGCTACAAAGTGGAATAATATCTTTTGATGAATGTTTTTAAAGCCCTTTAGGTTTTCATGGTAATTTGCAGTGTAAAATTATTTAGAGATAAGAGCCAAATTAGCTCTTATAGGCGGAGGTCGATATGTCCCGTTATCCATGGAAGCAGTGTTTAAATATAATCAGCCTTTACTCTAATGCAGCATAATTGTTCATTTGAAATAGCTTTTTTTTCTCTCTCTTTTTTTTTTTTTTACTCCATTCAATGAGTCATTAAAATATTCAAAGGATAATGCAGTGAATTGGAAATGAATTTATCACATTATCCTGTACATACTGTAGAGCATCAGGTAACCAGGCAGAGTCGGAACCGGTTTACAGCGAATCCCCGGTAAACAAGGTTTTCCATTTTGTATTCAGTGGGGAAAGAAAAAGAAGGGAGAAAATACTGCCCTTCAAATGGAAAGCTTTCCATCTTTATTCCCCCTCCTCGGGGAGGAGGAAGGGGGAGGGCGAGAGCAGCGAATTTGTACTCCACTAAAGCCTCGCCGCTTTAACTTTATTTTTATCAAAATATGTTTGTAACAGAAAGTCGTTATGGAAACGGGTTCTGCCAGCCGGGAGAAATCCTGCGCCAGGATGGAACCGAGCGGGACCCGCCGGCTCTGCTGCCACCAGCACCGCTTGGATCAGCCCAGAACCCCTTCCCAGGGCAGGGCACTGGGGAAACTGAGGCACAGTTGCCCCACAGGCAACTCTGGGGTCGCACAGGGGAAGAGCATCCCGTGGTTTTGAAGGGGAGCCATTCCCACCCATGGCTCACCTCGGCCTTCCCCCCGCTGTGGGCGCAGCTCCCGCTGCTCCAGCCCCTCCTGTGGCTTTGTAGGGCAGAGTGGGGATGCCAGGGATGGGCGCCGGCACATTTGGGTGCTGAGGGATGGTGGCACCGCTGTCCCCAGAGGTGCTGGCAGCACCGCTGGCCTTCCCCGCCGTGCCTTCCCCGGCGGTGGCCGCGCTGTCACCGCGCGCGGCGTCGCCATTGATAAACAGGCTCCGGGTTGCAAGTGTCACCATAGAAACAGGTGCTGTCTTAAGCAAACAAGGGCTTTATTAACCTTAAAAATTATGGGGTTTTTGCACGAGGGAAGGATGGAAATGGAGCTGCAGGGCGCAGGCTGCTCGCCCATGCCCGTGCCCCTGTCCCCTGGCTCTGTCCCCATCCCAAAGGGACATGTGCTCTGCGGGAAACTTTTCCTCTGTAGCACATGGAACTCAGCTCCAGCTTCTCCAGAGTGCTGGATTTATCATAAATCAGAGAGATCAGCTGTTAATTGTCGGCTGCTGCCATTCCATCTCCTCAGCTGCCGGGTGAAGAGTTGTAGGGACACCTTGGGGACACTTTTGCCGAGCACTCGTGATCCAGGTGCATTCACCATCCCAGCAGGAGAAAAAAGTCAGGGCAAGGAATGATTTAAATCACTAATTGATACTGGGTTTGGGGGAATATCAGCTTTTGGGTACCACCCCCCCACCTTTTGGGAGCTGCTGGAGGTGCTGGGGCAGCTTTCCTTGGCTGTGCTGTGTAGCATCCGTGGTTCCAATGGATCCCTGGAATTGTGGGATCGCTGATCCCCACCTCACTGGGGGGGAGAAGGGGCAGATGTAGGAGTTGGTGCCCTGCTATTGTTCCTCCTCGCTGGAGCCCTCTCAACTCTGCTTTTTGGTGATGAAACCGAGGGTTTGAAAGGGAAAGAACAGAGGGAAATGTTGGTTTAATTGATGACTTGGCTCCTCAGAATACTCAGTTCCCTGGTGTGAGTTTCTGTTGCTGCTCGTTAATGAAGCCTTTATTAATAAAAGAAATTAAAAAAAAAAAAAACAAAAAAAACCAAAGTAAGTAAAGAGAGTGCAGCTCAGGGGGAAGTTTTCTTTGCTCTCCAAGCTCCTATGGAAGGAATTCTTCCCTGTGAGGGTGGTGAGGCCCTGGGATGGATTTCCCAGAGAAGCTGTGGCTGTCCCTGGATCCCTGGAAGTGTCCAAGGCCAGGTTGGACAGGATTTGGAGCAACCTGGGACAGTGAAAGATGTCCCTGCCCATGGAACTGGATGAGATTTCAGGTCCCTTCCCACACAAAGCACTCTTGATTCCATGAATTTCTCATCCTGAGAGGTGTTTGAAAGGAGATTCTGTGGCAGGAAGGAGGTTGTGGACTGGCAGGGACCAGTTCTCCCAGGGATCAAATGACAGGACAGAAGTTGTGCCAAGAGAGGTTTAGGTTGGCTTTTGGGAAGATTTTTTCCCTGGCAAGGTTGTCCAGCCCAGGGCAGTGGCGGGGGCACTGTTCCAGCAGGGGAGATTTTTTCCCTGGCAAGGTTGTCCAGCCCAGGGCAGTGGCGGGGTCACTGTTCCAGCAGGGTTTTTAAAGCCGCGTGGATGTGGCACTTGGGGACGTGGTTTGTTGCTGGCCCTGGCAGTGCTGGGGGATTGTATTCGATAACCTTAGAGGGCTTTTCCAACCCAAACAATTCCGTGATTCCATCAGTGCTGGGGTGTCCTGTCCAGAGGGAAGTTCTGTCCTGGGATGCTGAGGGTTGATCCCACTGCTGCACCCCTGCAAATCCCAGCATTGCCGCCCCACAGGAGCTGCTGGCTCAGCTGCCCTGCTCAGCTTTGTGCTCAGCTGGAGTGTAATTAACACTGCCAGGTAATTGCACTCCCAAAGCCCCTGAGAGAGCTGTCACTGAGCAATTCCCACCGGCACAGCAGGAGCTGGAAGCACCCGTGGGACCAGCAATGCTGAATTTTGGGAATGGCCATCCCAGAGCATGGCCAGGGAGGGTGGAGAGCGTTGCTTGTGCCCTTTGGGGAGTAGGAAAAAGGGGGAAAGCACCCCAAAGTCTCCCTTCCTTCTGGGAGGGAGGGTAGGGCTGGCCTGGGACAGCAGCCATAGCTTTGCTCCCAACTTATCCCTTGGGAATGCTGCTCCCTCCTCCTGGGAGCCAGGCTCGGCACAGAGGGGCCTTTGAGGATTACTGTCATGGATCGCTGATGAACGGGGTGTTAACGAGGCTCTGAGAGGGTCTCCTGGGATTTATCCACAGCCCAGCCTTGTCCGGACCCTGCCATTCCCTAGGGATGAATTCAGGGTGAAGCCACAGCACCTGCCAGGTTTTGGGGTTATTTGGGATTTTTCCACACTGGCCAGGAGTTGCTCTCTCTGCTCTGTGTCCTGGATCGTTATCCAGATGGGAATTCAGGTTTTTTTTTTCCCTCAATGCTTCTGTTTCATTTAACATTCAGAGGCTACTAATTTGTCACAATTCAATAAAGCCAAGGTTACAAACATTCTGGCTGCTGTTTATTTAAACGATGGTTTGTTAATTAGCTCCTCATAACGAGGAGAGAATAAATCAGATAAAACCTACTAAAAAAATGGCAGGGAGAGATTTCGCAGATTAATTTTATTTTCCAGCTGAGGTATTCCTGGCAGCCAAGCTCCCACTTCCATCCCAAGCTGCTTCCCTGTGCGGGTGCAGGTGTGTGAGGCCCTGGGATCATTCTTGGCCTTACTTACCAGGGGTACAAAAAGGACTTTTCTGGATCTTTTCTGGCTTTTTTCTGCTGTTGGGTTCTATCCCTTCAACATGGACACGGTGGGAGGTGGCTCTGCCGTTTCAGTTTTCCCTCTGTTTAATCTGAGGAAGTTTGGGTTGGGTTCACAACTCAGATCCTGAATAGAGTTGATGCAGTTGGGAGTTCAGGGAAGGTTTATCCGTCACTATCGGCAGCACTGAGCTCCGACCCCATCGCTGGCTGCTGTCACCAACCCGTCCCACCACCACGGGAAAATTCCATTTACAGCCGGTAAAACCTGGCCGGGGAAGGGATTTCTTACAAACTCCTGCCTGTGTCCCCTATCTGGGGACACTTGTGAGCATCCAGGGACCTCAGGAGCATCCTGGTGGCCGGAGGAGAGCGCTGGAGCCGGGCGTACCTTGCGGAAGAGCCACTGATCAATGATTAATCGGGCATGTGTGGTTGTGTGGGAGCGATTTCTGTTGGAGGAGGGAACTCCTACAGCACCCCGGTCATGAATCATTTGAAGAGCAAATTTGTGCAGTTACCAAGGGAACGGAAGAAAGGAAGGGACTTCCCTTGCCGAAATGACTCGCGCTCTGATGCGGCTGAGAAAATCGCTCCAAAAAAAAAAAAAAAAGGGAAAGGGAAGGGAAAAAAAAAAAAAAAAAAAAAAAAAGAGTCGAAGCTGTGACTAAGCAGCAGAAGTTATGTAAAGTGCTCGCTGGGAAGTGCAGGGGAGGGACAGCACGCCCCTTCTCTCCTCCCCGGGGAGCGGGGGCGAAGCCGCGGCTGGGCCGGGCCCGCTCCCGCCTCCCGCCCTGGCTCAGGGCCGCTTGCGAAGGCCGGGGAAGAGCCTCGGTGTCCCCCTGCCGTGGGGCAGTGTCGCCAGGCTGCGACCGCCACGCGTGTGCCACCCTCGGGGTCACCCTCTGTCGCTGTCCCCAGGGAGTGCCCTACTCCCCAGGGCAGTTTTGGGGTGCCCGGGGTGCTGGGTGCGCGGAGCTGAGGTTTTCCTTAGGGAATGGATGTGGGAAGCGATGTTTGCATGGGGCTCATGGTGATGACCTTGCCGTGGCCAATTTGTCACCTCTCAGTCAGGACTGGAGCGGTGGCCGAGGGTGGGATCCACCCTCGGTGTCACCCTCTGTTGTTGTCCCCCAGGGCAGTTTTGGGGTGCTCGGGGCCCCTCATCCAACTGGGTGCGTGCAGCTGGGGTTTTCCATGGGGAATGGGAGGATGTGGGAAGTAAAGAGAGTGCGTGGGTGTTTGCACGGGGCTCACGGTGATGACCTTGCCATGGCAAATTTGTCACCTTTCAGTCAGGACTGGAGCGGTGGCCGAGGGTGGGATCCTCTGCTCCGCTCCCCAGGCAAGGGCCAAATACTCATTTTGGGTGAGCACCGTTAAATTTAATGGTGCTCGCCCAAATTTGAGGATGCTCAGCCAAATACTCATTTTGGGGGCTCAGCACCCAAATTTAACAACGCTCACCCAAATTTAATGGTGCTCACCCAAATTTAACGGTGCTCACCCAAATTTGAAGATGCTCAGCCAAATACTCATTGTAGGGCTCAGCACCCAAATTTAACAACACTCACCCAAATTTGAGAATTCTTAGCCAAATACTCATTTTGGGAGCTCAGCACCCAAATTTAACAACACTCACCCAAATTTGAGGATTCTTAGCCAAATACTCATTTGGGGGCTCAGCACCCAAATTTAATGATGCTCACCCAAATTTGAGGATGCTCAGCCAAATACTCATTTTGGGGCTCAGCACCCAAATTTAACAACGCTCACCCAAATTTGAGGATGCTCATCCAAAGGGCACCAAAGCACCAACCGCCCCTCTAGGGCAGGCGATGCGCGGGGCACCTTCAAACCTCAGGAATGTGCTTTTCCCTGAGAAAATAAAGTTCCCCTGGGGCTGTGCAAGGCAGAGCAGCGAAGGCTGCGGCAGCAGAGACATCCGCAGCAGCAGCGGCGGCATCGCCGGAAAGATGCTTGGGATCTTTCCAGCTTCCGCCCGGGAGCCCCCGAGCCCGGCGGGGAGCCGCGATCGCTCCCGAAAAGGGAATGCAGAGGCAGCTGCACGGTGAAGGAAAACCCTCTGCCTGCCCTCCCCTGGTGCCACAGACACCCGGTGTCTGAGCGATTAGTCACCGCCGAGGCTTCCCTCCTCCACAGCAGAGCCTGTCCCCCCACACAGGGAGCCAGCGGAATGCTTAATTGGAGTTCCTCACACCTACCCGGGGGTAGCCTGAAACTGAAGTGACAGCGCCGAGAGAAGTGCTGGAGTCAGACCCCGGAGCTGCAGGTTGCTATGGAGTCCCCGGGTTTGGATTTTAGGAGGAAAGGAATTGTGTGGATGGGTGTACGGGTGGTGGTCCCGTGGGATGGGGAAGGTACAGGGCTGGTCCCTGAGGGGTTCTGCTCCTTGAGGGGATGCTCGGCCTCAAAAAGGTGTTTTGTGACCCATAAAAGTCTCAGGATTTGGATTTGATGAGGAACTCTGTAAGGCTTCTGAATCCTGGGGGTGGCAGGGCAGGGAAGCTCATCCTTGAATCCTGTGTAGGGCAAGGGTAGGGAAACTCATCCCTGAATTCTGGACATGGAAAGGCTCAGGGAAGCTCATCCCTGGATCCTGGGCATGGAAAGGCTCAGGGAAGCTCATCCCTGGATCCTGGGCATGGAAAGGCTCAGGGAAGCTCATCCCTGGATCCTGGGCATGGAAAGGCTCAGGGAAGCTCATCCCTGGATCCTGGGCATGGAAAGGCTCAGGGAAGCTCATCCCTGGATCCTGGGCATGGAAAGGCTCAGGGAAGCTCATCCCTGGATCCTGGGCATGGAAAGGCTCAGGGAAGCTCATCCCTGGATCCTGGGCATGGAAAGGGGCAGGGAAACTTATCCCTGAATTATGGGCATGGTAAGGGGCAGGGAAGTTCATCCCTGAATTCTGTGTAGGGCAGGGCAGGGAAACTCAACCCTGAATTCTGGGCATGGAAAGGGGCAGGGAAACTTATCCCTGAATCCTGGGGATGGCAGGTCAGGGAAGCTCATCTTTGAATTCTGGACATGGAAAGGGTCAGGGAAGCTCATCTTTGAATCATGTGGATGGAAAGGGGTAGGGACACTTAACCCTGAATCCTGTCTAAGGCAAGGGTAAGGAAATTTGTCCCTGAATCCTGGGGATGGAATGGGCTAGGAAAGCTCATCCCTGAATCCTCTGTAGGTCAGGGGCAGGGAAACTCATCCCTGAATTCTGGGTATGGCAGGGCAGGGAAACCTACCCCTGAATCCTGTGTGGGGCAGGGAGGCTCATCCCTGAATCCTGGACATGGAGAGGGATAGGGAAACTCATCCCTGAATTCTGGGGATGGAAAGGGGTAGGAAAGTTCAGTCCTGAATCCTGTGTAGGGCGAGGGTAGGGAAGCTCATTCCTTCATCCTGGGGATGGCAGGGCAGGGAAACTCATCCCTGAATCCTGGGGATGGAGTGGGGTAGGAAAGCTCATCCCTGAATGCTGTGTAGGGCAGGAGCAGGGAAGGTCATCCCTGAATCCTGTGGATGGAAAGGAGCAGGGAAACTCATCCCTGAATCCTGGGTATGGGGAAGAGGGTAAGAAATCAGATCCCTTAATCTTGCATGTGGGAAGGGGTAAGAAAACTCATTCCTTCACTCTGCAGTATGGGAATGGGTCAGGGAAGTTCATCCCTGAATCCCGTGGATGGAGAAGGGTAGAAAAGCTCCTCTCTGCTTTCCATGCACGAGGAAAAGGGTAGGAAAGCTGATCCCTGCATCCCATGCTTGGGAAGGAGTAGGAAAACTCATTCCTTCATTCTGAAGTATGGGAAGAGGGTAGGGAAGCTCATCCCTGCATCCTGTGCATGGGAGGGGCAGGAAAACTCCTTCCTTCCCTCTGCAGTCTGGGAAGGGGGTAGGGATCTCTGCATCCTGTGGGGGGGAGGAGGTTGGGAAGCTCAGCATGGCTGGGAGCATCCCACGGGATCCAGGCAAGGCTTTTCCTTCCCAATGAACTTTGGAACTCTCAGATGCATCAGGAAAGTACCTGGAGACTGTGTCGTGAGGTTGGGATGTCTGTCCTGGCGGAGGAGGTTGGGAAGCTCAGCATGGCTGGGAGCATCCCACGGGATCCAGGCAAGGCTTTTCCTTCCCAATGAACTTTGGAACTCTCAGATGCATCAGGAAAGTACCTGTCGTGAGGTTGGGATGTCTGTCCTGGGGTGGGATGTCTGTCCCAGGGTTGGGATATCTGTTCCAGGGATGGCAGGACAGTCTCCACACAGTCTGGGTCTGGAGGAGGCAGCAGGGCTGCAGTTGGACCAAAGGATTCATTTTCCTGCCTGAAATTCCCAGTGAGGATTTGAAGCCCTTTAAAACCAGTTCCTCCTGCCAGGAGGGCCAAGCACCATGGTCTGGTTTGATCAGCCAAGGGGACAGAGCAGCACTGGGACCCCCCTAAATGCCCCATCCCCCTCTCATAGCAGCCCATCACTTCATCTTCCTCCAAAATATGTTTGGCTTCAACTTCCAGGTGTTTTTTTTATTTAAAATGTGGAGAGTGGGGTCCCAGGACCCGAGTCCACCTGGGGGAGCCTGGACATTTGCCTTCCCTCAGGAGAGGGAAATTACGGCTTCATTCCCGTCAGGAGCAATTTCTTTTCCTCAAAACAGAGCAGGAAAACAGGATATCGTTTGTGGTTTCATGAAAAAGTCATCTTCTTCTTCTTTTTTTTTTTTTTTTTTTTTTTTTTTATTCTCGTCACTTTAGGTTCTATTTAAAATTTGGGTATTCTGAGATGGAAAGTTATTTCAAAAGGGCAAAAACACGTCAAGCTCCAGAAAACGGTGAAATCAGCTCCGTGGTGGCTTTTTTTTTTTTTTTTTTTAATTTTTAAATTTTTTTTTTGGAAGCACAGTTCTCCCCCAAACTCCCCCAGTGCAGGATCCTGCCTTTGCCCCAAGTGCTGCTCAAAGAGCATCCTGGTACCAAAATGCCATTTTTCAACCCAATCTCTCACCCAGCTGATGCTCTGGGTGTATTCCTGAGGGATTTTATTCCCTTTGGAGCCTCTCGGTTGCTTTGAACCCGACCCCAAACCCGCGGGGGTGGTGAGGGACGATCGTTGCAGCCCCATCGATCCGCCTAAAGGGCCCCTCATCGATAATGCATCGACTCTCACGGGGCATTCCCACCTTAAAAAGATCATCTAGAAGCGAGAGCTTTCGCTTCCCAGCGATTAATTAGTGGCTTGTGAACGGCTGGGGAAGGAGGTGGCCGCTAAATGCGAGAGCAATGAAATCCGCAGTGCCCCGACGCCTCGCTCGCCAATCGATCTCCCTCGGCCGCCTCTGGGGTGGGCTGAGCCGGGATCGTATCCCCCAGGCACGGGGCAAAAATGACTTTTCCCGGCCTGGGAAGTGCTGCTGGCTCTCGGTGTAGGAGCAGCGGCCGGCTCAGAGCTCCCCTGCCAAACGCGATGGGTTCGTTCAACCAAAGGGATGAACAAGGTAGGAGAGCGAGGGAAAACCCTCCGCTGGCTTCCCTTGATGAACTGAGCTAATTTCTCTCTTAATGGTTAGCTCCGGAGCTGAATGTGAGGCTTTCCTCCTGCACAGCAAACCCTCTCCCACACACAGACAAATAGGCTGAATATTTAATTGGAATTCCTCACACCTACAGGGTAAAGCCTTGTCAGTAGAAATAGAGCCCATCGCCAGCTGGCATCCCCGCACGCCACCCACCTTCGCTCGGAAAAAAGAAATCCCTCCCCGTCCTCCCCTCTTTCCCACACACCCACAGCACCCCCCGGCCATGCAGGAGCTGCCCCAGCTCCCGGGATCCCTCCCTGGCATGGGGATGCCCAGGCAGCACCCAGGTCCTGCCAGGAGGAGATTCTGGTGTCTCATCCTCTGCTGGGCACTGGCCTGGCCAGAGCAGCCCCATGGAGCCCCCCATGGGAAGTGGGGACCCCAGGGCAGGGCCAGGCTGGTGGCAGGGGATGGGGAGCACCAGAGGGCACTGCCGGGCTGTCCCTCCGTGCCATCCCTGCCAGCCCAGAGTGCTGGGAGAAGCAAATCCCAGCCCTGGGGAGCATGGAGAGGGTGGTGGCTGCCAGGGGGATGTGAAATCGCCCTGTTTGCCAGCGCTGGGGTGGTAAAAGCACAGCTTTCACTCCCCAGAATGACTTTGCTTCCTGTCCCCATGCTGTCCTGGCTGCTGTGGGATGTGATCCATGTGGGAGCACTGCCATGGGATGCAGGACCTCCAGGTTCCCCTTTTGGGGAGATTCTGGAGTCTCCCTTGGGGCTGCAGGTGTGGGTAACCCAGCCCAGAGGAATCCCCCAGTTCAGATTTTCCAGAGATGGATGAAGTGGGAGGAGGAAGGAGCCCCGCTGTGTCCCCCCCTGCACCCAGGGGGACCACGCAGTTCCAGGCAGAGCAGGGTGCCATCCCTGTGGTTGTACTGTCCCCATGGTGGCCCTGTCCCCATGGTGGCACAGCACAGCCAGACCCTCCATTATCTCTGGGAAGGTCAGGGATGGGGCTGTGTGCTCCCAGCTGGATGCACAGCTCAGGCCTACAGGATTTGGGGTGGGATGATGGCAGTGCAGGGACAGGGATGCTCCATCCTGATCCTTCCTGACCCTTGGGATCACCAGGAAGGAGGAGCTGTTGGGAACAGGGATGTTCCATCCTGATCCTTCTTGACCCTTGGGATCACCAGGAAGGAGGAGCTGTTGGGAGCAGGGATGTTCCATCCTGATCCTTCCTGTCCTTTGGGATCACCAGGATGGAGGAGCTGCTGGAATGGCCCTGCCTGTCCTGGCCCAGCTCCATCCTGTGGGGCAGTTCTGGCTCCAGAGCATCCCTGGGCAGGAGCTGGGTTTGCTCCTCATCCAAGGGATGTGGGACCTCCCAGAGGAGGAGGAGGAGGAGGAGGAGGAGGAGGAAGGCATTGGCTCATGACCCCTGGGACACTCCAGCACCACCCTCTGCCTTTTGTGTTCTGGACTGTGCCTGGGAGAGCAGCACTTGCATCCTCCTCACCCCCCCCAAATTCCCTTTGCTTTCCCAAAGAACTGCTCTTTTCTCATCCCCCTCTTTTCCTTTTCTGCTCTTCTTCCCTCTCTCCTTCTCGTACCTCTCTCATCCCAGGTTTCAAAGACCCCCTCCCATCCATCCCCTGCAGGGACCTGCCACCATCTGTGGTTTTTCTTTTCCCTTTTATTTTTCCCCCTCTTTTTAAAGTTTCCCATGTCTTTGTCTTAACGAGCCAGGTTAAATATTCTGTAATCGGTGTAATAATACACCTGGACCCGCTCGCGAGATATCTGCCTTTTGTACTGCGACAGGACATTAATAGTAATTATTCTGCTTTGTAATTGGAGCTTTAAATACTAATTCAAACAGCCAGAGGAAAACCAATTAGTGCTAATTTATCTCTATGTGTTTTGGAGAGCCTGTGTCTGTCATACTGTGAAGAAATAGGTTGGTAATTAGTACAGTTGGGTGGTAGATAGAAGTAATTATCATATTCTTTCATGTTCTTTAAAGGAAGAGGAAAAAAAAAGAAAGAAAGAAAAAAAACTCTAAAGGCTGCATGACTCTTCCTTTCCGAGGAAGTTTGCACCTCGAAGGAAGGGCCCAGCCAGCGCCGGCTCCGCGCGACGTTCCCAACGCTCCTGCCCGGATCCCTGGGCACCTGGTGCCACGTGGAGCAGGACTGACCCTGGGAATGGGGTGTGTGGGCATGGACAGGGCACCCACAGCCTCGTGGGGTGCCTTAGCAGGGCAGGGGGTGGCCTTGGAGTGACACAGCAGTGACAAAGTGTTCGTGGCAGGAGGAGCTGCGCCCTTGGGATGGACAGAGGGACGGTCCTGGGGCTGAATCGGGGCTGAGGGAGCTGGGAAGGGGCTGAGCCTGGAGCAAAGGAGGCTCAGGGGGCCCTTGTGGCTCTGCACAGCTCCTGCCAGGAGGGCACAGCCGGGGGGGTCGGGCTGTGCTCCAGGGAACAGGGACAGGAGCAGAGGGAACGGCCTCAGGCTGGGCCAGGGCAGGCTCAGGGTGGGCACA
This sequence comes from Nesospiza acunhae, assembly GCA_013398715.1. Classification (NCBI taxonomy): domain Eukaryota; kingdom Metazoa; phylum Chordata; class Aves; order Passeriformes; family Thraupidae; genus Nesospiza; species Nesospiza acunhae. The sequence continues at coordinate 219,599 of VZSU01000694.1, read as the reverse complement.
GCAGGAACTGCCCCATGGAAAGGGGGCTCAGGGCCTGGCACTGCCCAGGGAGGGTTGGAGTGCCCATCCCTGGAGGCATCCCAGGAACAGCTGGAAGTGACATTCAGTGACAAGGTGGGGACCGGGCACAAGTTGGACTCAGTGACCTTGGAGGGTTTTTCCAAGCAGAACAATTCCTTAATTCTGTAATTCTATGGCCTCTGCTTTTGAGCTGTGAGCTCTGCTTGTGAATCCAGCTCCGTTTATTTGAGCCATAACTCCTGCTCATGACTCCTACCCTGCGCTTTTGGGCCAGGCCCCACATTTACAAAGCCAGCCCTGGGCATTTAGAATCCTTCAATCCCAGAATGGTTTGGGTTGGAAGGGACCTTAAATCCCATCCCACCTCTGCTCTGGCAGGGACACCTGCCAATGTCCCACGGTGCTCCAGCCTGGCCTTGGGCACTTCCAGGAATGGAGCAGCCACAGCTCCTCTGGGAATTCCATCCCAGGGCCTCCCCACCCTCCCAGGCAGGAATTCCTTCCATGTATCTGAGCTAAATTTCCCCTCTTTCCATTTGAATCCACTATTCCTTGTCCTGGCACTAAAATTCCAGATGAAAAGTCCATCTCCCTCTTCCTTGGAGCCCCTTCAGACCCCCTGGAACGTGCTGGGAGGCAGCAAAGTTGCTATTTGAGGCAGATCCTCTGTGTCTGAGCCATTTCTCACAAATCTCAGCACACCTCGTGCTTTTGAGCCACACATTGAGTGTTTGGGGGAATATTTATGGTCCAACAGCCCTCGTGCCCCTCACCTGTGTCCCCAGCAGCTCTTCCCTGCTTTCCCATGGTTTCCCAGGAGGAAGCAGCAGGTTCCTTGAGGACACCCAGGCCTGTCACACGCTGCTCTTTTATTTTTCCACTTCTTGGATGAGAAGATCGCGAGGTTTGAGGATTTATTTGTGGTTACTTCAATCTCCCCCCTCCGCCCAAGTTGTGCTATTAAAAAAATAAATAATTCATGGAGTAGTTGTTCCCCCCATCAGGAATTCTGGCCAAGCCAGACCAGGAGTGCAGCAGGATCTGCAGGAATTCATTAATGGCCCATTCTGTGTTTCCTTTCCCCTTTAAAACCCCAGTGGAGTTACCTTGGTAATAATAAAGTGCATGATTCCAGGAGGGAGGGAACAGGTTCTTATTTGGATTAAACGGATTTCTCCTCCTCCCCTCTTTTTACCCCTTTTTATTCTTACCAATTAAAAAAAAATTGTTTAGGGGGAAGAAAAAAAATTATAAGCAAATGTTAACGCTGGAAAGGAGAAAAAAAAAAAAGAAAAGCACATTTTTTTCCAGGGAGGGGAGAAAATGCTTTTGGAAGTGTTCTATGCAAAGAGATGCCGGGGGGCACGATATATCAAAGAAAATATAATACACCCAGGTTAAAACTAATGATTGCCATATAATTAGATGTGAAGCATTGTGCTATAAATGTGTATTCTTCAGCGTGCTGTGATTTTACTGTAAGAGAGAGAGAGAGAGAAAGAAAGACAGAAAAACACAGAACCCAGCAACATACTATAAAAAGCACTCTGTTGACTTTTCGGCTGTTTAGTATTCCTTGCCCGTACTCCCCCGGGAGTATGTAATTAGTGCTTTATGAAGAGTGCATTTAAAGCAGTTTAATATTCACCTCATTCAGTCTGAAACAATGTGATCACTGCTTAGACAAATCACTGCTCCTCACTGACATCCTCTGTCAGAACATTACCTCTGAAAAGACCTTTCAAGAGGCTCCGATGTTAATTAGTTGTCTGTCATGGATAAACAGAGCAGTGAGCAGAAGGGCTGCGCCAGGCCACAGACACACAGGGAAATACTGGGAATGCTGTGGGATTTTTTTTTTCATTCTCTCTCTCTCTCTCTCCTCCTTTTTGTGAAAATTCCTGGCTTTCTCCCCCGGCTTCGCACGGCCTGGAGTGGAGCCTGGGTTTTCCCAGGGCTGGGTGAAATCCTTGGGATGCTGAGCCAGGCTGGCACAGCCAGAGAGGTGCTGGCAGATCCCAAACGGATCCAGGAACATCCTGGGCAGATCCCAAACGGATCCAGGAGCATCCTGTGCTCTGTTTGGGCACCTGCTGAGCTGCCCTGCTGTGGCCCAGAGTGGGAACATCCCAGTGCTCTATCCCAGTGCTGTATCCCAATTCTATATCCCAGTGCTACATCCCAGAGCCACATCCCAGTGCTCTATCCCAGTGCTCTATCCCAGGGCTCTATCCCAGTGCTGTATCCCAATTCTATATCCCAGTGCCACATCCCAGTGCCACATCCCAGTGCTACATCTCAGTGCCAAATCCTAGTTCTATATCCGATTACCAAATCCCAGTGCCACATCCCAATGATATATCCCAATTCCATGTCCCAGTGCCATATCCCAGTGCTACATCTCAGTGCCAAATCCTAGTTCTATATCCGAGTACCAAATCCCAGTGCCACATCCCAGTGCCATATCCCAGTTCCGTGTCCCAGTGCCAAATCCCAGTGCCATATACCAATGCCATATCCCAATTCCATGTCCCAGTGCTACATCCCAGTGCCATATCCCAGTTCCATGTCCCAGTGCCAAATCCCAGTGCCATATCCCAATGCCATATCCCAATTCCATGTCCCAGTGCTACATCCCAGTGCCATATGCTAGCTCCATATCCCAGTGCCATATCCCAATTCCACGTTCCAGTGCCATATCCTAGCTCCATATCCCAGTGCTGTATCCCAGTGCCACATCCCAGCGGATCCTAGCTCCATATCCCAGTGCTGTATCCCAGTGCCACATCCCAGCGGCACATCCCAGAGCTGTATCCCAGTGCCAATTCCCAGTTCCATCTCCCAGTGCCAATTCCTAATTCCATAGCCCTCTGCCATATCCCCGGATCACATCCCAGTGCCATATTGCAGCCCTGCCTCCCAGACCTGCGCCCCAGTACAACACCCCAGCCCTACATCCCAAACCTGGATCCCAGCCCTTCATCCCACCCTGTGTCCCTGTGCTACATCCCAATCCTGCATCCTGGCCCCTCATCCCAACATTGCATCCCAGCCCTGCATCCCAATGCTAAATCCCAGTCCCAAATCCCATCCCCTTCTTGCAGCCCAAGGTGTCTCTTTAGCCATTCCAAAGGACTCTTCCCACTTCCATTGTGTGTAAAATGTTGGGTTATGTGTTCACCTCATCCCAGCTGCTCCTGGTTTTCTCAGGAAAACCCAGCAGGTCTGGGGCCGTGCTTGCCCTGCCGTGCATCTCTCATCCCCATCCAGCTCCATCCCTGGAGGATGCTCCCCCTGCCAGTCCTGAAGCTGGAATTCCTCCTTCCCTGGAGCAGCTCCTTCCCTGTGTGCATCCCTGAGTCCTCCCCATGTCCCCCTGAACATTCCTGGTGTCCCCTCGAGGGTACAAGGTGGATTCAAGGCACGGTCCCAGGAGGTGCTCCTGGCTCTGCTCGTGGTTCCTTTGGGCTCCATGGTTGGGATGGAGGGTTTGGACCCACAGGAATTCTATTACCAGCCCTCACCTGGCAGCTCCCAGGATTTTGGGAGCCAAATCCAGCAAATTCAATACTTCCCAGGCAAAGGGAGCCATGAGCCCCTCGCTGAGGGGTTTAAGGGGCACACAAGCCCCAGCACCATCCTTTCCCTCTGGGAAGGAGCAGACATAGAATTCTGCTCCCTCTGCTTCTGGGAATGACAGCCAAGGCTTGAAACCTGGGGTGGGTTTGGGTGAGAGCCCCCCACAGCCCACGAGGGTCTCCATCCCCATGCACATCCCATCCTGCAGCGGGAATGCATGGGGCATCCCCGTGGGACACCTTCCTGAGCCTTCCTGGCCTCCAAGCACCCTCCAGCTCAGGGTTTTTCCCCTTTTCCCTCCCTTTTCCAGCAGTTTGTTTCCCTGGCTCTCTTAGTCACAAAGGTGAGGCCCTGACAGAGACACAGACATCAAAAACAAGAGGTGATGAAACGCCAGGAATAATTAAGTTGCACTAAATCACCGGGCCTGGCGGAACGCTGCCAGGGAGCTCGGGAAAACTGGAGCACCACGAGTTATTATTAATAACCACCCTGGTGAACAACAACCTATTTCACACCTCTTTTTTGGGAAGGGGTTGGGATGGGGACAGAACCTCCAGCGTGGGGGGCAACAGGGTGAGGTTTCCTCCCCACATCCCAGGATACTCCAGCCCGGATCCATCCCGGGATATTCTGGCACGGTCTGGGCTGAGCCCAGAGCAAGTCTGCTCCCGCCAGGGCTCCTCCACGCAACCCCAGGCCTTACGTAAGGGCAGCTTTATCCTCCCTCCATCGGGGCCCGGCCTGCAGCTCCTGTTCCCAGTGTGTGGGTGAGCCGCTCGCCCCGGGCTGGGAATTGCACAGTTCCTGCACCTCTGCCTTGCTTCACGCATGCAAGCGGCTGCAATTCCCGATGGGCAGCTGATAGCAGGCCAGGCTGCCAGCCCTGGATTTGTTGGGTGTTTGGGATGTGTTTCCCTCACACCCCATCAGGATTTATCCTTGGGAATGCTTGGGAAGCGGTTGTTGGACGTGCAGATTTGCTGCCCCGTAGCCTCTCCTTGGTTGTGTGGTTTAAGTCCGACCATCGCTGCTGGAGGTGCTGGTGGAAGGGATGCTCCAACTCCCAAAAATCTGCAATGCAACTCTGCCTTGCTCCATGCGTGCAAGGGCTGCAATTCCCGATGGGCAGCTGATAGCAGGCCAGGCTGCCAGCCCTGGATTTGCTGGGTGTTTGGGATGTGTTTCCCTCACACTCCATCAGGATCCATCCTTGGGAATGCTTGGGAAGGGGTTGTTGGACGTGCAGGATTTGCTGGCCGGAAACGGTAGCGGGAGGAGTAGAGCGATTTCTAGGTCGAATAGGAGGAAGAGGATGGCTACTAGGAAGAAGCAGATTGAGAAGGGGAGTCGAGCAGATCCCAGGGGGTCGAATCCACATTTGTACGGGGATAGTTCTTCTGAGTCGGGGGTGATTTGGGTGAGTCAGAAGTTTAGTGCAGTTAGGAGGATGCTTAGGTCAGTGATAGGGCCAGTATGAATAGGATTATGTTTATTACTCTTCTCTGGGGCTTAAACCAGATTCTAAGGATTGGAAGTCGATTGTAATTAATATACTAGAAGAGTAAGATCCTCATCAGTAGATAGAAATGTGGAGGAATAATCATACGACTACAAAGTGTCAGTATCAGGTGGCTCACCTTGGTTGTGTGGTTTAAGGTCCAGCCATAGCTGCTGGAGGTGCTGGTGGAAGGGATGCTCCAACTCCCAAAACTCTGGGATGTCACTGAGATTTTTCAGGAGAGAAAAGAGATTTTAATGCAAAGATTCCTTCTGAGGCAATGCTTTACCTCATGCAGCTTTAGGGTTTGATCCCACTTGGCTCCATCTCTGCAAGAGCCCAGACAGGTTCAGGCTTTTGGGCTGATTTCAGGTGCCACGTGGCCGTGGGTTAAACCTCAGCCCCAATTCCCACCACCTTTGCCACCAGGTTTCATCAGGAAAACCATCCAGAGCTGGTCAAAATCCTCCCTGGCGGGGTAAACCCAAGGGTGTCGAAATTTGGGAGAGTTGTAAATCTCGTGTGTTTGTAAAATCTTTAAGCCTCCGTCTGCAACGCGCAGGTAAACCTTTAATTCCCTGACAATACCGAGCTAACTCCCAGCTAAATCCTTAATTCCCGTGCACCTTAGCCCTGTGGATTCTTCTGCCTGTCTGCAGCCCAGGTCTTCTCTGCAGCATCCTCGTTTTGGTGTGGAAAAATCCCCCAAAAATTGCTGTGCCCAAGGTTCTGGTGCTGGAAAAATCCCCCAGCTGTGCCCAAGGTTCTGGTGCTGGAAACATCCCCCAAAAATTGCTGTGCCCAAGGTTCTGGTGCTGGAAACATCCCCCAAAAATTGCTGTGCCCAAGGTTCTGGTGCTGGAAACATCCCCCAAAAATTGCTGTGCCCAAGGTTCTGGTGCTGGAAACATCCCCCAAAAATTGCTGTGCCTAAGGTTCTGGTGCTGGAAAAACTCCCTCAAAAATTGCTGTGCCCAAAGTTCTGATGCTGGAAAAAATTTCCCAAAATTGCTGTGCCCAAGGTTTTGGTGCTGGAAAAATCCTCCCAAAAATAGTTGTGCCCAAGGTTCTGATGTTGGAAAAAATTTCTCAAAATTGCTGTGCCCAAGGTTTTGGTGCTGAAAAATTCCCCAAAAATGTGCCCAAGGTTCTGGTGTTGGAAATATCCCCTCCCCGGAATGTGCCCAAGGTTCTGATCCTGGAAAAATTCCCCAAAATTGCTGTGCCCAGGGTTCTGATGCTGGAAACATCCCCCAAAAATTGCTGTGCCCAAGGTTTTGGTGCTGGAAAAATCCTCCCAAAAATAGTTGCGCCCAAGGTTCTGATGTTGGAAAAAATCACTCAATAATAGCTGTGCCCAAAGTTCTGGTGCTGGAAAAATCCCCAAAAATTGCTGTGCCCAAAGTTCTGGTGCTGGAAAAATCCCCCAGAAATGTGCCCAAGGTTCTGGTGCTGGAAAAATTCCCCCAAAAATTGCTGTGCCCAAGGTTCTGGTACTGTAAAAAGCCCTCCAAAATTGTTGTGCCCAAGGTTCTGATGCTGGAAAAATCCCCCCAAAATGTGCCCAAGGTTGTGATGCTGGAAAAATGCCCCCAAAATGTGCCCAAGGTTCTGGCACTGGAAAAATCCCCCCAAAACTTGCCCAAGGTTCTAGGGTTTTTGCTCTGTTGATGAAAACCTCTGAAATGCTCTTGCAACTCTTACGGTTGGGAATAATGACAGATCCTGCATCCCTGCAGTGGCTGGTGCCTGCCCTGAGGTCACAACGTGCAGGAGGATGGGCAAAGGCACCAATCTGGGGTCCCAGCCCTTCTGAAGGACATTGGCTGTGACACGTGGGAACGTGGGGATGATCCCATTGCTGCTGGGGTGGCACCACAGCTGCTGACAGACCTTCCCCCTGATCCAACCCGATCAGATCCCAGGCCAGGGCGCAGCTGAGGGGACAGCGAGGAGCCCAACGGGTTTGGGAGCTCGGCAGTGATGACAGCCAGGCTGGGATTGGGATTGCTCCACGCGGGTCCCCGCCGCTGGCAGGACATTTCCCAACCTGGAGAAACCTGTACGGACGACCACCCTTTCTTAGGCAATTTTCCTGACTCAAGATCCCATCCCAAATCAGCAGGAGATGGATCTCTGCTGCCTCTTGCAACACAACTCCATCCAAACTGGTTTTCCCATTAATTCTTTCTCCGGTGATTTTTTTCCCTTTTTTTTGGGGGGCGTGACTGTGGGTGCTGTTGGCTCTTTAGGAGGGTGTTTGATGCTGGTTTTCCTTGGATGGGGATCTGAGCCCACCCAGCACAGATGAGCCAAAATTGTGTCTTTCAGAACACAATTCCTGAGGCAAGAGGGAAGGGAATGATTCCTCTTGGAACCGGGCAGGTGACACAAGGTGTCCAGCAGCCTTTTTGTTAATATTAGTGTCCCAAATATTGATCTGGAGCAAACCCAGAGGGCAGCACCATGTTCATCCCCTTGGATCTACAGCTGATTTCTGAAGGGTGAATATTTTTATAGAGGAGTGAGAAGCTGCTGATTTATTTAAGTGCCCAGCAAACCACAGAAATGTGGAATAGCCTGAGCTGGAAGGGACCCACAAGGATAAAGGGCGATGATCCCAGTGGGCTAAAACCTCTTAATTACACATCCCAAATGTATCTGGAAGCATCTGTTGTGATCTCCACCTTGTCCAACCCACTAATAAATTAATTTGGGGGTCTTGGGCACCACCCGCCGCCACCTCACCTGGGTCCTGCCAGGTCCTGCGCCAGGTCCTGGCAGCTGAAGGGTTACTCAGCCCCATCTGCTCAGCTCCCCATTTCACAAGGGCGGGTTCGGAGTTTTACTACAAGTTTCAGACAATGAAGGTGTGTCTGCGCTCCGAGCCTCGTTTGCCCGTTGTGTAGGCGTCGGGTTCAGCGCCGTCTTGTCAACACTTGAATATGTTGAGCATCACTCACGGGGCATTCTGTAAGAAACCTATTAAGTTAATTACCGAGGCTGTGTGTGTGAGAGAGAGAGAGCGTGTGTGCTGCTCCTCCTGTAAAAAATTTGGCTTTCTTCGTTGCAAGACACTTGTGATGCAAGCCCCGGGCTCTCGGTGTGATGACATCTCGTCTGCTGCTGTAACTGAGCCGGGGCTCGGGCGAGCTGCCTGCCAGGGAGGAGGGTCAGGGGAGGACCCCCCCTCGTCCTGCCTTGGGGACACCCACCCGAACATTGGGACCTGTCCTTGGTCCCAGGCCCGGGGGGGAATTGGGGTGTAAATCCTAAATCTGTGCGGTTTGAGCTCAGAGCAGTCTGGGGGGAGTTTGAGCATCTCAGCTCCTGTTGATGTTTCTTCTTTTACGTTTCTGCTCCATCCAAATTCCTGGGAAAAATGCAGTTTCACAGGATGGTGAGGTGGTTTGGGTTGGAAGGGACCTTAAAACTCATCTCATTCCATTGCACCAGAGCAGGGTGTTCCAAACCCCATCCGGCCTGGCCTTGGACCCTCCCCAGGCTGGGGCAGCCACAGCTTCTCCGGGAGACCCCTAGGTTTGGGATCCGGGCTGGGAAGGACCTCTTGCTCTTTATATTTGCACCACCATCCTCAAGCGCCCCCAAATAATCCGGGCTGGAGTTGGGGGGGCTATTTTGGGGTACTGGGAGGTCCAGGCTTGGTTTGGGAAGGGGATGGAGCAGGAGGAGGCTCCATGGGGGGACACCCCTTGTGTTTCTCCTCTCCCAACCTCCCACCAGCCTTTCCACCACGGTGGGGAAGGAGCTCTGGGTCTCCTGGAGGGGAGCAGAGCTGTTGGAGAGATGCTGGAACTCCGTGAGGAGCAGCACGTGCTGCCCCAGCCCCGCCATCCCTTCCCGGTTTTCCCCCACATCCCTTCCCAGCCCGGCTGGAACGGGGCCGCCCCCAAAATACCTTAAAAAAAAAAAAAGGAAAAAAAAAAAAATTTTTTTCCCTCCGGAGCCCGAGCCAGGGCAGGGAGCGGGGCGAGCGCTGCCTCCCGGCTCCCGAGGTGTTTTTTTTTTTTTTTGGTTTTTATTTTTTGGGAGGCGCTGCACAAACAGCCCCCGGCGCTTACACGCGCCCCAGGTAGGGCGGCTCAGCCCCTCCTGCAGCATCCCACGGGAGCCCGGATCCGTTGGACTTTTATGGAAGAAAGGGAAGTCCGTGGCACCGCCGGAGCGGCTTTTGGCAGGCGAGCAGCGGCAGCAGCGCTCCCGTTAACCCCTCGTCCTCCTCGTGCCGCTGCTGTTGCATTTTTGGGGGGAGATCAGCAGCTCCGCCAAGAACCCGCGGGCCGTGGGATGCTCGGCAGCCAAAAAACTCCACAAAGAAAGGTGCATTTGTCTCCTCTTCATTAAACAAATCCACGCAAAGCGCTGCTGAGCATCCCATCGTTCCCGAGCACCCCCTCCCCAGGCAGGGAGGGAAAAGCGAGGAAAACTTGAGCAGCTCCAGAAAGTTTCCGGTTGGAGTTTGTGGCGTCCCAAGGGCAGCTCCGGACTCTCCCTCCGAGCGCTGCCAATTGCAGCCGTCAGGAAGCGGCCTGGGGGGGTTTTGGGGGGAGAGGAGAGGCCGAGCCCGCCCGGATGCGCTGGCGGGGGCCGGGCAGCGCCGTCCCCTCCCGGCCGGCGCTGTCGTCAGCGGGGGCGAAAGGGAGAAATTTGAATTTTTGGCGAGCGGAAGGAAGTGAAAAGCAAAAAAAAAAAAAAAACAAAACAAAACAAAAAAACACCCAAAAACCAAAAACCAAAAAACCAAAAACAAAGCAAAACAAACAAACAAACAAAAAAGCTACAAAACAAAACCCCCTCAAAAACAACAACAACAACAACAAAAAAAAAAAAAAAAAAAAAAAAAAAAAAAAAAAAAAAAAAAACAAAAAAAAAACCCAAAACAAACAGCCCCTCAAAAAAAACCAACCAAACAAAAAAACCAAAAAAAAAACCAAAAAAAACCCCAAAACAAACAAAAACAAACAGCACCTCAAAAAAAAAAAAACCAAAGAAAAAAAACCAAAAAAACAAAAACAAAAAAAAACCCAAAACAAACAGCCCTCCCAAAAAACCCAAAAAAAATACCAAACAACACCCCCCCAAAAAAAGAAAACCAACCAAAAATAAACAGAAAAAAAACCAAAACCAAACACCCCCCCAAAAAACCAAAAAACCAAAAAAAACCAAACAACCCCCCCAAAAAAACCAAAACCAACCAACCAAACAAACAAAAAAAACACACACAAAAAAAAAAGACACAAAAAAAAACCAACACAAAAACACCCCCAAAAAAGCGTCAGAGGAATAAATGAGCCCCTCCAAGCCCAAGCAGCCGCTCCCATCAGATTAGGGAAGCCGAAATAGCCAAATTGGCCCAGAGCGGGAGCAGGACCGGCACGCGCGGGCTTTGATCCTCCCCCGCGGCCGGGAAGGTGCCGGGGACGGGGATCACACAGCCCAGGCTGGAGCAGTTTGCAGGGCAGGGCTTGAGAGCACCCCCGGAGCCCCCCCGGGCCGGCTGTGGGGTGGGGTTTGGTGTCCCTGGGGTTCAGGGGCCGACCCCAAATCCCACCGGCATCTGTTGGTGGTTGGGGCTGGGTGCGAGCCCCAAAATCGCCCCAGATTGCACAGCCAGAAAGGGCAGGGAGGGGATTCCTCCCCCTCTGGGGACACCCCAGCTGCAGCTCGGGGTCCCCAACATTGCAAGGACGTGGAGCTGCTGGAATGAGCCCAGAGGGGAACATGGAGCTGCTCCAGGGCTGGAGCCAGGCTGGGAGTGCTGGGAATGCTCACCTGGAGCAGGGAGAGCTGGGAATGCTCACCTGGAGCAGGGAGAGCTGGGAATGCTCACCTGGAGCAGGGAGAGCTGGGAATGCTCACCTGGAGCAGGGAGAGCTGGGAATGCTCACCTGGAGCAGGGAGAGCTGGGAATGCTCACCTGGAGCAGGGAGAGCTGGGAATGCTCACCTGGAGCAGGGAGAGCTGGGAATGCTCACCTGGAGCAGGGAGAGTTGGAAATGTTCACCTGGAGCAGGGAAGGCTCCAGGGACACCTCAGAGCCCCTTGCAGGGCCTGAAGGGGCTCCAGGAGAGCTGGAGAGGGGCTGGGGACAGGGGATGGAGGGACAGGACACCGGGAATGGCTCCCACTGCCAGAGGGCAGGGCTGGATGGGATGTTGGGAATTGGGAATTCCTGGCTGGGATGGAATTCCCAGAGGAGCTGTGGCTGCCCCTGGATCCCTGAAGTGCCCAAGGCCAGCCTGGAGCACCTGGGACAGTGGGAGGTGTCCCTGCCATGGCAGGGGTGGCACTGGATGGGTTTAAATCCCTTCCCACCAAACCATTCTGGGATTCCAGCCTGGCTGTGCCTCACAGAGGGATGGATGTGTGGCTCAGAGGTGCCCCGGGGCCGTGGTTGTTGCTGGTGACCACAGCCTGGCTGGTGGCAGCGCTGGGAATGTGCCAGCACTTCCCAGGAAATCATCCCTGTCCCCAAAGGTGACACAGCAGCAGAGCCTCCCAGGGGAAGGTTCCAGTGCAGGCTCTGCTCTCATCCACACAGAATTCAGGCTACGGGCCTTTAAATGACTGAATTAGGCAAAATTTGGTGTTTCTCCAAGAATCCTCCGGAAATCTGCTGCTGGAAAAGCAAACTCATCTTAAAGCTACACGCACGCAGGGCGAGCAAGTTTTCCACTCTTAAAGAGTGGGGTGGAAAAGATCTTCCCAGTCCTACCCAGCCCTTCTTTCTGGCCAGGTCAAGCTTGTTCCTCCTGCTGGAATCTCAGGGGCTTTGTGGAGACCTCTCGTAGATCACCTTGCTTGGGAGCTCTTGTGGCCTTTTGGGGATGTCCCATCAGAACTGGGGGTGACGGGGGGGACCCAAGGGAGCCCAGATGCATGGGGTGGATGAAGGGAGATCCTGGTGTGTAAGAGCCGAAATGAGGGATGTGGGACTCCAGGCAGCTCTCCAAAATGCAGTTTATTGTACACAAAATGCAGTTTATTGCACACAAAATGCAGTTTATTGTATACAGAATGCAGTTTATTGTATCAAAAATGCAGTTTATTGCACACAAAATGCAGTTTATTGTATACAGAATGCAGTTTATTGTCTATAGAATGCAGTTTATTATACACAAAATGCAGTTTATTGCACACAAAATGCAGTTTATTGTATCTAAGGGGTCACAGCAGTCCAGGGTCGTGGGTGACAGAGCTGTGCCCACAGCTGTCAGCTCCAGCTGCAGGCAGGCCTGGAGACCCTTTGGTTTTGGTTACAATGCATTATTTACTTTTCTTTGCTGAGCATCTTCATACAGCAGAACCAATCTATACCTTAACTTTTACCTATAGCTTATCAGAACTACTGTAATTACCATATTCATGTT
>VZSU01000694.1:183392-198086 GCA_013398715.1 Nesospiza acunhae | reverse complement strand
CTGCTGGGAGGAGGGGGCTCCGCCTTGTCCCCACGTTCCCACCGGAGCGGGGAAGGGAAGCAGAAACACCACCAAGGAGCTTTTTCCAGATAAATCCTCTTTTTAGCAGGATATGCGGCCCCAGCTCCCCAGATGTCACCCCGGGGAAGGTCCCCCCGCTGTCCCCGAGGCGGGGGTGGCCGGGCATTCCCCAGCTGCCGCCGTCCCCATCCCATCTGTGCTCCCCAGCCCTTCCCGCACTTCCTGGGAAAGACCCAGCGGATATTTTGGATATTTTTCCGCAGGATCCGATGCCTCAGCATCGTTTGTCAGGCAGCTGCGGGGGTCTGGCAGGGGCTCGTGTTTAAGGAGACGGTTGAAGGTTATTTTTAACCATTTCACTGCTGCATCACATCCTCGGCCTGGCCGGGGGATCCTGCTGGATTCAGACACTGACAGCCCATCATTATTCCCAGGGAATGAGCCCTAAAAGCAGCCAAAGGATGAGATTTTGGTGTCTCAAGGGTTTTAAATAAATCCATCCCCAAGGCAGTGGGATGAACGCCGATGGATCTGCTGGTGCCTCCAGCCCTGTGGTGCACAGGCATCACACAGAGAGGAGGAGCAGACACCTTGGCAGAAGGTGGGAACAAGGAGGGGGTGCCCCCAATCCCAAAGGATCCCAAAGGATGAGAGCCCAGCCCGGGCTCTGCCCGGCTTCTCTCCTGCAGTAAAATGATGCAGGTTCTCCCGGTGATGCCGCAGGCACAGTTTGCATCCTTGCTCAGAATTTCCCATCACATTTGGCCTCAAATGAACCCCTTCTTGCTGCTTTGACTCCGTCCTGCATCTGGTGACAACGACATCTGTGTCTCACCGGGGCTGGGGACATCTTTCATCCCCAGCCCTGGACAGGGATCCGTCCTGGCCGGGCACAGGGAGCGGCACAGGCCCATGCCAGCCTCGGGATGTGTCCAGCCTCCAGTGCTGCATCCCTGTGCTGGGCATCCCTCCCTCTGGCAGCTCATCCCCTGGCACAGCTCAGCCCCACCAGAGCGTTTCTGTTCAGCTCCCAGGAAAATTCCCTGCTGGCCCTGGATGTGTTCAGGCGGCCGGGCCAGGCAAGGCCGAGCCGGGGGAGGTGACAGTGCCAGGCGGGATGGCAGGAGCTCGGCCGGAGCCTCCAGAAGAGGGCACTAAACCAGGACCTGCCCGCGTCGCCTGTCCCTGCTCCTGGGAAAGATCCCTGGGAATTCAAATCGCGAGGGGCTACGGCGAGCGTGGAAAACAAACCCCGGGTTCTTCTCCCTCCTTGCCTGGCTGTGCAGAGGGAGCGGGGGCATTTCCACCCAGCCGCGGGGGTGTCCCGGTTGGGGTGGCACTGACGGGCACAGGTGGGTGCTGGAAGGGCTGCAGGACCTGGACACGTCCCCCTGTCACTCGGGACAAGGTGGAAATCAGTTGTTCGCGGCCGAGGTGTTTCTCCAGGGTGACTCTTGAGCAAAACTCTTGTTTCACCAGGGAAAAAACCCACCCTGGTCCTTCCCTGTGAGCGTTTCTGATCAATCCCGGCACCAGCCGGCTCCGTGTGACCTCGGGCAAATAACTCAGAGCCTCAGTTTCCCCTCTGGAATCTGATTCACTTCAGTTTTTGGCAGTGCCACTAAATTGTCCCCAAGCAGCAGTTCTGTGCCCGCTCGGTAGCGAAGGTGGGGACGTTTGGGGTGTCCCCACAGCTCTTCCTGCCACTCACCCCACTTCCCTCGCAGCCAGGATTGCTACAAGCCGTGCCTGTGTTTGGGGGAGATGCAAGATAATGATTTGTGGTCTGTGAAATGTCACAGCCGCCGTCGCATCCCGAGGCCACCACAGGCTCTCGATCCACGGGAAATCCCTCAGCTGGGGGAATTCAGGCACCCACCAGACCCCGGCTGAGGTGCTGGGCAAATAAAGTTCCCCCACAGCTTTCATCGAGGAGGATCTTTAATTAGCACAAAATCTTGAGGCTTAATTGCACCTGAGTTCATCCCTCTGCTTCCACCTTTTCCCATCAGCTCCGGCGAGATGGGGTGATGCTCCCTCATTCCCAAAGCCCCTCCTGCCCTGGAAAGACGTTTTACAACCGGGAATGGATTTTTATCCTCCCAGAAATTTTGCCTCCGGGAAGCAACAAGTCCTATGGGGAGCAGGGACGGGGATGAGCCCGGCCAGACTGTGGCTCCATCCCTCTCCAGCTCCGGATCCGGATCGGGGCCGCGGCATTGACTCATGAGCCGACCTTGTGCGCCTCCAGTCCGATCCACCCAGCTGGAAAATCGGGTTGGACTGGGCCCCGGCGGGGAGGGAAAGGCTGCGGCCGGGACGGGAGGCGGCGAAGGGCTGCGGGGAGAGCGCGGTGCCGGCCCGAGTCCCCGGGTGTCACTTAATGGTGACCAAAGCAGCTGCCGGCCTCCCGCCCACCTCCGCTGGGACATCATTAATCTTGGCAGAGAAGCATCAGGGCTCCCATCAGGAGAACATCGCCGCTGATGAGGCTGATAAATTACAGCCGGGGGGCCGGGGGAGGAGGGGAGCGGAGTTTGGAGGGTGGGCAGGAGGCGAGGGCAGCGCTGGGAAACCTGTGGGATCGCAGCCATGCCGAGCTCCCCGAGCCCAGCCGTTGCCTCGTGCCTCAGTTTCCCCATCGGGCGCTCCGGGCTCAGGCGGCCGCGCACGTGTGGGTGTCAGCGGGCACTCCTCTTCCTCCGGCGGGTGTGCAGATAAGAGCCAAGTGGGATGATTTAATCCTTTGGGAAATGAGCTTGAAAACGGACCAAGCCACGGATGAAACGCCGTATTGTTGTGGCAGGGAGAGGGGACGGTGGCACCGCGACCTCGGCTCCCCGGGCGGCCCCTGCTCGGTGATGGCAGTGACTCACAGTGCCCAGCCCTGGGAGCCAGCTGGGTGATTTGGGATCGCTGGCACAGGGAGTTGGTCACGCTGGGATGGGGCACCCGCTGTGGGGATGCACCCGAGGGGTTGGGTTTGGTGTGGGGGGATCCAGCCCCCAAATCCGGCGCCCCCCCGGTTCATCCCCTCCTTGGCCACACCCGCGGCTGCCCCGGGGCTTTCCCTGGCCCGACCGGGCACAATCGGTGCCAGGGCAGGTAGGAAAGTAGGTCAGGAAAAACCCCGGCCCTGCAGCCCCGCAGAGGCTCTGCCTCCCCCGGCTCCTTTCATCCTCCTCTCCGGAGGCTCCGCGCATCAGCCACAGCTCGGGCACCCCTGGGAGCCGGGGGTGCCGCGTCTCGTTCTCACCCCGGCCCCGCGGGGCGCCCGCGCCTCTCCCGGGGGTTCCCGGCGCTTTGAAAGCTCGGGATGAAAGGCGCCCACCAGGCACAGCGGAGCCGCCCCCCGAGGCTCCTTCCCCCGGTGCCGCCTTCATCGGGACCCCAGCACGGAGGGGGTTGGGCTGAGACCCCCAAGAGGTGGAATTTGGGGCTCGTGGCTCTGTGTTCCGGCTGGAGGTGACCACAGCGCAGGACATTGGGACTGTCCTCGCTCTCGGCTTGGTTTGTGTCCTCGGAGGCTGGCAGGGGACACGTGGGAGCCTGCAGCAGCAGCCTGGTGCATTCCAACCCCTCATCCCAGCCGGAATGTGGGATGCAGGTCCTTGCTGAGCATCCTGTGAGCTCCTTCCTGGCCCTGGAACATCCCGCAGCTCCAGGGTGCGCTGCCGTCACCAGAGAATCTCCAGAGCTTTTTTTGGAGCTCCGAGCCCGAGGTGGGGAGCAGGTGGGAGCTCCAGCAGCTCCCGCAGCCGTCACCACCCCGTCGAGGTGATGCAGCAGCTCAGGTTTTGCTCAGCACTTTTGCAAGAGCAAAGGGGACGCTGCACTCCAGTCGGGGCCGAGATGTGGCAGCAGATAAAGGCTGCCAGGCTGCCTCGTGACATTCAAGAGCAGCCAGGAAGAGGAGAGGACAGGTTTCAGATAAACAACGGGCCCCTTTCCCCACAAGGAGGGGCAGCGTGAGCTCTTTGGGCGCCAGGGAAAGCCCCCCGGGCAGGGCAGGATGCTCCCACAGCCACCAGCCAGACACAGGCTCGGTGCCCGACCCTGGCAGGGCACAGGGGGATTTCTGCCCCACAGGGGCCGGGCATGAGGGAATCCCTCCTGCCTTTGGACCTGGAGAGAGTTTCCCTGCTGCCTACGCGGGAGAAGCCGGACCCGGCAGGAGCTGCCCCCAGAGCTCCGGGATGCTGGGTCAGGGCAGGCAGCGGGGGAGGAGGGCCAGGAATGAGGAACCCCCTGGGCTCCAGCAGCCTGCGGAGCAGCAGCTCCCTGAATGCCACTGAGGGGGCCGGGGGATCTCCTGTGACATCCCCAGGGGGATTTCCAGCCAGGCCACCCCTGGGGTGGGCTCGTAGGAGGGTTTGCTCCAAAGGTCAGGGGGCAGGAGAGGAGCCTGGTCCCCCCAGGACGCTCAGATTGGGGTCCCCGTGACTCCTCGCTGTCCCTGGGGCCTCCTGGGGTGTGCAGGATGTGGTTTGGGGCAGAGCAGCAGCTGCACAGGGCTGCTCCCCTCTCCAGCCCTGCTCACCCCCTTTTCCTCTCTCCCCAGGCACCTGGGACCTGAAGGACTTCGTGGAGGATTTTCACCTGGGCCACCCCGTGGCCGCGACCCAGTTCCTCACCAAAAACTGCAAGGATTAACTGCGGCCATCCCTCCCTTGCCCTGCACATCCCCACAGCCCCGAGCCACCTCTGCCCGGAGCAGAGGGGACCCCAGACCCACCGAGGATGAGCCCACCCTGCTCCCAGCCCAGAGCCACAGCACCAGCCCCAACCCCTCCCCTCCCACAGCCAAGTTCTCATTCCCTCTGGGGAACATCCCAGCTCGCCTGGTTATCCCAGGAATTTTGGCATCTCCCCTTCTCCCCCTTTCACCCCGTTTCTGACTTGACCCCCTGCATGTCCCCCTGGCACTTTGGGGACTTTGAGTTTGATGCCTGCAGCTTCCTGAATAAAGTTTGGATGGAGCACAGGGGGCTCTGTGGTGGCAGCGAGCGCGGGGAGGGGCAGTGCCAGGTGAGTCTGGCAGTTTGGGATCTCTGGGCAATGGGAGCAGGGGGTGGCCAGCCAGACTCTCATTTAGGTGACCCCAGGGTCACCCAGGAGGGGACAGGGACACTGATGCCTGTCCAGGGGTCCCTTGGTGGCACTGTGTGGGAACCGGGCACTGCCCCGGCCCTGCCCTGCCTTTGCCCTCAGCCCGTTTCTCTTGGAAAGCAAAACCAAAATTAAAGGCATAAATCAGCAGAGCTCTGCCTACTGGCCACTTAGCTGGACCTCCCCTTTAATTAGCTCCTTAATTAGGCTTTCATCTAAGACTCAGTTTTCTCCGAGGCTCAGATTCACCTGCCTGCAGCTCCTCCCTGGAGCACATCCCGGTGTCTGCGCTGTGACAAAGCCACCTCTGGCCTGCCCATGGCCAGGAATAATTTTCCTCATGGAGAGCAGGAGCCCAGGACATTCTGCAGGCAGGGGAAACTGAGGCACGAGGGATTGACTGGCTCTGGGCTGGGCAGGGAGGCCTGGGCTCC
The DNA here is from genome assembly GCA_013398715.1 of Nesospiza acunhae. NCBI lineage: Eukaryota > Metazoa > Chordata > Aves > Passeriformes > Thraupidae > Nesospiza > Nesospiza acunhae. Next base: position 192,522 of record VZSU01000694.1, on the reverse strand, counting down.
TTCAGAGGGGTTGTGATGCTCTGGTTGTGATGCTGCATCTCAGCTCTGCATCAGTGCCTGGCTCTGGAACACAGCAACCTGATCCCAAAAAAACATCTCTGTGCCATGCTGCTGTCACCTTCCCTGGGTCCCTGGCAGTGAGAGCAGATTTCAGTCCTGCCTGGGGTATTAAACATGGATTTCAGTCCTGCACTGAGGGGGTTAAACTTGGATTTCAGTCCTGGGCTGTTAAACAGGGATTTCAGTCCTGCATTGGGGGTTAAATGTGGATTTCAGTCCTGCACTGGGGGGTTAAACTTGGATTTCAGTCCTGGGCTGTTAAACGTGGATTTCAGTCCTGCATTGGGGGTTAAATATGAGTTTCAGTCCTGCACTGGGGGGGTTAAATATGGATTTTCAGTCCTGCACTGGGAGTTAAATGTGAATTTCAGTCCTGCACTGGTGGGGTTAAATGTGAATTTCAGTCCTGCACTGGAGGTTAAACTTGGATTTCAGTCCTGCATTGGGGGTTAAACGTGGATTTCAGTCCTGCACTGAGGGGGTTAAATATGGATTTTCAGTCCTGCACTAGGAGTTAAATGTGAATTTCAGTCCTGCACTGGGGGGTTAAACTTGGCTGGGACTTTCCTGCCAGGAAGTGGCTTTTTGCCTCGGAGGGGCTGAATCACACCGGGGTCCTGCAGAGCTCTGTCCCCTCCTGGGAGGATCGGGGTGCCCCAGGGGGTGCAGGAGCAGCATCCAGCCTTGCCCTGGGCACACAAGGCTGGGTGAAGCTGCAGGAGCGAGCGGGAAGGAAAGCAACAAAAAAAGGAAGCTGGGTAACACCACAACCCAGGGAAAAAAAATACATGAACCCCGCTGCCACTGGCGCTAAGATTAGCAGCAGAGGAAATGACACTGAGATGTCATGGAAGTCTGCTAAAGTTGGATTTCTCCTTTTTCTATCCTGCCCTCAGAGCAGGGTGTAATTGGCCCGGCAGATGGGAGCGAGGCTCGGTGTAAACGAGAGGTCAGGGCTGGGCTGACATCCTGAGCCAAACGGCAGCAGCCTCCCCTCGCTGCTCCTCGGGGCTGCCCCGCTTATTCTGGGTGGAGAAAAGGCAATGGGGTGTTTGTCCTTCTAGGAAATGATCACCATTGTTCCTGGGCTTAATTGGGGATGGGACAAATTGAGCTGGGATTGGGATTGCTGGGAGCCAGAGTGATCCATGGCCCTGGGATGGGATGGGAGGGAGAAGGGAAATGGGGATGGGATGGAGAATGGAAATGAGAATTGAAATGGGATGGAGAATGGAAATGGGATGGAGAATGGGAATGGGATTGGGAATGGGATGGCATGGAGAATAGAGATGGGGATGGGAATGGCATGGGATGGGCTAGAGAATGGAAATGGGAATGGTAACGGGGGCAGAGATGGAGAATGGGGTGGGATAGAAAATGGAAATGGGGATTTAAATGGGATGGAGAATGGGAATGGGATTGGGAATGGGATGGCATGGAGAATAGAGATGGGGATGTCAATGGGATGGGATAGAGAATGGAAATGGGAATGGTAATGGGGGCAGAGATGGAGAATGGGGATGAGGGGACAGATGGGGGTGGAGATGGGAATGGAGGTGGGGATGTGGATGGGATGGGTGGGAAATGGGATGGAGAACAAAGAGGGGAGTGAGGTGAAGATGGAGAAGGAGAGGGGAGTGGAGATGGGATTGGGGATGGGATGAAGATGGAGATGGGGATAGAGGAGCATGAATGGAGATGGTGGGGATAGGATGGAGATGGAGATAAAATGGGATGGAAGGAAATGGGATGGAGATAAAATGGGATGGGATGGGGATTGAGAATGGGGATAGGGATTAAGAGTGGGAACAGGGATGAGGATGGGGAATGGAAATGAGGGTGGAGATGGAGATTGGGATACGTATGATCAGATCAGGAATCTGCCCAGCTGGCTGCAATGTCCCTGAGCTGGGATTCTCCCTGCCAGGACGCAGCACCGTGGCCTTGTGGGGGCACTCAGGGCTGCAAAGGCAGCAGCCCTGGCCAGCCCTGCACCACAAACTCTCACTGGGATGCACACGAGGCCTCTGTGGCATGGAAAATATTAATTGTGGTTTTCTGGTTCACTTTTCGATTATTTAGAAAGAGTGAAGGAAAAAACTCCCAAGGAGGAAGCCACGTACAGTCACTTGGTGCTGGTCCCACCCCCTTTATCTCTCCTTCCATTCGCTCACCATCGGCGCGAGAGAGAAAAGAGAAGCTGAGCCTCTCAGCTGCCTAAATGTAGAAAGTTTTGCTTCTAAATCAGTTTGTGATGGAAAGGAAACACGTCACGTCCCTGGGGAAGTGGCTGATTTTGAGCAGCCACAACCCCAGCACCGAGTGCTGCAATGGAACAGCCCAACACTGAAATAGCTCCACGCTCTGTTATTGTCACCCAGAGAAGTTTTTTTTTTCACTGTCTAGGTGTCATTTTTAGCCTCCAGAGGAAGTTTTATTTGTATTTGTTACCTCGACTTTCCACTGTCGTGGCTTCATGACTTTTTTGTGTGAAGGGCTGGGAGAAAACAGAGTTGGGCGAGTTGAGGTGTGGGGTGTGAGCTGGGACCTGCAGCACCAATGGCACATCCCAGGAATTCCAGCATGGATTCACCAGCCCTGCAGAGCCCAACTGCACCCAAGGCCACAAACCCATGGAAACACAGAATCCCGGGGATTTTGGGGGGCTGTGAGCTGAGCTGAGCCCAGGCATGGCTGTGGGATGGACACAGCTCCCCTTTGCTCATCCAGTTTGGGGTTCTGAGCTGGGCTTGGGCAATTCCAGCCCCTTCCCGAAGCAAACCCACCCACTCTATGGCATGACTGAGGGAGAAGAGGACGTGTAGTTTAAAAATTAACAATGAACTCGTGAAAATTGAGTGTTCCTGGTGAGAAACAGCAGCACCCAGCAGCACATGGGGGGTGTTCCTTGCCAAAACTGGGCTGGAGGCCAGGAGAAGCTCGTGCTGAACACGAGCCCTAAGCCAACAGGATAACAATTACTTGTTTTTAATAATCATTGAAATAATTAATGGGAGAAAGTCTCAGCCCCTGGGTCTGATGCAGAGGGCTCACCCCAGGAAAATGCAGAGTTAAGGCCAGAGCAGGTACTGGGGGATGCCCCTGGCACCCCCAAAACCTCGGTGGCACCTGGGGATGGCACAGGGACAGCCCAGCTGGCAGGAGCTCGGCAGTGCCAGGCAGCAGCTCCCCCTCAGCCAGGGACTTGCTCAAGAAGGGATTAGCAGGATCAGCTGATGATGATCTAAGCGCATAACTATATCAACCTGCGAATTAATTCTGATATCTCACACCTCGAAGCTCCTCTATCTGCACATCTCTGCACTCCCCAAGCGTTCCGTGAGCTAAGCCCGGCAGCACCCCCGGGAAATAGGTCAGGAGGGATAATCCCCAAATCCCCACGTGCTGCCGGGGCCGAGCGGCGCTGCCCGATTTGGGAGCCGACGTGGGAGAATCCCCCGGCCAGCTGAGCCCCACGGGACGCTGAGGCACCCGGCTCTGCGCGTCAGCCAGCGGTGGGCGACGCCGGGATGATCCAGGGAGGAGCTCCCAGCCTTCATCCTCGTGCTGGGGACTCACGGAGCCCCGGTGTGGGGGTCCTCCCGTGCCACGGGGATGGGCAGGGGGTGGGAGCCCGCACCGGGAGCTGCTGCTGGGCTTGGGCGGGCCCTGGGAGGGGCAGCTGGGCCGTGGCAGGAATTTAGGGCTCCTGAAGTAATAGGTGAGGCAGGAAAGGCGAGGACAAGGACGTGTCCTCATCTCTGTGTCCGTGCAGTGATGGTTTCATTAATTAGCAATAATAAATTATTATTGGGTTTCCAAAATGCTGTATAATATCAGAGGAACTTTGTGGGGCTGTCTGGGGACCCAGAGCCAGAGCTGGTTTGGTTTTGGGGTCCTGAACCCCCATCCTGCTCACTGGGGCTGGACCATTCAGCCGTGCTCTGGGCAGCATCCTGGGATGCAAATTCCATCTGTTCCTGAGGGAAAGCAGCAGCTCAGCCGTGCCCAGAGGCGCTGCCAGACATCCTGGGATGAGCATTCAAGGGATGCTCAGCGGGGAGAAACTCAGCCCGGGTTTTGTTTCCTCTTTCAGCTGCTCCCCGAGTCGCTTTGAGCTGGGTTTGTCCGCGGCGCTGGGAAGCTCCCAGCCTCTCCCACTCCTCCGGGAGCCACGAGCACCTTCAGATGTGGTTTGCCCCAAAACGCTCCTCGGCAGAACAAAACCAACCGAAGCGTTTTTCATACGGTGGTCCCAGCCCAGGAGCTGCCGTGCCCCCGTGCCTGGCACTGCCCTGCTCACCGCGGCTGGTTGCGGGATGGGGCGGCTGCCCGGCGGGCTTTGCACCCCAGGTGTGGTGGGAAGAGGCAATGGTGGCTCTGCCCGCGCCCCTGCTGCTCCCCGGGCAGCACGGACGGACTCGCCCCGCGGCCCCGGCCCGGCCTGTCCTCACTTGCCGGCTGCTCTCGCTTCCCATTCCCTGCCCGCAGCCCCGCGGCTCCTCAGCCAACCTCACATTTCCTCATTGCTAGGAAATGGCAAATTCCCCCCGGGCTGGTTTCAATGGCTCACGGATCCCTCGCCTTTGGCCTCTCCCCAGTTTCTCCTGGGCTGGTCGCAGCTCAGCCTTCGGGAGCAGCGCTTTTTCCCAGGCACGCAGCCCTTGGAATTCTCTGTCTGGGAGGACACCCCGCCCCTCGGACCGGGCTGGATTCACCCCTCTGTGCTGACACAACACTGAGCCCTTTTTCCGCTGGACGTGGTGGATTTGGGGGGTTCTGACGTCCTCTGCTCCTCTCTGTGCTCAGTCTCCGGGGTGCTGTCATGGCACAGCTCTGGCAGCCGCGATTCCAGGCTCCAGTTCCTCTTCTGTTTCTTGGTTTCACGTTTAAAAATGCCTTTGTGGTCTCCCTCTGCAAACCCCTCGTGGGGTCACTCCAGGGCTCCTTCCCGGGGTCACCACGCCGAGGTTGCCGCTGGTCCCATAAAATCATCCTTGGGTTTGCAGCCCGCTCTGCTCCTGATCCCCGGCTGGAATCCCATCCTTCCCGCCCTCGGGACCACTTTCACTCCGGGCCTGCTCTGTAGTTTCCCTGTTAATCAGCTGTCTCCTTATCTCCAGGTCACACCACGCTATTGTTCCCCAGCTGGATAATAACAGGAAGGGCTTGGAAAACCAGACCTGTGTGGGACTGAGGTGACCCAGGGCTCCCAGCTCCCCCAGAGCCCTCAGCAGCCCCTGCCTGGCACAGCCTGGAGCCCCCCACCCACCCCTGGGAGCAGCCAGAGTTGGGGGGTTGGAGTCCCCCAACTAAAAGTTGTGGGGTTGGAGTCCCTCACCCCAGAGTTGTGGGGTTGGAGTCCCCAGCCCAGAGTTGTGGGGTTGGAGTCCCCAGCCCAGAGTTGTGGGGTTGGAGTCCCAGGAATTTGTGGGATGATCTTTGGGAAGAGCCTCCCCCCAGCGCCTCGAACGCTCCTGCAGGTGCATGCCTGGCCTCCAGCCATCTCCCAGGGCTGTTCCCTTCAGGAACCAAGCCTGGCCACCCAGAACCCATTTCCCAGGATCAGCAAGATGTTTGGAGCTCTGCTCCGAAGGGCTTTTCCTCCCCATCCCAAGATTTTCATGCTGCTGCCGCACAGGGTGAGGCAGGGCTGATCCCAGCCTTGCCACGGGGGAAACTGAGGCAGGAAATGGCTTCCCACAGCCACCCACAATGCTCCCATTGCTGCCCCCACCAGCCACCCTGGGGTTTGGCTTATGGGGATCCATTCTTTGGGATCTACCCAGGGACACCCCAGGGCAGCAAGTTCTGCCTGTGGGTCCCCTGCAGGAGGAGGGAGAAGCCAGGCTCCCTTTCCAAGAGGGAGATGCCCATCTCCCTTTCCATGAGGGAAATGCTCATCTCCCTTTCCATGAGGGAGATGCCAGTCTCCTTTTCCATGAGGGAAATGCCCATCTCCTTTTCCATGCATATTTAGTGCGAGTGTTTCCAAATATTTCCGGAGGAGGAGAGGAGGGTGTGGAGTTTTCACAGGCAAATCAGGAAAACCAAGGTGAGGCAGGAGAGCTGGGAAGGACACAGGCCAGGAGGGTGTTGGTCTGGGATCAGGAAGGCTGCCCAGCAGTTTCTCCTGGCTCAAATTCCCTCAGTCAGAGTTCGGCCTGAAATGAGGATTTCCCACGAGCAACAGCATCAAAGAAAGTCTCTCCTCCCCCAGAAATTCCAGATTACCCTGAATCCCATCCCTGCCAGTGCTGAGCATCTTTCATGCCAGGCCATGGAATGCTCAGAGAACAAACTGCTGCTGCTACAGCCACATCTGGGCAGCTGTTGTTTGCCAGAGAGAACCGACAGCCCCGAAGTGCCACAGCAGCTCAGAAACAAAACAAAACAAAACAAAACAAAACAAAACAAAAAACAAAACAAAACTCACACCCTGAGTAACCACCGCACCTTGATCAGACACCCCCGCGACGCCCACCCCGTGCTTTGGGTGGCTCGGGGTGTGTTTTTTGCCTCTCCAAGCTGCTCGAGCAAAGTTTGTGCTGTCGACCATGCAGGCAGCCGCCCACACGCGCGGCCCTGGCACAGTCGTCCCCCGGGGGCAGGAGGCCGGTGACCTTTCAGGTCCCCACCAGCCACACTCTGTTTACGGCTCCGTGACCTTACCAGCCCCAGATCTGCATCTGCAGCCAATCCAAGGAGGAAAAGCTCCGCATTCTGGTTTGTGCCTCAGGCTCCGAGCCTGAGCATCCTTTGTAATCCAGGATGAGGTGACAATGCTGGTGATCATCGCCATCATTACAGATGATCCCTCTCTCCCTCCGCGGGATTAAAAGCCTGAACACAGAACCGTGCCCCGTGTGGAGCTTTCCAGAGCTCCTGAGGCCCCCAACAGGAGCAGCTCGTGATGTCCCCCAGCCTTCAAGGCTCAGCTCAGGTGAATTTTCGGGATCGAGCAGCCCATCAGCCCGGCCGCAAGGCACGAAAAGTGGGCTCGCCTTCCCTTCTCTGTAAGTACAATTAAGCTGCCGTTAATTAGGTGAAAAACCCTGACGAGTTCCCCTTTTCGAAGGCCGGGGGTCCCCCGGGATGTGCAGCCCGGGGCACCTGCAGGGTTCCCGCACATGAATCAGGGCCCGGTGGGTCACAAGACCGAGAGGAGCGAGGAGAAGCCGCCCGTCAGGTGACAGCACCCAGGGGGACAGGGGGACAAGGGCCCGGTCCCATGGAGGCCAGGGGGTTTTGGGGATGGGGGGTGGCTGCTCTCAGCATCGCACAGCCCGAGGGAGGGTCGGGCTGGAGCTGGGGGCTCTCGGCTCCCCGCCAGCACTCGGGTGGGTGTTACGGGAACTGGGCAGGTGGGACACGGTTAAATAATGTCACCGTTTGTCACAACCCCGGCTCGGGATGCTGTGAGGTGAGCGGGGATGGGGCAACGCTGGCGTGGGACACTTGGGATTGAGGAGGGACGGCAGCAGCATTTCATGGAATTCTGGAATGGCTTGGCTGGGGGGAGACCTTAAAGTCACCCAGTGCCACCCCCTGCCATGGGCAGGGACACGTCCCGCTGTCCCAGGCTGCTCCAAGCCCTGTCCAGCCTGGCCTTGGGCACTGCCAGGGGCAGCCACAGCTCCTCTGGGAATTCCAAGCCAGGCCCTCACCACCCCCACAGCCAGGAATTCCTTCCCAATATCCCATCCATCCCTGCCCCCTGGCAGTGAAAAGCCATTCCCCGTGTCCTGTCCATCCATCCTTGTCCCCGGTCCCTCTCCAGCTCTCCTGGAGCTCCTTTAGGTTCTGGCAGGGGCTCTGAGCTCTCCCTGGAGCCTTCTCTTCTCCAGGTGAGCACCCCCAGCTCTCCCAGCCTGGCTCCAGAGCAGAGGGCCTCCAGCCCTGGAGCAGCTCCATGTTCTCCTCTGCAGCTGTTCCAGCAGCTCGGGGTCCTCCCCGTGCTGCCCGGGCCCGGATCCAGCGCCGCAGGTGGGGTCTCACCTGAGCGGGGCAGGGGGCAGATCCATGGGCAGCATGGAGTGGCAGCAGCGATGACCCAGGTCACTGAAACACCTGGATCAGGACGGGGTTCACACGAGGCAGGTGTGTGGGATGACGAAAAAAAGAGTGAAACCTCTCAGCGGCAGATTCCATCCAGCCCGGGCTGTAATTTAAAACCATCCGGAGCCATCCCAGGTGAGTCTCTCTCTGTTCCCCCCCTTGGGTGAAGAGCTGTGCTCGGGATGCTCTGACCCACTAAGCCGAGCTGTAACTAAGCCAGTCCAACCCCCATGCGGCCGTTTCCGTGCCAGTCTGAGTCTGCCTCGGTTTATTTTGGCTTCAGGCCGTTCCCGATCAAACCGCTGTCAGTGCCTGAGCTGTCCCGCTCCCACCAGCCGGGTTTAGCGGCAGGTCCCCACGACTCAGGAGCTTTAAACCCAGCCTAAACCCCAGCGCGAGGCTTTGGGGTGCGCCCACAGCCCCAGCAGCCCCGAGCGGGCGGGAGGCAGCTGCACTCCCGTGTCCCTGTCACCCTCGGGGGACAGACACCCACCCGGGCCGGTGCGAGCCGGCCGTGGGGCTGGCACTCGTGGGGATGCCGAGTTTTCCAGAGCAGGGCGAGGAGCTGCTTGCTCCGGAGCAGGAATTCCCCGCCGGTGGGTGCCGATAAGGCTGAGCAAACCCCCACCCTCCGCCATAAACCGGGAGGAACCGGGTGGTGGTGTTGGTACCGGACACAATTAAGGGTTGAGGAGGGGTGGTTTAATTTTGGGGGGGGTCCCTGCTCTGACCTGCGGGGCCGTGGGAGCCACACACTCAGCGGGGGCCCCTCAGCATCAACCGCAGGGTTGAGGAGGGGTGGTTTCATTTTGGGGGGATCCATGATCTGACCTCCGGAGCCGCACACGCAGCGGGGACCCCTCAGCATCAACTGCAGTGTTGAGGAGGGGTGGTTTCATTTTGGGGGGTCCCTGCTCTGACCTCCGGAGCCGCACACGCACCGGGGGCCCCGCAGCATCCCCGGCGCTGCGGCTGCGGGCGCGCTCCCACCGGGCGAACGCGGCGACGGGGG
>VZSU01000694.1:146015-163791 GCA_013398715.1 Nesospiza acunhae | reverse complement strand
CTTTCCCTTCTCCCCCGCTGCAGCGGCTCACCCTGACATCCCTGCGTGCCTTAAAGCCTCCAAGTTCCCAGGGATGGGGCTCAAATCCAGGTGGGAGCACTCACCTGGTTCATTCCGAGGGATCCCATCCCCACATCCCTCCTCTCCCCACCCCGTGACCTCCCCTCTCATCTCCTCGAGGACAGCACCCAAACGGGGATTTGGCGCAGAGTCTCCCTCGACAGAAGCTGTTTGTGATCCGTTGGAATATTTTTTTTTTCCTTTTTTTCTCTTTTTTTTTTTTTTAAATTTTTTTTTTTTCTTTTTTTTTTTTTTTTTTTTTTTTAATTTTTTTTTTTTTTTTGCCTCGGCGCTGTGTTTGGAGCCGTTGCCATGAGTTCCCGGGAGGGGGGAGCGGGGTGGGACGGTGCCTGCGGTTTCCATGGACACGCCTGGAGCGCAGCGAGGAGGCATCCGGGAGATTCACGCCTAACCTGAGCGTGCCCTCCTGCCTGCCTCACCTGGGCACGGCTGCCATCCCCTCCTGGCCGGGAATTTGGGTGGTTTTAGGGAGCCCAATCCAGGTTTCCAGGATTTTGGTGTGCAGTGTTCCCTCTCCTTGTGCAGGCTGGCATGAGATTCGGGAATGCTGCTCAGGAAAGGTCTCTCAGCTTCCTTTGAACTTCCTGTGGTGGAAAAATCCTTCCTTAACACCTCCATCCCTCAGGGAAGCTTCACCCAAGTGGAGAGGGAGGAGAAGCTCAACCAAGTTCACTCTGTAGCAAAGTGGGAAAGTGAAGGTTCACATCCTTCCTGGAGTGCTCCTGACCTTCCTGTTGGAAGTGTTTGCAGGAATACTTTGATGCCTCTGGGATGGAGCTGATCCCATGGCCAGGCAGCTTTTCTGACCAGGCAGCTTTTCTGACCAGGCAGCTTCTCTGGATGCAGCTGAATCCATTCCCAACCCAGCAACTTCCAAAGGGAAGGACCCAATTTCTGGGATGATTTTTGTCTGCACAGAGGATCAGGTGGAAAGGGATGGCTTTGTAGAATCCCTCATCATCCCACATGCCAAAATCCTTGGGAAAACCAGGCTTGGAGGGTCAGGGTCACCCTGGCAGCACGGGAGGCTGGGTGTCATCCTCCTGCCTGCAGCACTGAGAGGTTTCTTTCCGGTGAAGGAATTGAGATTTTTGGTGGAAATTCAAAGAGTGAGAAGCTCTGGCGGGCATCCAGGCTATGCTGGCGCTTGGGGTTTCAGTGAGAGAGAGAGAAAAAGGGAAAAAAAATCCCTGAAACTTTCCACGGGAAGCGGGCACTTCCCACAAAACGTGGGTTTAGTCGGTGGTCTGGCAGTGGTACCAGTACAAACCAGTTTTGGCCACCAGTTCATACCAAAGTGGGACCTGAGAGTCCCCTGCAAACACCACTTGTGCCCACCTGGGGCAGGAATATTGAATTCAGAGGCTCAGTGTCACTTTTCCCAAATTAATTAACATCCAAACTGCCCCAGCCTCTGCTGTCCCCATCCCTGCCTGTCCATCCATCTGTCCGTCCTTCCCTCCCTTCCCAATCCCTGCCTGGCAGCTCAGCATCCCCAGGGAGAGCATTTTATCAACTGTGGGTGAAAATATTTGGTGTTTATCCCTTGCTTATCTGCCAAGGGTCTTCTGGGGCCTGATTAGGGGTGGCAAAGCCGTGTTGAGCTGGAATGAGCTGGGAAAAAGAATCACATCCCACAGGGAATTTATCCCCTGGGCAGGCTCTGAGCTCCATCCCAGCTCCCCACAGCCAGGGGTGATGCCAGGGTTTGATGTCCACCCTAGGAAAGGACCATTCCTCCCTAATTTAGCAAGGATTGAGTGATTCTTGCTGGCAATTCCTGCCTTCCAGGAATGCTGGGCAGTGGGAGCTCCGTGTTTTAAACTGCAGCTCCCTGCAGACCTCATGGAGCTGTATGCCCCCCCTGCCTGGGAGGTTTGTTTCCAACTCTCCTGTGCATCCAGAGGAGAATTAACTGCTTTGGTGTGTGTGGCCCTGCGTTTGCACATGGAAAAGCCAAGTAAATAGATGAGATTGCTGGGGAAACTTCAGAGAAAATCAGCCACAGCTTCTCCCACCTTCCCCTCCCTGGGGTTCCTGAGCATCCCCGAGTAGAGCTCGCAGGATTCTCTCCACCCACACTTTTTTTCCCTTACTTTAAGCTCTTCCCACCCTCTCCCTGCAGTGTTTCACCCTCCTCCCTCCCCCCTGAACCCTGCTGCTTTCCCAAACTCCAGGTGCCCTCGCAGGGAGGGGGCTGTGAGGGGCCGGGGTGCTCCCCCAGCCCCGCGGGCTGGGAACGCTCCGGCTGTGACTCAGCGCGCTCGGCTCTTCAGGAATGGGATTTCAAGGGATTTCACACCCCAAACACAACCCCAGCTTTCTCTCGCTCAGCAGAAACGAGACATCAGGAAAAAAAAGGCAAAAAAAAAAAAAGCAGCACCGATTCTGGTTTTTCTTTGGTGTTTACAGAGCCAGGCTCAGCTTTGAAAGTACCAGGGAGATCCGTGCAATTCATGGCAGTGATGGATATGGATCCACCTCCCCCCGGTTTATTTGTGTTATCCCCATCATGCATTTTCTAACCTCTTAATTTTGAAGCAAATGGTTGTGATGTTGCTGTCTCAGCTGCACTTTTGTCCCCCCACAGTTTTGCAGGCAGGGACACAACTCCCAGAGGGACAAAACTTCGGTGCCAGCAGCAGTTTTGAGGCGTGGGGTGAATCCATTTGGTTTAAAAGCTCCAATAAAATCCATACCTTTCATCTTTTTTTTTTTTTTCTTCCTTCTTTCTTTCCTGCTCATCCATCTTCCCCCCCCAACCCTCCCAGAGAATCATATTAAAAGGCAGTGATTTAAAAACCAGGAAAATTATGTAAAATTGTAAAATAGAACAAAAACTTCCAATAATTGAGGAACAGACCTGACTTGCACAGGGTTATTTTTTTAGAGGTTTTACTGAGACAGACATAATTACCAAGTGGCATCACGATGCTGATAGAGGTATTTACTGCTGCATGGGAGATTTGCAGAGCTCCATTGACTTCCCTTTGTTTCTGTGAGAAGAAAAGGGATTTTTGGTGTTCTTTGGTGGGGTGAGGATGGGGAATGGGATGGAGCAGGACCCCCTGTGCTCCCTCTGCCTTCCCTTCCCAGCTCTGATCCCCAACCAGTGGCTTTTCCTACTCCACATCCCTCTTGGTACCCAATTCCCTGGATTTTGAACCATTTTTCCAGTGGACAACACGACTTAGGGATGCTCCTTGTTCCCCCCAGAGGGGCAGGTTGTGCACAGGTAATTCTTTAATCACCTTTTTAATTGTCCTTTCCCACTAGGAACCAACCTGGCTCCAGCTCCTTGCTTGTTCCCGCCCTGCCAGAGAGTGGCAAACTGGTTTTAAGTGGGATAACACTCCCCTGAGTAAAATCCTCTTTTTTTTTTTTATCCTTTCACCACCAAGTTGGTGCCATCACTTCCAAAAACATCAAGTGACAGCACCTGGCTGTGGATGGCAGGCAGGAGGTGCCTCATTTTGGTTTATATTTGACCCACAGAGGAAAACACAAAGGAAAAAAATCCATATATTTTTGTTTTCTTCCTGTAAGGCACCACACCCCCGGTTATTGACAGGGAAATTATACAGCAGAGTGATGTTTGTTTATAAAAGAAGGGTGATTCACACTGCCACAGGAGCTGGAAAGGGTTAAACCCAAAATTACACCGGTCCTGGTGGAGAACCATAAACAGGAAGTTCTCCTGAAAAAAAAAAATTTAAATTTAAACCTGGTGACTCAGGTTGGCTCCAGAGCTGCTCAGGGAGGGTCACAGGGGGTGCAGCCCTGGATTATCCCCAGTGGGTAATTACAGCCTTGGCTTGAAAACAACGGGAAAAGTGGGAAGAGCAAGGTTTGGAGTTTGGATATTCAGGGTTTTTTGCTTCGTCCTGCCCCTTCTTCCATTGCAAATTTCTTCTCCTGTTGCACACAGTTGGATTTTCCAGCAGGTTACACGGATAAAAATATTTCCTGGGGGTCAAGCTGTTGTTTGGAGCAGTACTGGGACTTGGAAGTGGAACTGGTGGGAAGCAAAAGGAAAACCAGCAGTGGGAAAAGCCAGACTGGGAGGCAGCAACACAGTCCCAAAATCCATGGTTTTATCTCAAGTTTTGTGTAGCAGCATGAGAATTTGGGCTGGTCCAGTCCAAATTCTCAGGAGGGGACTCAGACACTTTCCCAAAAGCTCCTGGTGCAGATTTGGGATGGGAAATTGGAAGTGGAAGGTTCCATTGGAACGGAATAGGATGAAGCTGAGCTGTAGGTGAAACATCTTTGGCAAAAAACACTTTAATGTCATTATGACCTCAATTTTTTCTATTTATTTAAAGCATCACAACCCAGAAAACATTGGGAGATTTTGGCTGAGATGCTTTAACCAAGCAGCACCTCTTTAACTTAATTAAATCCATTGACAACAGCAGTTGAATTCCTGGATTTTCATTATACTGATAGGTGAAAGAAATCCAATTATTTCCAGGCTGCCTGCGTGGTTGCTCCCAGCTGACCCAGCCACCCTTACATATGTTGTGTAATTTATTTAGAGTACTCTTCTCATTCAGGTAACCCAGATTTTCCTGGGAATTAGGGATTTTAAGAATGAAGGCTGTGCTGGCAGGTGAGCCTCTCCTCCAGCTGTTGCAGCAGAGGAATCCTTTGAAGCAGCTCTCAGCTCCAGACACCGTCTTGTTACTTTTTTTAATATCCTCTTTCTAAATATTTACAAGCTTTGTTTGGGATTTTTTTTTTAGTATTATTTTATCCTCCCCGGCAGATTTGGTTTGAAACAGAGTGGGTTCTTCAGCTGCTTGTGGAGCATCTTTGCCTTGCTTTGGGGTGCAGGGAGGTTGTGTGGGGCTGACCTCAGGGGTGGCACTGGCTCTGGGAGAATCAAAGGGACCCACAAGGACCATCCAGCCCTGCACAGACACCCCAAAATCCCACCCTGAGCATCCCTGGGAGTGTTGTCCAAACCCTCCTGGAGCTCTGGCAGCCTCGGGGCTGTGCCCATTCCCTGAAGAGCTGTCCCAGTGCTTATTCCAGCCTTTGGGGGAAGAATCTTTCCCTCAAATCCAACCTGGCTCTCCCTTGGTGCAGCTCCAGCCGTTCCCTGGGTCCTGTCACTGTCCCAGAGCAGAGATCAGAGAGCTGCCCCTCTGGAATGCTGAGAAGTCTCCCCACAGTCTCTCCCACCCTTTCCCTCTCTGGGGGGTGCACAGTGCCTGGAATGAGGGGCTGCCAGCCCGGGACACCCCCTGCTGCCCCCCAAAGCCACCCCCAGCCCCGTGCCCAGCACCAGCACTGCTCACACATTCCCTTCTCCTCTCTCTTTTCCAGGATCCCGTTCAAGATCGGGCAGCCCAAGAAACAGATTGTTCCCAAGACAGTGAGTAAACCAGTTCCCCCTTTTTAGCTCCAGTCTTGGATCATGTGGCTGATGAGTCAAGCCAGCACTTTGACTCGTCCCATTTTGCAGCGTGTGGGAGGGAGCTGGAGCAGCAGAACCTGTTGCCGCGTGTGACCAGCGCTCCTCGTGCGAGGAGCGAGGGGGAGCCCCATGCAGGCAGAATATTTTGGTTTTGGGGATCTGTTGAAATCTTAATTTTTAAAAAAAAAAATTTTTTTTTTTTGGGAGGGGTGCGTGTGTGTGCGGGGTAGGGGAAAAGAGCTCTCTTGGTCTGGCACAGTTTTCCTCGGAGATGGCTGAACGGGTTTGCTTCCTTCCTTCCTTCCTTCCTTCTTTCAGCAATGGCTTGTTTGTTCATCCTTTCGGAGCAGATGGAGGAGGAGGAGTGGTTCAGATCGCTGAATATAACTGTTTCCAAAGAAAGGCTTATAAGCTGAGATGCTTAGTGCTCGGGCGTGAATTAATTTGTGCTGCACAGCATTTGCTTTAAAAGCAAATTAAAAAAGCATTTTGTATTCCCGTGGATTTGAGGCTCCTACCCCAAGTGCTGCTGCTTGCAGCTGGCTGTGGTATTTTCCCTTCTTAAGCAGCTTGGCTTTGCATTTGTCCCATGCCAAAAAAAAAGCTGTGGAACCTCCCGGGAGCTGGCCCTGAAAACTCACCAGGACACCTGCTCTAAAAAGGGAGCCCTGAGAGGCAGCGTGGGGCAGAGCTTGTCCCTCTGATGGCACTGGTGCCCTAATCCCCTGCACAGACTGACATCCCTGATCCTTCCTCTCCAGGACACCCAGCTAATTCCGCAGGATGCGTGGGCACCCGTGTTTGTGGGGCAGTTTCTCCTTGGGACATGACATTTCCCTGGAGGCAGAGGGCTGATCCCACCACTCCCTTCAAGGCTTGATTGTCATGTTTTATTTTAAAGGATTTGGTGGTTGTCTGCTGCCGTGGAGCAGCAATTTTCTGTAACAGCTCCAAACTGTCAGTACAGAATTTAAGCCAGGCAAGCAACGAAGACGAGGACTGGTAAAATTCCTCCGTGGTTTTCCTGTGTTTTCAGCTGCCCTTTTCCAGGGGCTGGTGATCCACCAGCAAGGTGCTGCTGCCTGTGATCCCTCAGGTGAGGCAGCCCAGCCTCGGCCCTTCACACCTCTCCCAGCTCGTGTCAGGAGCCCCACATTCCTTGCTCTACAATATTTTGCCTTTCCCAGTGCTCCCAATGCCGATGTCCTTCCAGGCAAGAACCAACTGCTCTGCAGTTCTGGGTGTCTTGGCCAGCTCTGCTGGGCAAATCCAACCCACCCATTCTCACCTCCCAGTTTAATACATTCCATTTCCTTGCTGTTTCCCTCCCCCTTTAGAGGTTTTTCTCCCCTAAAATCATCCATCTCTGTGCTCAGGCTCCCTGCAGATGAGTGGTGGCACCTCTGAGATCTTCCCTTCCCCAGAGCTGCTGGAATGTGCTGTTCTGAAGCAGTTGGCAGCCTTTGCTTATATATACATGTGTGTGTATTAAATAGAACAGCTCAGAATATCCGGCAGGCAGAGGTTCATTCAGCACCCAGAGCCTTTCCAGGCCTTTTCCTTTTCCTTCCTTCCTTCCTCAGCTCCCTAGGAACAAGGAACAGGATTCAGTGTCAACAAAGTTGATTTCTAAAAGGCTTCCACTTGCCCTGGAATGATGATATTGATGATGATGATGATGATGATGGTGGTGGTGGTGTTGCTCTCCAGGCACCAGATACAGGGAAAGCAGAAAACAGGAAGCCCAAAACCTTGGAACTTCACACCCGGTGTAGAGTGCAGCACTTCAAAGGAGAACAAACAGCAGGAAACCACGGATATCCCCCAGGATCAGGCATTCCATGTGCAGTGCTGTGCAAGGGATGGGGCTGCTTTGAGCTGCAGGCCCCCGAATTTACCTCCCAGTTGCAGGCTGAGCCACTCCATCTGTGCAGGCGTTGGGGAACAGCAGCAGCAGCCAAGGGCTGGGATGTTCCAGATGTTGGGCTGCAGGAAGTGGGAAGGTGTGGCATCTCCAGGGCTGCATCCCAAGCCCATCAGAAGGGAAGTGGTTGTGGGTAGAGGATCTCCCACTCACAGAGACTGGACCACAAAAGAGGAGGTGAGGGGGAAAGGTAAAAAAAACCCAGCATTTGTGAGGATGTAACTTCTTTGGCTCTCCATGAGGCCTGGGACTGCAGTCAGGAGAGGGGGGAGGCTTTGCCGAGAGGCTCAGCGAGCCAGAGAGGCTTTTTTGTTGTCTCAGTGCTGGGGCTGGTGTCAGATCTAGGCCGGGAGTAGTCCTGAAAAGCAATTTGCCTGGGCTGCCGAGGAATTAGTCATGACTCCCTGTGCCCACTCGCCTGTGATCCTTTGCAGAAGGGCACGGTGTCAGCCACAGTTTAGCTCTTGAGGGAGAAGGAAACCCCGGTAGAAAATATCAGCTGGTGAACTGAGGTGATCTCCCCCTCCCCAGACATGGCTGTGCTTTGTTTCCACCTTAACCTGGGCAAATCCAATTCCAGACAGCATAATCTCTCCCCTCCTCTTCCCTGAAAAGAGCAGCTGTCACCGGGCTCTGGGAGCCGGGTGGGAGGATCTAATGCTCCGAGAGGACCTGCTGTCAGCAGGGCCATGGGCCCACAGCCCAATTAAACTAATGCCCAGTGATAGGAGTTAAACCTGTTAGAATTATATCTCTCCATGTTTATTGCTCAGCCACGAAGCCTCTTATGGCAGAGATGTTCTTCCCTCCCTCGGGACAGCTCCGCTCCCAGCAGAGGCTGCGCTGCCGTCGGAGCTGTCTCGTCTCCCCAGCTCTCCTGCAGCTGCAGCTGAAGTTCACCTGTGTCCCCTCAGGTTGTTCCCTGCCTTTCACTGGGTCTGGGATGATCCAAGCAGGCAGGAGCTGGGGAGCAGAGCCGGCCCTGCATCCCCCAGTGAGGTTTTATCCCACCTCCCTCCCTGCTTCCCTCGGCCCTGCTCTGGCCTGGGCTGACTCAGACCACTCGCCCTCCTCCTCCTCCTTGCTGGCCTGAGTCAGCTTGGCAGGGAGTGGAGACCTGAGCTGCCAAACCTCCTTTCCTTGACTCATCCCAGCAGCTCTGCCTTCCCCAGGGATGTCGGACGGAGGAGCTCCGTGAGCAGCAGGATTCCACTGAAGCCCCTTTCCATTGGGCTCCACCAGCGAGCTGGAAATCCCAAAACAGTGGAGTAAATGTCATGGGAGTGCTGGGATGAATTCAAGTGATGCCAGTTAAATAGTTTTGCTCATTTTCCTTCAATCTTTTCTGGCCAAACTGGTCTCTGCAGTTGGGAGGTGCCTCCTTTTTCCCTTTGCCACTTTTCTGGGAAGCTTTCTTGCAGGATGGGGATGTGGAGATCTTGCTGGGTGGAGTCTGTGACATCCCAGATCCACCTGCACTCTGCAGCTCTGGCTCAGAATATTCACCCATGGGACTTACGTTGAAATTCTTGATGGGATGGCAGAAGCTCAGCAGAAAATCTTAGTTCTAATTTCTGTGTGTCTCACTTGTTTTTTTTGGAAAAGAGGAAGAAGGAAACACTTCCCTCTTTTTCCCAAGATCCACAAAGATGCTGAGACCACTGGAAGATGCAGAAATCAGCTCATCTTCCTCCTCCAGGAAAAAAACATGAACCCCAGGGGGATAGGAAGGTTCCTCACAGTCCCTCATTTCCATCTCTTTGTAGTGTTGGCTTCAGTCTTGCTCCATTGCCTCATAACCAGGGTGGTGATGACGATCCTGCCCTTCAAGCAGGAGGGATCTGATCACAGGTGGGAGGCCCAGTATTTGCAAACAAAAAAAAGAACTGGGTGAAGGAGAGAACGTTGTTTTATTTCAAAGCTTTCAAGAGGTTGTCGCTCTTGATGTAGATTTAAATAAAAACCCCGAGATGAGCGATTTTTGCATTACCCAGCCCCTGTGCCTGGAAGAAAGAAAAAAAAAAAAACGTTCAATACAGAAAGTGTGGTTTGATTTGGAGTTTTCAGAAAGAGGCTGCAGAGCAGTGGGATTATTTTAATAATACGGAAACTTCCCTTCAGGATATTGTAATTTTCTTGCCTGTACTTCTTGTTCTCGTTACTCTTAACGTGATAATCCTCTCCACAGCCTCTGTCGGCTGCGTGTGACCGTGGAGAGCTGCTGGGAGTGGGAATTACTGTGTGCTCTGCAAAATGTTCCCAGCTTGTCCTCCTTGCAGGGCTCTGCCTGTGACTCTGCAGGGTGGGAGCACGTGAGAGCAGCTTTTCCCTCTGTTTTTGTGGGATACCCGGGCTCCAGCCACGGCTGGGAGGCTCCCTGAGCTCGCAGACTGTGGGGACTGGGAGCCAGTTGCTGCCTGTGGGCGTGAAAAATAAGAGCAATCCTTGGGCAGCTGTCTCAGAGAGATGGGGCTGGGGATGTGAGTCAGGCTGGGCAGCTGAAGTGTGTCTGTGTGGAGTCACCTCGATCCCATGTGGATCCTGCTCCGGCACCTCCTGGGGTGGGGACTTGGGGGAGCTCGGGAGGTCTGAGGGGTTCACAGCACCCACAAGGTTGCAGGGTGGGAAGGTTTTGTCTTTATGGAATGAATCCTAAAGTCCCAGAATGGTTTGGGTGGGAAGGGAGTGTTAAACTCACCTTGTTCCACCCCCTGCCATGTGCAGGGACACCTTCCACTATCCCAGGGTGCTCCAGGCTGGCCTTGGACACTTCCAGGGATGGAGCAGCCACAGCTTCCCTAGGAATTCCATCCCCACCCTCACAGCCAGGAATTCCTTGCCCAAATCCCATCCATCCCTGCCCTCTGGCAGTGGGAGCCATTCCCTGTGTCCTGTCCCTCCATCCTTGTCCCCAGTCCCTCTGCAGCTCTCCTGGAGCCCCTTCAGGCCCTGGCAGCTGCTCCATATCCATTTAAGGCATGATGCCTTTTGCTTATTGCACAGAAACGGGCAAATCTGACAGCAAAAAAGGGCCAGAAACCCTGAATATTTACAGGTATTCCACAGCCAAAGCCTTTGGAGGAATTGGTTGCTGAGCAGATCCTCCTAACCACAGAGAGGCAACGATAAGGGAACGACACCCCCAGCCTTTCAAAGGGGGGCACAGTTTTGAGTCTTGCCCGACCCTGTGTGGTTTGCAACCAAAACAATTCACACCTAAGGCCTATAAATAGAGTGCAATAGTCCCTGGATATTTTAGCAGCCGGAACAGGCACGGGGATGGAGGGTGAGTTTTACTATGTGCTGGTTACCTGACCTGCAGGGCGCCAGCTGCCGCGGATTTCTGCGCTCCCCGAACGCCAGGCACAAGTCGTGTGAGCTGCCCCCACACTGCTCCGTGTCTGTTCTCTCCAGCACCCAATTTTAGCAGCACGAAAAGGGAGCTGGAGCTCCTGGGAGGGTTTTTTGGAGCAGAGGGATGGGGGGGGGAGAGAGCCCAGCTCGCATCCCCCGGATGGTGGGAGCGGATGGTGAGGACAGCTGGGCGCTGGGATGGGGCTGGAATGTGGCTGGGCACTGCCTGCCCTCAGATCAGGCTGGTGGAGTTCAAGTGCAGCCCAAAAAGATGCTTTAAGAAGGAGATTGTTAAGAAAATCTCCATCTTTAACCCTCAAGCTTTTAACAGCAATTCTCCTTGAAAAGCAAACATCCCCATTAAATCGTGGTGCTGCATCAAGCCTGGGACTGAAATCTCAGGGCCAGCAGGAAGAATTGGAACAAACCTTTGGATCCTTCTAGTCCTGGCTGCTTCCAGCACTCTGCATTTCCTTAATAGCACGGGAGCTTGACAACACGAGTGAACCCAGGGCTGATCCCATGACAACAAACGCGCACGGATTTACTCTTGGCTGGTCAATTGAAATCCATTTGCTTCTCTGGTTGACGAGGTGTGGAATGAATGTTTTAAGTGTGTTAAAACAGTCAGCATGGAAAGAAAGTTCCTTAAAATATCTCCTAGCACTGGAGGTTTGCTGCCAGCTAGCAAGTAGGAGGGAGCAGGCACTGAGGTAGCATCGGGAGAAGGCTGTGCTGGAGCTCAGAGCTCGGAGCACAGGCTTCCCCTCCCTTTTGGAGGTGTCACAGTCCACTGGGATTGTGCTCCAGCCCAAGAATCTCATGGGAGGGAGCTGTTGTAGGGGTAAGGAGTGTGTGGAGGGGGTGAATAATGCAGACATGGTGGTTTAGGGGGAATTTCACCATCCTGTTGAGGATGAGGAAGGAGGAAACAGCCAGACCCACCTCAGCGTCCTTAACGGGGCTGGAGGAGCAGCAGCTCCCCTCAGCTTTTGGGAGAGAGAGCAGGGGTTTGTCCCCCAGCACTGAGCCATGCTGGCTTGTGACCTCCCTGCTTTTCTAGCATTCCCATTCATTCCATCAGCTCCCAGTCCATGTCCTGGAGCACATCCTTGGCTCGAGCTGACATGTTTGGTGCTGGCTCCAAGAGAGTCTGGAGCTCCAAATCCCCAAGGCTTCCTTTACTTTTGAGGCGTAACCCCCATTAAAGCTGCAGCTTGTGCTGGGCTCAGCTCAGCATTTCCCAGGGACAGCTTTCCCTGCATGCTCCAGGCTGCCCTGCAGTCCCCTGGAGCTGATTTCCATCTCTTCTTTCCACAGGTGGAGAGAGACTTTGAAAGGGAATATGGGAAGCTGCAGCAGTGAGTATCAACCACACTGGTCAGACAGGACCGGCCGCGTGCTTCCCTCCTCCCATTGCATCTTCCCAGGGAATTTTAGCCAGAGATGCTCTTCCCAGTGAGCAAATCCCTCACTGCCCTGTAATTTCCAATTCTTCAGGGTTTCTCTGAGTGTTCAAAGGTGTCCTCAGAAGTATTTGCAGTGGGGTTGCAGATTCTGGCAGTTAAAAAAAAAAAAAAAAGCGTAAATTTGCCAGAAAACTGCGGCCAACACCTCAGAGGACCAGGAGTGGCTTTGCCATCCTGCCTGTGTCACAGGAGCTCACAGGGATCATCTGGAAGCATTTGGCTTTACCGTTTGTGCTAAGTGTGAGAACTTTCAGGAAATATGCGAACTATGAATAAGAGATCACCAACTTGAAAAGGTTAAAAACCATCTGAAAACAACCCGAAAGGGTTGAGCTGCACTGAACTTCATCAAGCCTTGCCTGGATATTTTTAACTCCCACCAGAAGCCAGCATATTCAGCCCGTAAATGATTTGTTGCACGTATGATACACTTGGGTTTCTTTCTTTCCAAGATTCCAACTTTGCCTTCTTTCTCCCATCTTTCAGATTGGAAGATCAGACCAAAAAACTTCAGAAGGATATGAAGAAAAGCACAGATGCAGATTTGGGTAAGTGACTGGAGGATACATAGACTGTGAACTTGGCCACAGAGAGCTGAAGTGACTTTTCTCAAGATCACATGAGTAATGTGTGACAAGTCTGGAAAACAAATCCAGAGCTCAGTCCCACTCAGTTTGCTTAGTTACAAGGCCATCTGCGAGAGGCAGCTCAGCCCAGGGAACACAGAGAGTGCTGCGAGCTCAGTCCCCCTCTCCTGAGCTCCATGGCCTTGGACAAGTCCCTTTCTTTTGTTTGCCTCAGTTTCTGCCACTGAAAAAACCCAGGAGTCATCGTTCCAGGTCTCAGATTATCCAGCAGGAGCAGCTCCAGCTGAGCCTATTGTGCCAGCAGTGCTTTTTCACCTCCTTCAGTCCTCCTTTCCCCTCCCTCATCTCGCTCTCTGGAGCCCCAGGAAGGTGGGATGGGTCTGGGGGGCACAGCTGGCCACAGCTGGCCGTGTTTGCCGTGGGAAATGCTGACCTGGCAGCTCTCCTTTGGGAACAACCCAGCTCATTCCCTCGGTGCCTGCTTCTTTTGGCTTCCCCTCGTGGCAGTGGGCGATGGAGGAAGCAATAAACAGCTCTGCCTGCACGTTTGGGGTGACATCTGCCCTTGCAGGTGTCCCGTGCCATGTCCCAGCTCCCTTCACATCCCTCTGCTTGGAATCTGCTGTGCCCAGAGAGGGATCCAGCAGAGGGGAGCTGGGAGCTGCGTTTGTTGGATGCTGGTTACTGAACCTGCAGCAAAGAGCTGTTCCAAACCCAGATGGTTTTTCCCAGCGTGTGGTTTGGAGCAGTCCCTGCCTGGCCCCCACAGCTCCAGAGCCAAGGCAGAGGCACCAGCACAAACAGGTGTGGGCTGCACTGGGCCAGCACTCATCGCGTGGGATCGGGGTCACTGCAGGGCAGGCCAGTGGGAAGGAGGCAGATTTGGGGCTTTCCATGATCCAGCCTCTCACCTGTGTGTGTGTGTGTGAGTGTGTGTGTGTGTGTGTGTGTGTGTGAGTGTGGATATTGCCTGACACACAGATCCAGCCTCACACCTCTGTGTGTGTGAATGTGTGTGTGCGAATATTGTGTGTGTGTGTGTGTGAGTGTGGATATTGCCTGACACAAACACAGATCCAGCCTCACACCTATGTGTGTGTGTGCCTGTGTGTCTGTCTGTGTCTCTGTGTGTGTGAGTGAGTGAGTGAGTGAGTGAGTGAGTGAGTGAGAGTGTGTGTGTGTGTGTGTGTGTGTGTGTGAGTGTGAGTATTGCCTGACACAAACACAGATCCAGGCTCTCACTTGTGTGTGTGAGTGAGTGTGGATATTGCCTGACACACAGATCCAGCCTCACACCTCTGTGTGTGTGAATGTGTGTGTGTGAATATTGTGTGTGTGTGTGTGAGAGTGTGAATATTGCCTGACACAAACACAGATCCAGCCTCACACCTGTGTGTGTGTGAATGTGTGTGTGTGTGTGTGTGTGTGAGTGTGTGTGTGTGTGTGAGTGTGTGTGTGTGTGTGAGTGTGTGTGTGTGTGTGAGTGTGTGTGTGTGTGTGAGTGTGTGTGTGTGTGTGAGTGTGTGTGTGTGTGTGAGTGTGTGTGTGTGTGTGAGTGTGTGTGTGTGTGTGAGTGTGTGTGTGTGTGTGAGTGTGTGTGTGTGTGTGAGTGTGTGTGTGTGTGTGAGTGTGTGTGTGTGTGTGAGTGTGTGTGTGTGTGTGAGTGTGTGTGTGTGTGTGAGTGTGTGTGTGTGTGTGAGTGTGTGTGTGTGTGTGAGTGTGTGTGTGTGTGTGAGTGTGTGTGTGTGTGTGAGTGTGTGTGTGTGTGTGAGTGTGTGTGTGTGTGTGAGTGTGTGTGTGTGAGTGTGGATATTGCCTGACACAAACACAGATCCAGGCTCTCACCTGTGTGTGTGTGTATCTGTGTCTCTGTGTGTCTGTGTGTGTGTGTGTGTGTGTGTGTGAGCGTGGATATTGCCTGACACAAACACAGATCCAGCCTCTCACCTGTGTGTGTGTGAATGTGTGTGTGTGTGTGTGTGTCTCTGTGTGTGTGTGAGCGTGGATATTGCCTGACACAAACACAGATCCCGGCTTTTCCCGTGCTCTCCCACCCTTCCCAGCACGGGCAGATGGGTGGGAAAAGCACCAACCACCCAGGACCAGCCACCCAGGACTCTTTTCCAGGGTGAAATCTGCCCTTTCTGAGGACTCTGGTCATTGTCAGGGATCCTTGGTAAGTTTTTCCTTGTTAAGGATTCCCCTCCCTCCCTTGCAGTGGGCGTTGTTTATATGGAGCATTTCAAGTCCCAGAGGAGCTGTGGGAGGACTTTCTTTTTCCGTTCTGTTACATGGCAGAGTCACAAATGAGCCTTGGCCAGAGCCAGGATGATCTGATTTCTCATTTAAAGGCTTGAAATGGTGAGTGGAGGGAGAGGCTAGCACACAGCCTGCCGAGGGAGGGCTGGAGGAAAAGGAGGTGGATCGGATCAATCCTGGCGGTGCCCATTCCCAACATCCAGCCCCCAGATCTAGTGAGGATGGCAGAGTTTTGCCCTCCTGTCTCATTCCTCCAAGCTCAGGGGTTTGGTTGGTTCTTCACTGCCTGCAAACACTCCCTGGCAAAGTGGGACTGGTGGCTCAAGTCTCCACCTTCTTCCCAAAAAGCTCAGCTCAGAACAAGAGAATTCCTGTGCACAGAAATATCCCAGGCAGGCTCTTCACTGCCCTAGCAGCAAACAGTGTGTTAGCAGCACTCCCTGTGCCACAACTGGACATCACTCACCCCCTTCCCCACCCTCTTTCCAGAGAAAATAGGATCTTAAGAAGCAGGAGGATGTTCTTTACTGGAGGTAAAAGCTCTCCTTTGGAATAATTAGTTGGAGGTACATGTCACATGTTTAATGAGCAAAAGAGCAGTGCAGACCCCCCTGAAGGCCATCCTGAGGGACAGGAGATCCTTTCTCCTCCTCCTCTTCCTCCTTCTCCTCCTTGTCCTTGTCCTTGTCCTTCTCTCTCCTGCCCTGGCACTCTCAGACCCCACTTTTTCAGCTCTCTCCAGGTGATCCCACTGATGCAGAGGAAATTCCTGACCCAAATTCCCCCGAACATGCCCAAACCCCCCCCTCAATTCCCAACCTCCCAGCGTGACCCTGCCACTCCCTCCCTCCAGTTCCCTTCCAGTCCTTTCCTGTCAAG
The DNA here is from genome assembly GCA_013398715.1 of Nesospiza acunhae. Lineage (NCBI taxonomy): Eukaryota > Metazoa > Chordata > Aves > Passeriformes > Thraupidae > Nesospiza > Nesospiza acunhae. The sequence goes on along the minus strand of VZSU01000694.1, from coordinate 147,816 downwards.
GAAGATTTCATTTTTCTTCCAGCCAAAGGAGTTCTGCTGTTCTCAACTCCGTCCTGTTCTGGCACAAATCCCTGCTCAGATGTGGTCACACATATGGATTCTATCCATCTGTTTCAAGGTTTAAATACCCAAAGCCTTCATGTTTGGATAATAGATGGATACAGTGGCTTTGTTATCCCAGAGTGAGAGGCTCATTCTGCACTGAGCTCCCCAGCTCTGCAGCTTCTGAGCTCTCTCTGTTATAATTGTGTGTAACCTTTCAATCAGAATGTTTAACCCCTTGATTTATGATCTTAAGCCCCATTATTGGGATGATTTTAACTTTTAATATCTAAGGGAGTCTTTCCAAAGCTCCTCCAAAGCACAGCTCAAGCATCTGGCTTTGTGATCTCCAACTGGAATAGCTTCCAACACTGAGGAAAAAGAACATTTTTTTTAGTACCTCTGGCCTTTTTTTTTTTAGTCTATTTTATCTCTGTTTATATTTATGCTTTCCTTTTTATTAGACTTTTTTTCCATTCTGTACCTTCCCTGATTTCTTGCTCATTTGTGTAGAGGCTCTGTCATTGAATTTTCCCTTTGCAGACCAAGTGTTTGGATAAAGAGGGATGTGGCTGATGGAAAACAAGTGGAATGCTCAGTCAGAGCATGACCTGGTGCTTCTGGATTTCTTGGTGGCACTCCCAGGGCCTGTAGGGACTTCATATTCCCCCTGGCTCCTTCTCCACAGGCAAAAAAAAAAAATCAGCTTATTGAGGGGGAATTACTTGTGTCCCTGCTCTTTGTGTTTGGAGGAAAGAGAAACCTTCGTCTCCCAGTCCTGTCAGTCTGGTCCTTTCCCACTAAATCCACTTCAAATACATGGGGTTTTTTTGTAAAGCCATTTGAAAGACTTAATGGACTGTGATTTTTCTCGTTGTGGAAGAGCTGTAGTGAGGCTGAGAGTGACACTTAATAGTCTGTCGAGAGAAGATGTATAAAAACCCCCATCTCTGGGTTTTTTTAAGAGAACAGTGCTTTTGTTAGTCTGGGATTATTTCTGGCAGCATCACAAGCCTCACATTGGAATGCTTCAGACTTTTAACTTATATAAAAACACTTCTCTGGGTGTTTACATGACTGAATTGGTGCCTTTTCCTTGCTTTTCTCTCAGCCTCCACCGAGCATCTCCCTGCCAGCTTGTGCTGACCCCCTCCTGGCTGGCTCAGCTGCCTGATTTTTGCCCTCCTGGCAGTGGGAAATGTGACCCTGTCTGGTTTCTTTTCCATCAGCCATGTCCAAGTCTGCAGTGAAGATCTCCTCAGACCTGCTGTCCAACCCCCTGTGTGAGCAGGAGCCCTCGTTCCTCGAGATGGTCACGGCCTTCGACACGGCCATGAAGAGGATGGACTCCTTCAACCAGGAGAAGGTGGATTGGCTTTGGCTGGAAATTGGGAGTGCTGGGAGTGTCCTGGAGGCATGGAATGGTGGGAGTGTCCTGGAATCATGGGGTGGTTGGGGATGGGGGGGGATTGAACCCATCCCATTCCACCCCTTGCCATGGCAGGGACACCTCCCACTGGCCCAGGGGAGACTTTCTGAATTTCCACAATGTCCCAGGTGGCTCCGAGCTGGCCTTGGACATTTCCAGGGATGGTGCAGCCACAGCTTCTCTGGGAATTCCATCCCAGCCTCTCCCCACCCTCCCAGGGAAGGATTTCCTCCCAAAATCCCATCTGTCCCTGCCCTCTGGCAGTGGGAAGCCATTCCCTGTGTCCTGTCACTCCCTGCCATGTCCAGAATCCTCGTGTGTCACCTCTTT